>CAUYUJ010003698.1:15000-30227 GCA_963575745.1 Prorocentrum cordatum
ATACTTCAATGTCCCACCCGCCCGATCCGACCGTTAGGGTCAGGCCGCCGCCTGACCGCCCGACCCAATTCGCCCATTAGGGTGTGCGTGTGGTACCGTCTTCGTCCCGCCCGCACGACCCGCCGCCCGCCCGTTAGGTCCCACACGCCAGACACGCCCTCCCGTTAGGGCACGCTCGCCCAAACCGACCCGCCCGTTAGGGTACGCGTGTGCTGCCTCGATGATGCGCGTCATGTTTTAGTACCCCGCCCGACCGATCCGCCGCCCGCCCGCCCGTTAAGGTCCCGCCCGCCGCCCGACCCGCCCACCCGTTTGGGTCCACCCGCCCGACCCGACCCGCCCGTTTGGGTGTGTCTGTGTCTGATACCCCGATAACGCATCACATGTCCCACCCGCACGACCCGCCGCCCGACAGTTAGGGTCTGCCCGCCGTCGTCGTCGTCGTCGTTGCCGTCGTTGCCGCCCTTGTCGTCGGCGTCGGCGTCGGCGTTTCGTTTTCGTCGTCATTGTCGACGGCGTCGTCGTCGTCCGTCGTCGTCGACGTGGTCGTCGTCGTCGTCGTCGTCGTCGTCGTCGTCGTCGGCGGCGTTGTCATCAGTGACGTCGCAATTGTCGTCGTTGTCGCCCTTGTTGACGTCGTCGTCGTCGTCGTCGTCGTCGTCGTCGTCGTCGTCGTCGTCGTCGTCGTCGTCGTCGCCGCCCTCCCACCTGCCCGTCCGCCCGCCCGCCCGCCCGTCAGACTACCGCCCCGCCGCTGGGCCCACCCGCCCGATGAACAGGGACCCAGGCGCACGGGGACCAGCGAATGGGGTCTCCAGGAGCGCGTTTCTGCATTTTCGGTGATACTGGGCCTTGTAGGGGGGAGGGAGGGGGCCAGGGGGGGGGGTATCATGTAACGCCTCCCCCCCGCCGTGTGCCCGATGCGCACGGCGGCAGTGCCCAGAGCGCACTGGCGGGGGGGGGAGGGGCGTTACGGTGTAGGGGGGGGAGGGGGGGGAGAGGGGGCTATAATGCCAATTAAACCCCAAGCAATAAAGAAACACGCTCCAGCGAACGAGGACCGGCGAACAGGGACCGGCGAACAGGGGCCGGCGAACGGGGACCGACGAGTGGAGACTCCAGCGAACGGAGACTCCAGCGAACAGGGGCCCTGGCGCACTGCGGCCCTGGCGACCGGGGCCTCAGCGAGCAGGGGCCGGCGAACAGGAATTCTGGCGACCAGGTTCTGTATCAGTCGCACTCTGGGTTTCTTAATAACCGTCGGAGGGCGCCACACCCGCTGACAGCCCCACATCGACAACCGTCGCGGGCAGCCACCGCGCGCCGGAGGCGCTCCGACCCCCATTGCGGCGCGACGACGAGGCGAAGTTGACCCCCGTCGGGGAGGTACCCCCCCACGCTTATTAAGAAACCCCGAGTAGGTTGAAGTCCCACGTTCTGTCGCGATTTAGGGCTGTTAGGACGCTGCAGTCGCATTGGTTCGCGGTGTTGAAGTCCCAGGAATGGTGTTCTAGCACAGGATTCGGTAGCAATCAAGCTGATTCGCGGCGTTGAAGTCCTAGAACTTGTGTTTTTGGCACGACTGAGGATTCTCAGACGGTTGTCTTTCAATGGGCACTGTCCACAATGGACATACATTATGTTAGGGACCCATGAAGAGGGAATTTGGAAGGAGGGTTTATTGCAACAACGTTGACTCGTGTCGGGTTTACACAGGTGCTCCTCCTCCTCCTCCTCCTCTCCTCCTCCTCTCCTCCTCCTCCTCCTCCTCCTCCTCCTCCTCCTCCTCCTCCTCCTCCTCCTCATCTCTAGCATCATCTCTACCATCATCATCATCATCATCATCATCATCATCATCATCATCATCATCATCATCATCATCATCATCATCATCATCATCATCATCATCATCATCATCATCATCATCATCATCATCATCATCATCATCATCATCATCATCATCATCATCATCATCATCATCATCATCATCATCATCATCGTCGTCGTCGTCGTCATCGTCATCATCATCATCGTCATCATCATCATCATCATCATCATCAACATCAACATCAGAATCATCATCATCACCACCATCAGCACCATCAGCACCATAACCACTACCATCATCAGCATCAGCAGCATCATGGTCAGCATCATCAGAATTACCAGCATCACCCTCATCAGAATACTCCTCATCCTCATCATCATCCTCATCGTCATCATCGTCATCATCATCATCAGCAGTATCATCATCACCACCACCACCATCATCAGCATCATCAGCAGCAGCATCGTCCTCATCATCACCATCAGCATCATCTTGATCATCATCATCATCATCATCCTCATCATCATCATCATCGTCATCATCATCAGCAGCAGCAGCATCAGCATCGGCATCCGCATCATCATCCTCATCCTTATCCTCATCATCAACATCATCATCATCATCATCATCATCAGCAGCAGCAGCATCATCATCATCAGCAGCATCATCTTCATCACGCCTCTCCCAAGCTTGGACACGCGAGGTGTCACAAATCACGGCCTCCCTTTACCCCTCGAACAGTCGCAACCCGAAATGCTGGGCTGGCACGGTGGCAGACGGCGATCAGGGCGGGTCGTTGGTCTCGCATGGGACATCCTCACAACTTGAGACCCCAGAGCAGAAAGGCAACCGCGCCCTTCACGAGTTGCTTCGCCACGCCCGGAGGCCTGGAAGGCCCGTCCTCTCTCGCTCCTCAAGATGATATTCCCCTGACCCCTCCTGAACGTCGACCCGACCTTGGCCACGAAGAGGCCCCGAAGGAGAGGCCACGAAGAGGCCTCACGAAGAGGCCACGAAGAGGTCTGACAACAAGAGGCCTCACGAAGGAGAGGCCACGAAGAGGCCTCACGAGGAGGCCACGAAGAGGTCTGACAAGAGGTCCCGAAGGAGAGGCCACGAAGAGACCTCACGAGGAGGCCACGAAGGGGTCTGACAACGAGAGGCCTCGCGAAGAGGCCACGAAGAGGCCTCACGAGGAGGCCCCACAAAGGGGTCTGACAACGAGAGGCCTCGCGAAGAGGCCTCACGAAGAGGCCGCACGAGGAGGCCCCACGAAGGAGAGCCCACGAGGAGGTCTGACAGCAGCCTTGGCCACGAAGAGGCCCCACTGACCCCCCATCCGAGCCCGTCCTCCCTCTCCTTCCTCCTCCCCCCCCCCTGGTCTTAGGTCGGGCCTGTCCCCCTACGGGGAGATTTTCGACGAAAAATAATTACCCCAGTGCGACCCTACCTAGAAGTTGGAGCCCCTAGGAGAGGCGCCCGCATGCCATCTCTCCCCGGAGGTCAATGACCCATGTGGTGACGGACCGCGCGGTGAACTCGAAACCCCAAGAGACCTCACCGCGCGGTCCGTCACTGCACGGTCTTGGGACCTGAGGCCCCAGTCGCCCGAGACATCCTCCAAGAACGACGCGAGTACCAAGACTGTACGGTGACCCCGAATCCCTGTTGATTGACTCACCACGCGGTGTGGTCACCACACCGTTTGGGGGCACCCGAGTTCCTGCCACCTCCCTGCGCGCAGCCGGCGTGCCTGTACCTTGGTACCCGCAGTGGCGGCGCCGCCAGCACCGCCCCCCAACTGGCCCCGGGGCTTGCCCCTGGGACCAAGTACTCTTAGGTCGAGCACGTCCTCGTACAGGCGGAGTTTGGAGGAAAATATGAAATAGCCCCAAACAAAAATCATTAAAATAAGTCAAAACATAATGGACAAATCGTCCCCAGAATATGTTTGTTTACTATTCTTGAATACTCCTCCTGTAGAGGGACATGCCCGACTTGACCGTGGAGGGCCCCCAGAGTTCGAAAGCAACAAAAAAAACGTCCTCTCCTCCTGGACCCGCTTCCTCCGCGCTGAGTCTCCACCTCCAGCTCGCCTCTGCCTCCGCCCGCCTGCGCACTTCCACCACATCCGCATCCACCTTCAAAGGCCGAGAACAATGAAAAGCCTGGGGATCCCGACCCTTTCCTCAGCGCACGAAGATCTGTATAGAAACTCTTCCACTGCCGTGGACACACGTCCCAAGGCGACTGGGAAGCCGATACCCCGACGTGCCACCGCAGGGGTACGAACTTTCCAGCCGCCCTGCGACAGACGCCCCCAATGCCAGGAAAGCTTAGAGGACGTTGTGTGTTATACGCGATAACTTACCAGCCTCGAACGTATCCCTATCCCTGAGATTGACATGCCAAAAGGCGATGACAATCTTAGGGATTCGCCCTCAAAAAATAAGGGAATCCCTAAGATTGGCATCGTGATGAGGAGGTGCCCAGCACGGGGATAGGGATCTGTTCCAGGCTGGTAAATAACGCCCGTGACCGGCCCCGCCCCTCCACCCCTCCCCACCCTGGCCACGTCACAATTCGCGCCGGCGCGGTCTGGGAATCAGCTACCCGAGGGGGAGGGGGAGGGGGAGGAGGACAAGCTAGGTGCGCTCGCGTCATATCTGACGTCCTACCCCTCCCTCCCATCCCTTACCATGGCGCTGATTTTCTCTATCCGCGGACGCGTGTCGTAGCGGACCTGTGGCTCCGCGCGCGCGTGCGTAGTGGGTGGTGGTGCACGTGCGTGCGTGCGTGCGTGTGTGCGTGGTTGTCGTGGTGGTGGTGGTGGTGGTGGTGGTGGTGGTGGTGGTGGTGGTGGTGGTGGTGGTGGTGGTGGTGGTGGGGTGGTGGTGGTGGTGGTGGTGGTGGTGGTGGTGGTGGTGGTGTGTGCTGGTGCTGGTGCTGGTGCGTGGCTGGGTGCTGGTGCTGTGCTGGTGGTGGTTGTATGGTGGTGGTGGGGTGGTGGGTGGTGTGTGTGGTGGTGGTGGTGGTGCGGTGTGGTGGTGGTGGTGGTCGGTGGTGGTGGTGGTCTGGTGGTGGGGTGGTGGTGGTGGTGGTGGTGGTGGTGGTGGTGGTGGTGGTGGTGGTGGTGGTGGTGGTGCGGCGCGGTGGTGGCGGGCGGATGGGCGCGCGAGAAAGAAGGCCCGCGCTGGGGCGAGAACGCCATCCTGAACGACGGAGGCCAAACACCGATCCGAAAATGAGGCCCACGCTGCAGCGGGAGCACGATTCGGAACGATTCGGGAGCAGAAATGAGGCCGGCGCCTCAGCGAGAGATCATTAAAAAAAAAAAAAAAAAAAAAAACGCAGGCGAAAACCCGTTTCCCGGGAATCCTGTGTAAAAAACAATACGCGGGGGGCGTTCGGCCCGAAAATGACGCCGGCGCCTCAGCGAGAGTCGCCTCCCGGGATTTCCCGGGCATCCTGTGTGTAGAAAAACCGTACGCAGAGAATGCGCGGCCATCACCCGGACGCCATCAGGGGAAGAGGGAGAGTATTTTCATATTAAGTAATTGTGGAGGAGGAGGAGGAGGAGGAGGAGGAGGAGGAGGAGGCGCCGGCGCGAATTGCGACGTGACCAGCCCCCACCCCTCCGCCCCCCCCCTGGTCACACCTGTCGTCGCCAAGGGATAAGGAAAACAGCTCTGGTCGTGTGCCGCCCTTCGTCTGCCCAATGCTCCCTCCCCTGGGAAGACCAAAGGCGCCGATACAGCTACTCCCCAGACCTCTCCCGGGGCGCGCTCTGACCAGGATTCCGAGGCGGATCCAGCGGTGGCGACGAGGGCCTCCCAGGAGCCCCAAAGAGGGGCACACGGGCGGAGGGCAGCGGTATGGGCACGTCCTCCTCCTCGGATCCACGGCGGCCGATGGCACTCGCGCGCAGGCGCACGCGGGCGCGGGCCCGCTCAGGACGCCCCCCGCGCGCGACGCCGCGCGCGCGGGCGCCGCGGCTCCGCTCAGGACGAGGCGCCGCCGGAGGCCTGCGGGCGGCCGCGGGTGCGAGGGCCGCCACGCCGCCCGCCGCCGCGCGGGTCGCCGCCGCCGCTGCCGCCTGCCAGCTCGGCGCTGCCCGCCCGGGCGGCGACATCCGAGCCGTGCGCCCAGCAATGCGGGACGAGAAAATGACCACAGCCACTGCTTCTCGTTGGCGCCGCCTTCCAGCCGGCCGAAAAAGAAGCAGTGGTTGTGGTCACTTCCCTAGTGCCAAGCTCAACGAGAATGACCACAACCGCTGCTTTGTTTCTGCGGGCTGGAGGGCGGCAACAAAAGAAAAGCAGTGGCTGTGGTCGTTTTCACGCCCCGTAAGCAACCATCGGTCCTTTGGCGGGGTTCATATGCTAGGGCTCCCAACTTCGCGCTTCGCGCTGCGCGAAGCGCGAAGCGCGAATAACTTCGCGCCCTCGCGCCGCCCCCCCAAAGGGAGAAAAGGAGGACGAGGAGGAGGGGGAGAAGGAACGAGGACCGCGAAGCGCGAAGCGCGAATAACTTCGCACCCTCGTGGGAGCCCTTGCATATGGGGAGGCAGCGAATGGGAGGTCTGCATCGGAGGGGCCAGGGAGGATTCAGCCCCGGTGGGGGGCGGCTACGCCGGGATTCTCGGCCGCGGACGAAGCGGGATCGAGCCGGAGTAAACCGGAGTCAGCGGGGTTCGGCCCGAGGAAGCCGGACTTCGGACCAGGGCAAACTCAGAACTTGACCTCCCAGGAATGGCATCCGCCATAGGGGGAGGGCTTCTTAGAAGGCTGCTTCTCAGAAGGCGCTGGCGCTACACTACAAACAAGGCCCCAGCGCCTTCTAAGAAGCAGGCGTGTTTCTGAGCAGCCCTCCCCCCTCCCCCCACGCCCTCTGCGCATGGCCGAATTTCTCCTGCATCGATGGGAGCCGCGAATAGGGTCTGGAGTTCGCTCCGTGTTCGACGAATCCCGGCCCTGCCCCCGCCGCACATCGAGTTACCTGAATCGTTGATCGGCGAATGTGGGGTGCGGAATTCGCCGCCGATCGCCGTCGCCGCCGCCGCCAGAGCCACCCTGATAGCTTCCCAAACGACGGGGGCTCTGGCCGATGCGGGAGAGGGGCGCTCTCCTGCCACTTCCGTGCACCCTCCCGCGCGAAGACAGCACTGTCCTGCCAGGCGCCCGCCCCCTTCCAGCGTGCTCCTGCTCACCGCTTGGAGCACCCGTGAACCTGGATTGCCCGTCTCGGTGGCGCCGCCGCCGCCGCTTCCGCCCGAGGCCTCCACGGGTCCGCGGGGGCCTCCCTGGAACCCCATGGAGACGTCCGGAAGCAGTCGCCGCTCGCCGCCGCCGCCGCCGCCGGGGCCTTGGGATCGGGGTGGCCAGAAGTGGGACGTGAGCAGCGGGTACAAGTGACGGGGCCCTGGGACACACAAACAAGTACACACACAAGTAAAAAGATGCCCCATAGCTTCACATCTTTTCTGGGCTGTTGTCTTCCCCCCCACTTCCCATATTTTCCCGCATTTTCTGGGGAATCGACGATTCATGGTGTCTGTGTGTTTCTTTCACTCCCGTACAGACCAGCTCTGAGCGGAAACCTCGGCCCTGCTGGCCAGCCTGCCTCCCTCCCACCCGCAGACGGATGCCCCCCCACTGCAGGGGGGGCCCTACGGCCACCCTTGTATGGTCGGTCCTCCAGGCGTTGTATGACATGAACCTCTTCTTGAGTGCATAGAGGGACCGAAAACATGTTTCATATCGGAACGGAAACGTGTTTCCTGCATGTTCGGCCGACCACGGAAAAAGGGCACACACTGTCTGAACCAGACAAGGCATGCCTGCCTTCGACTTCGTAATTCCCTGCCGCGGGAGCACTGATGACCCCTTCTTGATTGTCTTCTGCTTCGTCGAAGCGATGTTGCATCGACGACACCTGCTCTGGATCGGTAGGCTGCCCCGCCTGACTGAACCACTTGGGGAGTGACTGAATAATATCCGGAGGCACGTCATAAGTGCCATTAAGAAAACGCCAGCACAAAGTGCAGTCTGAAAAAATGAACAACCTGGCGTCGTTCTCAAGCGTATGGAGATTGCCTGATTGCCAACGAATGACGGCCGCTCTAGTTTTAGCATGTATCAATGTACCGCGCTTTTGAAACATTGAAATCTAGTCATACGGCACACACATCCGCTCTATGTCTACAGTGTGGACCGAGTGCCCTTGAATGGCTCGGATCTCAATAGGACAGGGTAGCTCCCACGCGTAGTCCTGTACGTTTTGGTCAAGTGGATGGTCCGGTTTGTCCAGCTGGGTCCAGTAATGACTGACATTGCCCATCAAATTGCAATCATAAACTTCGCCACTGACGCCCGAGATTTGAACGGCTTCCGTCGGAAACACGGTCATCGCATACATCGCAAGAGCAAAGCCACCGTGATCGCATCCATCTTCACGCAGATTTTCAAGCCACCGCAAATCAACACCAACCGCCCCGATTCATGACAGCGTGTGTTGCGTGTCGGAGAATGTATAAGATTAGGTCGGTTATAAGACTGGCCTTCCTTTCGCCCCGCTTGCCCATTCGAGCCCAGTAGTCTTCTTCGCCGGAACCATTTGCACACGCAGGTGACGATTTGCCGATCTCTACCGACACGAGTATTCTTAAAACTCCTGCCAATCTATCTTCAAAAACTGCGTGCGACCGCCACTCTGCGATATATATATATATATATGTATACACACACATGCCTACATATCTATACACATATAAATATACACGTACACATACATAAATGCATACATACATACATACGTACGTACGTACGTACGTAGGTACGTAGGTACGTAGGTACGTACGTACATACATGCATACATACATACGTACATACATACATGCATGCATGCATGCATGCATACATACATACATGCATGCATGCATACATACATACATTCATACATACATACATATACACATATACCTATACATATATACATAAACATATACATAAATATACATACATACATACATACATACATACATACATACATACATACATACATATCTACATATATACATACATACATACATACATACATGCATGCATGCATGCATGCATACATACATACATACATACATACATACATACATACATACATAAATACATAAATGTATATATACACAGATATGTGATAGCATGCGGATGGTATTCTTTCGAGTAGCTCCTCAGCAAAGCGAAAATATGATCTGTCTGGCACTGTGCCATGGCATGTAAAGGTTGCAACGCATGGAACGCGGGCGCGACGAGCTCCCAAGTCGCCGTTTCGGCGCTGCGCGCCCAGTCGACCTCGCGTTTTATACGATCAAGGATCTGACTGAGGCCGTTCTCGCCCCGAAAAGCAGGCTCCGTCTCCCGCTCAAACAAGCGCACTTCTTGGCCCCTCGCCATGGAGTATCTTTTGGAGGTGACCCCCCAACTGACCATCTTGAAGGGGCCCTGTGGCACACAAATAAATACACACAAATAAAAGAATTCCCCATATTTTCCCATATGTTCTGGGTTTCTGTCTTCCCGCCCAACTCCCATATTTTCCCACATTCTCTGGGGGATCGCCGATTAATTGTGCCTGCGTGTTTCTTTTCCTCCTGACATCTCCCTCCCAGGGCGGCTGCGTCGCCCTCGGAGGCGGCGGGCGGGCCCCGAGGCAAAAGCGCCCCGGTCCTTGCGAGAAGGACGACAGCTCGCTGCGTTCACTGGAACCGAATGTTATGTCTGAAGGGGCCCTGGGACACACAAATAAATACACACAAATAAAAGGATTCCCCATATTTTCCCATATTTTCTGTTTTTTTTTTGTTTTCCCGCCCAACTCCTATATTTTCCCATGTTTTCTGGGGAATCGAGGATGAATTGTGTCTGTGTGTTTCTTTTCCTCCTGAATGTCTTCAGGACCCCTGACAGTCGGCGCTGGAGTCGAAGCGGGCGGTGGCCCAGGCAGAACAGCCGCACGCCGCTGGACACCCCTGGCTGACCCGGCGGCGCCGCCCGCACGCGCAATCACTTCAGACAGATGCCCCCCCGCATCGGAAACGCCCTTATCCACGTCCCTGGCGCCCGGGGGAATGCAGGGCGCAAATTCCATCCCGTGCTCATTGTCACTTTCTGCCCGATGGTGATATATTACTCGAACGGAACATTGTTGGTCAAATATGTTTGTATCTTATCAAGGCCCCGCTGATTTGTTCATCGGCAGACGTCTGGAACAGCTGCTTGAGCGCAGCAATCGAATGCGTGGAAAGGTCAATCATCGGCTTATCGTTCGCCTCAGCACGGAGCATGAAATCAACCATGTTAGACATAGCAGCAAGCACGGAACGATCGGCATCTGCCAAATGGGTGTAAGAAATTGTGTATTCCAAACTGCCGCAAGGTTCCTCATGGAAGGGCCATGAGGAACCTCGCGGCTGTTCGGATCCGAATGCGCCAAGAAGCAGGCGCATTCGGATCATGGGGCCACCTGTCCCTCAAGTCAAAGGTCGGCATCTGAGTTTGCGGCGCGTCGGGGATCGCCCGCAAAGAGACTGTCTAAGGGCAGCCACCCTGTCAGCGCCGGCCACGCGGGCGTCGCTCGATGCCCCGTGAATTGGGGCCGGCGCAACACCACCGACTGAGCTGGTAGCAGTTGCCTTTGGACTGAAGGCATTACGTCAGAGGCGGCATCCTGCATTCTCTCGCTGGTGGCGGGGGCTTCCCGATATACGCGAGGTGCGCTTGAAAGAGACGCGCTGGTTCTCGCGCCGCGGGCGTCGCCCGGGCTGGCGCCCCAGCCTTCCCCGGAGGAGAGGACGGCGCGGTATTTCTACCCATCTTAGCTGACACGACCTTGACCTCTTTCTCCTTTTCCTTGATCTCGGCTTTGGCGCACCTCTAGGCGGCTTCTCGTTGCATCGCCTCAGCCCCCCTTGCAATTGCCTCGGTCGCTCGGCATCTGGCATCGGCCTCTTTCTCACATGCTTCTGCCTCAGCTTGCCTTTTCACGAGCCGGATGCAGCATGCTCAGCGCGTCAGCTTCCGGCGCGGCTTTTACCTCTGCAAGTGCATCATTGCGCAGCATCTGCTGTGTTCTGCCTCTCTCCATTCCGCCACCTTGGCCGCCACCCGAGCTGGAAGCCACAGGGTCGGCGTTAGAGGAATCGGAGTCACTCTCTGTTTTCCATGGCCGCCGCTGCATGGCCCGACCAACGTTCTCGCGCCGGGGCAGCCTAGTCCAGCCCAGGCAACTTTGTCTCATTGGCTACTACGAGCGATAAATGGTGGGCGCCCGCGACTTCCGCGGGCGGACTGTTTGCGATGAGAGGAGGGAGCTTCACGACAGCGCATTTGTTCAAATACCCGAATACAGATGAGATTATGCTTTCGGGGCGGGTCAAGAAAGGGAGAAGGCTAAAATCTCTCCGCGCACAATGACGGGCTAAGGTCAGGCACCCACTTGGCCTGCGTAGCGCGAATCAATTCACATTACTCCTGTCTCCGCTCGCAGTCGACCTTGAAGTCGGCCCCCATTGCCTCCCCCGCAGGAAGTTTGCGCCGCGGCAGCACCCGAGCACCTCGTCGGGGGGCGCAGAGCGCAGCAAGGGTCCATGCGTACACACGGATCTCCATCAACACAGCATTCGCGGGATCTTTGTGGCACATTTGCGGCTTCGCCCCATTTGGCATTTGACTGTTGTCGCATTCTCGTTGGGGCCGGCGTAGATGACAGCCGCCGCGCCCACCAGCTTCCGCCCGCGAAGACTTCCTCCGCCATAGAGTTATCCAAATGTTCCGCGGGGGGATTGGCCTTCTCACGGAAACTGTAGACCCCGTTACGTTGCCTGCCAAAACCCCACCGAAATTGGGATTTGACTGCAACAGCACGCGACACTTGACAATCGCCCCGAGACTCAGGGCGGGCGCCCCGCGTGTGAAACGAGACCAGCTGCGCGACCTGATGTTAGCCCTGTCAATAGGATCGACCAGGAATTGAAATGTCAGCCTCGCACAACAGCTCTTGTCCGTGAACCGCTTCACTGCGACAGCGGGCCAGTCCAATCTGCCCTTGCAGGATGCATCATCGCGCAAGGATGTGCGATCATTCCTGAGGGAAACCAATCAAGCCACCAGCGGAATAATTCAGTCCGCCGCAGGCGTCGAAGTCTTCGCACTCTCAAGATTCAACAGTTTAGCCAGACATGTTTTGGCTGAGGTCGATAGCCTCAGTTCTCTGCAACTCTCCAGGGTCATAGTTGGATCAACAAGGAGACCCCTATCTGCTCTGATCGCTTCACCAGCGCGCATTTCGCATCTCCCCGGGCCGCCAATTTGCAAAACTATAACGACGGCTGCCCTTCAACAGCGCGGCGCTCGCGGGAGGAATCACCGCTTCTCCTTCACGTTGGATGACGCGTTGCCAACGCTGCTAGGGTGACCACTCATAGACGTAGCCATCGTTTCCGGCAGTTCCTGGATGGACGCACCCCATGACATAGCACGGCAAACCAGTCAACTTGTCTCTTACCGCTGCCCCCCGAAGTCGAGACCCAGCCCTTACCCATGAGGCACATGCGACGGAGTTCGCGCTCCACTGACTCGGCCAGATCAGTCTGGTCTCCTCCAGGAGAGTCAGTGCCCCGAGACCCGGGGCCGCGCGCAACCCTTGGAACGATGGGACCATCGACTGTCATTGCCCTGTCATCAGCCCCTCCGGTAGCATCTCGCAGCTGCGGATTGGCGCCCTGTTCAATTCCATGCGCCACAACTGATTGAGAAGAGGGGTCGGGCAAGGGCAACCCGCGACGTTCCAACCACATTCGATAAAAACGCATCTCTCATAGCCACGTTATTCTGACATGGGGCACGCTCTACAGCAGCAAGGGGCATGCCCGGAATGAATGCTGGACCAGTGCGTGGCAGGAACTAGAACTGCCCCTTTCGATATAGAGTACATGGCTCATCTTCTTCAACGCGCCTTCGAAAGTGACCTGCGATATTAGACACAATCGCACCAGGGCCATACGGGGAACTCTCGTCTCGTCAGTGGCCCCTTGCATGGCACCAAGGGTGGAAGTAGGCATGCCCCCCATGCACTGAGTTCAAATTCACCAAGCATGGCTGGCATTGATGCCAGATCGCTTCTTCTCGCAGTCCTACCCGTGGGCGACCGCCCCCGGTGGCTGAGCCACCGTAGGGCTGCGCGTAAGAGAAAGCCGCAAGCCTACTCGTCTCCACGATGTATTCTGCGAACGCTTCGGAGGCCTTTCATGTGGCCGCCTTTTTCGTTAACGTAAGAATCGTCACTCTAGACGAAATGATAATTGACGTTGGGCGGGCGCTTTAACTTCAGGATGCAACACTGCGCGGTCCAGAATTACGATATGTGGGGATACGCTAGCCGCCTGGCATTGTTCGATCCGTCTGTCCATTTCATTGCGGACCCGCGTGGGCATGTCATTCCACAAAGGTCCGGGATCAACGTCTCCGCCCCCGGACATCCAACGCGCGCTGCCACCGCCAACGTGTAAAACATGCACGACGTCGAATGGCGCGCGGGCATCTGCATCATCATCGAAGAGCCTCGCGTCTGGCAGTGTCTGCGGCATCCTTCTGGCGAGTAGCGCTCTGTCGTTCGCCCATGCACCTGCAAGCAGGCCCGCGTTGCTATCAGACACCTCGTCGAGGTTCCAGAGAGCGCGAGCGATGCGATGGTCTTCCAGCAAATCGAAATAAAGCTGCGTTCTTTACTGAGCCATTCGATACTGCGAAGTTGCTTTCTCATGGATTGACCTGTCGCGGCACTGGTAGCCACGCGTAAGCATCCTTGCGTCAGATCCCCCAAAGGATTGCTCACTTCGGGTTTCTTATTCGACTTGGTTTTGGGCTTGTGGAACGACGTAGTCGAATCCCCAGCAATCAGAAACACCATTTTCCGACGCCTGTGCTAGGTCTCCGAATTGGCATTATTGGACGCAGTTTCTGTCACTGGCCGCACGAACTGGTCCGGTTCTCTGCCTGTCGTATACATTGCGCAAAGGTTCTTTCCTATAAACGGCGCCCAACCGCGGCCATTCGCCCGGGCAATCGCAGCGATGGTCTGGCACTTCTCGCAGAGAAGGAGAGCGCTGAGATCAGGAATGTCTGGTTTTGTGTCGCTTCGGCATACAACCTCGGAACCTCATCACCAGTCATTGTCCACTCTGCGGAATAAGGGGCAGTCACGGCATCGGCCTCCTGGATGTCATGCGAGATGCTGATTGCGGCACGCTGCCATTGCAAAATGCCCCTAGGACCCCGCTGCACAGCGCGCCCATCCACATTCGCGGGCGATCAAAGGCGAATAAAAAATTGACGATGACATGCACACGCGCCGTTTCCAACGGGAACGGATCGCCCGAATGCATCGGTCGGCCGCGTTGGCGACTGCGGGAAGCAATCAGCTCCTTCGCACGCAAGCCCACGGCTGCGCGGGCCTGGACACAGCCACCCGGGAGACCTCCAGCCGCTTCCACGTCACCCAGGAAAGCCGCGGCGCACAGCACCGCGCAAACCCAACTCTCGAAAGCAACTGCTCCCTGGGCGACTGCGGAAATCCATCGGTCGAAGGCCTCTCCTCACGACAGCGCGAGATACGGCACATGTCTATCAACTGACAAATTGGCTCTCTGACCATCAGGCAGGAGTTAATACGGCGTTTGGCGCACTGGCAAATGAAAACTTAACCCGCGACCCACGCATCGTTCCCCGACTGAAAATACGTTCGGGGGTTCGGCCATGACGAGGGCTTTCACACGACCGTCTTGAAATTTACGGCATGCCACGCAAACTGAACCCAGGGCCCAACTGGAGCCCCCAGCAGCATTTATTCAGGGTAATCCCTGGAGACAAATTCCCAATCTCATTCATCGCCTTGGCGCTTCTAATCTCTCAGCGACACGGTTACACCCGAAGCCTGCGTCAACAAAAAACATTGAACCACAGCTGGCATCATCATTCCTTGGGTATTCGACGGATGCGTTGCCTTCGGAATCGCTCTCCCACCCCAACCAGAATGCCCAGACTTAACTCTCGAATTCCGAGGCCTTGGAGATGGCCTTGAACAACGATGCCTTGGAGTTCAGGGCCATTCGGAACTGCATTTCCTTACGTAAATGCCATGTGTCCTTGCCAGAGGATGGGAGCACTTTCCCCTCTCGGGCCTGTCTGATGGTCAAAATGGGATTCCTTGCAAGACGGTGGAAACAAACAATTAGGCCACGCGAAACGGAATGCGCCGTCTTCACGCAACTCTGCCTCGGGGATGCGCCATACATTGTCTTGATGGCAGCCATCGGTAAAAGAGTGTTGAGCATGAACAGGAAAGGGCC
>CAUYUJ010003698.1:33955-71455 GCA_963575745.1 Prorocentrum cordatum
CGTGGCCTGCGGACGCCCGTGGCTACTACACTGGCGTGGAGTACACACCCACAGAAGTTGTTAAGCCTACGTTCGTACACCCACAGAAGTTGTTAAGCCTTGTTAACCCACAGCGAGCTCATGTAACATAAATGTTGGAAAACCATTGGTTTGTTAGGACTCGGACAGCGCGCGCGGGTAGAAATTTTGAAAATTCGTACAGATGTTATTCGAGGACCTACGGTGCGATTCGTATGATTTTATGTTGCGCGGTGCTAAAATTCCTAAGAAACCCAATGGTTTTTGAAGATGTCGGCGTGCGCGCGCCGAATGTGTCCCGCATGGTATTATTTGACAGGGATGATGGCCCTGGCAGGTGCGCAACCGTTGTCGCAGAAGTTCGAAAAAGTTGCTCGCAAAAGCCCGTTTGACAGAAATGTTTAAAAAGTGTTGGGTTTCCTACGAATCCGCAAGAGCGCGCGGGATGAAATTTTGACATTTTTTTTGAAAAACCATTGGTTTTTTGATGTTTTTTATGTTAAAATCGCTACGAAAACTAAGGTTTTGGAAGGATTTCGTCTTGCGCGCGCGAATGTCCACTTTACCTTATTTTTTGCAAGGGATTCTTGAAATTTGATTATATTAGAACAAGAAATGTCATTTTCTATTGTTTTTTGCAAAGGGAAAGCGGATTACAACAAAACAACCGGATCCTGTACACACCCTCTTTTCTGAGGCTTCCTCACGAAAATGATGAAAATGTAGCTGCGGCCTAGGCGGCGCAGGGGGGGCGCGCACCAGGGGGCCCAACAATAATTATTATTTAGAATAAATAATGTTCAACAACAATTTTAAAAAAAAAAAAACAAACAAAGACTGTTTCGCCTTATATCTCGATGTACAATACCGCTTATTTCCCAAACCCTCGATACCCGCCCTCTTCGTCTTCGATCGACCCCCTTTTGGGGGGTATACCTTTCTTCCCTGCAGGCCGGGCCCCGGCAAGCGGCGGGGCGGCCGCGGACCGTCGGCTTGGCCAGCGGCAGCGCTGATCGGCGGGGCGGCCGCGGACCGTCGACCCGACCCCAAGAGGGACGGACAGGGGACGACGACGACGACGACGACGACGACGACGACGACGACGACGACGTCGAAGACGACGGCGACGACGACGACGACGACGACGACGACGACGACGGCGACGACGAGCGAAAGCGAGAGCGAGAGAGAACGACAGCAGGGCCACGAAGGGCACGAAGTAGGCCACGGAGGGCGACAGAGGGGACACGAAGGGAATGCGTATGGGGCCACGAAGAGCGCGAACGAGCGGGGGACACGAAGTGCAGATAATGCCAGGCCACAGAAGGCAACTATGGGGCCACTGAGGGTAGCAACTGGGCCAGGTAGGACAGTGAGGGGGACACAAATGGCGACAGCGGGGCCACGAAGGGCATGCACATGGGGACACAAAGGGCGCGCCTCCTGGGTGCCTGGGTGTCGGGAGCGCGGCGCTTGGGCAAATTGCAGGAAATTCCAACGCAAGGCCATTCTTCAGTAAATTGCAAGCAAGTCTCCAGCGAGAGCGCGACTCCAGAGCGCCGGAAGAGCGATTCCTGACTAAATTGTAAAGAAGTCCCAAGCGAAAGCGCGATTTCTGAATAAAATGCGAAGAATTCTCGGGCGGGAGCGGGGGTCCTGGCTAAATTGCAAGGAAGTCTCAAGCGGGAGCCGTTGTTGTTGTAACCCGGGGGCCAGGGGCCCAGTTCGACCAGGAAGGCCTTCCCTGTCAAAAAACAGGGTGCGAGCGTCGAGGGGCACACTTTGATTGAGAAGAAACCATATGCACCGGTGGGGGGGGCAGCAATAATTATTCCTCAAAAGTGAAAATTCCACAACAACAACAACAACAACAACAACAACAACAACAACAACAACAACAATTACTAGCACGTGGGGACACTCCGTTCTCACCAGTGCCAGGGTTTTCATACGACGCCCGCCAATACCCCCACTTTGTGGGGGGGCCGGTTCAAGCTCTACCACATTTCCAAACGACTCTTCGCCACCACCCACACCCAGCTTCCCGCCCTATGACGTTCGGACACTTCACTTCGTGGCCTGCGGACGACCGTGGCTACTACACTGGCGCATGGGTACAGTGACTTGTTGTGGT
The DNA here is from genome assembly GCA_963575745.1 of Prorocentrum cordatum. NCBI lineage: Eukaryota > Dinophyceae > Prorocentrales > Prorocentraceae > Prorocentrum > Prorocentrum cordatum. The sequence continues at coordinate 36,108 of CAUYUJ010003698.1, forward strand.
AACATTTTCTGGACGCTAGCTTAGTATACGACTTTTCCCCCTGTTCCAACACTGGACACCTGTACTGGTTTTTGGTGGTAACGTGTTCCTGACGCTAGAATAGGAAACCACGGTAAACCAGTACGACGCCGGTACTGTCTGTAGGTCCTACAATGATATGGACTGCTTTGGCTGGTGAGGCGCTAGCGTCTGATACGACGTTTTTCTGTTTATGTTTTGCAAGGGATTGTGGCCCCTGGCAGGCGCGCGAACGCCGTTGAAAGAGCTTGCGAAAGTAGCTCGCGCGAGCTCATGTAACATAAATGTTGAAAAACCATTGGTTTGTTAGGATTCGGACAGCGCGCGCGGGTAGAAATTTTGAAAATTCGTACAGATGTTTTTCGAGGACCTACGGTGCGATTCGTATGATTTTATGTTGCGCGGTGCTAAAATTCCTAAGAAACCCAATGGTTTTTGAAGATTTCGGCGTGCGCGCGCGAAGAAAAAACGAATGTGTCCCGCATGGTATTATTTGACAGGGATGATGGCCCTGGCAGGTGCGCAACCGTTGTTCGCAGAAGTTCGAAAAAGTTGCTCGCAAAAGCCCGTTTGACAGAAATGTTTAAAAAGTGTTGGGTTTCCTACGAATCCGCAAGAGCGCGCGGGATGAATTTTGACATTTTTTTTGAAAAACCATTGGTTTTTTGATGTTTTTATGTTAAAATCGCTACGAACACTAAGGTTTTGGAAGGATTTCGTCTTGCGCGCGCGAATGTCCACTTTACCTTATTTTTTGCAAGGGATTCTTGAAGTTTGGTTATGTTAGAACAAGAAATGTCCACTTGGCCTTATTTATTGCAAGGGAAAACCGCCCGTAACAAAACAACCGGATCCGGACCAACCCGTTTTGCCGGAGACTTCCTCACGAAAATGATGAAAACATGGCTGCGGCCTAGGCGCGGCGAGGGGGCCGTGCACCAGGGGTCCCAACAATAATTATTCTTTAGAAGTAATAATATTCAACAACAACAAGAACAACAACAACAACAACAACAACAACAACAACAACAACAGGAACAGCAACAGCAACAACAACAACACCAACAACATCAACGACGACAACAACAACAACACCAACAACAACAAAAACAAAAACAGCAGCAACAACAACAACAACAACAACAGCAGCAGCAGCAACAACAACAACAACAACAAGAACAACAACAACAACAACAACAACAACAACGACAACAGCAGCAGCAACAACAACAACAACAACCACAACCACAACCACAACAACAACAACCACAACAACAACAACAACAACAACAACAACAACAACAACAACAACAATAATAACAGTAATAGCAACAATAACAGCAACAACAAGAATCGTGTTCAGGCTGTTCGCCCATGTCTGCTCGAGTGTCCAATCACGCGTGTTTCCCAAACCCTCGATACCCGCCCTCTTCGTCTTCGATCGAACCCCTTTTGGGGGGTATACCTTTCTTCCCTGCAGGCCGGGCCCCGGCAATCGGCGGGGGGGCCGCGGACCGTCGGCCTGGCCAGCGGCAGCGCTGATCGGCGGGGCTGCCACGGACCGTCGACCCGACCCCTAGAGGGACGGACAGGGGACCGACCACGACGACAACGACGACGGCGACGACGACGTCGACGTCGACGACGACGACGACGACGACGGCGACGACGACGACGGCGACGGCGACGAGCGAAAGCGAGAGCGAGAGAGAACGACAGCAGGGCAACAAGGACACGAAGTAGGCCACGAAGGGCGACAGCGGGGACACGAAGGGAATGCGTATGGGGCCACGAAGAGCGCGAACGAGCGGGGGCCACGAAGGGCAGATAATGCGGGGCCACAGAAGGCAACGATGGGGCCACTGAGGTCAGCAACTGGGCCACGTAGGACAGTGAGGGGGCCACAAACGGCGACAGCGGGGCCACTAAGGGCACGCACATGGGGCCACAACGGGCGCGAACCAGCGGGGGCCACGAAGGGTATACGTATACTGGGCCGCGGAGGGCAAGGACGGGGCCACTGAGGGCAGCAACGGGGCCACGAAGGGCAGCGAGGGGGCCACGAAGGGCGACAGCGTGGCCACAAAGGGCATGCATATGAGGCCACCACGGGCGCAAACGAGCGGGAGGCACGAAGGGCATACATATATACTAGAACCACGCGCGCGCTTCGCGCGCGCTTAGGTTCTAGCTAGGAGGCGAGCTTGAGTCAACGAAAGTCGCAGGGAAGGGGGCAGGGGGAAGAAGGCCAGAGAACGCTGAAGGATACAAATACTGGAACCCTCTTGTGATTTTGTGGGGGGCCTCGTCCGGCCGCTCGCTGGGAGTTTGACGTAGCTTCTCGGGAGCCTCTGAACCTGTCGGGGGCCTCCTGGAAGCAGGTTCGAAGCATTTTGGGGGCCGATTTGGGGCTTCTCGGGGCCTCCTTTGGGCCTCTTGGGGGTCTCCTGGGGCCTCTTGAAGGGGCCTCCTTGGGGCCTCCTGGCGGCCTCTTGGGGCGGAAGGCTCGAGCTTGCGGTTCGTGGTCCCCCTCTGGGCCCCCTCTTGGGCCCGTCTTGGGGCCCTCTTGGGCCATCTTGGGCGCCTCTTGGGCCGTCTTGGGGCCCTCTTGGGCTGTCCTGGGGCCCTCTTGGAAGCTTCTTGGGCCGTCTTGGGGCGGTCTTGGGCGCCTCTTGGGCCGTCCTGTAACGTCGGAAAGCCCAAAAGACAACTTTGTTGAAAATGTACGTTTTACGAAGGGAATGGGCCAATTTTTGCGTCTAGGGGCCCTCTTGGGACGCATGTTGGAGGCTTCTTGGGGCGTCTTGGGGGCGTCCTTGGACGTCTGGAGGCCATCTTCAGCATCTTGGAGCCCTCTTGGAGGCCTCTTGGAAGTTTCTTGGGCCGTCTTGGGCGCTTCTTGGGCCGTCTTGTCTGACCGGGGAGGCCTCTGGCAAGCCCCGACGAGCCTCCGGGGCCCCCGGGGCCCACATTTGTGGTCGGGGTCCCGGCCCCGGGCCCCCGGACCCGGTGCGCCGTTATATGTATATAGGGGCCACGAAGGGACGCAACGGGGCCACGAAGGGCAGCGAGGGGGCCACGAAGGGCTGCAACGGGGCCACGAAACAAAGCGAGGGGGCCACGAAGGGCTGCAGCGGGGCCACGAAGGGCAGCGAGGAGGCCAAGAGGGGCTGCAACGGGGCCACGAAGGGCAGCGAGGGGGCCACGAAGGGCTGCAACGGGGCCATGAAACAAAGCGAGGGGGCCGCGAAGGGCTGCAACGGGGCCACGAAGGGCAGCGAGATCCCGGTTCCTAGGTAATCTGTGAGGGAGTCCCGAGCGTGAGCGCGACTCCTGGGTGCCTGGGTGTCGGGAGCGCGGCGCTTGGGAAAAAGGCGGGAACTTCCAACGCAAGGGCGCTATTCTTCAGCAAATTGCAAGCAAGTCTCCAGCGAGAGCGCGACTCCAGAGCGCCGGGAGAGCGATTCCTAACTAAATTGTAAAAAAGTCCCAAGCAAGAGCGCGAATCCTGAATAAAATGCGAGGTAGTCTCGGGCGGGAGCGGGGGTCCTGGCTCAATATGCACCAGTGGGGGGGACTATCAATATTTATTCTTCAGAAGTGACAATTCAACCACAACCACAACCACAAGAACAAAAACAACCACAACCACAACCACAACCACAACCACAACAACAATTACAACAACAACAACAACAATCATTTTACCCGAACGCGTGGTGTTCTCCCCAGTGCCAGGGCTTTCATACGACACCAGGCAATACCCCCACTTCGTGGGGGGGCATTACAAGCTCTACCAAATATCCAAACGACTCTTCGCGACCACCCAAACCCAGCTTCCCGCCCTATGACGTTGGGACACTTCACTTCGTGGCGTGCGGACGACCGTGGCTACTACACTGGCGTGGGGTACACACCCACAGAACTTGGTCACTTATTCGGGGCGCGCGCGCGGGTGGAAATTTTGAAAAGTCGTGCAGCTGTTTTTCGAGGACCTACGGTGCGATTCGTGTGATTTTATGATGCGCGGTGGTAAAATTCTTAAGAACCCAATGGTTTTTGGAGATTTCGGCGTGCGCGCGCGAAGAAAAAACGAATCTGTCCCGCATGGTATTATTTGACAGGGATGATGGCCCTGGCAGGTGCGCAACCGTTGTCGCAGAAGTTCGAAAAAGTTGCTCGCAAAAGCCCGTTTGACAGAAATGTTTAAAAAGTGTTGGGTTTCCTACGAATCCGCAAGAGCGCGCGGGATGAGATTTTGACATTTTTTGTTGAAAAACCATTAGTTTTTTGATGTTTTTATGTTGAAATCGTTCCGAACACTAAGCTTTTGGAAGGATTTCGTCTTGCGCGCGCGAATGTCCACTTTACCTTATTTTTTGCAAAGGATTCTTGAAATTTGATTATATTAGAACAAGAAATGTCATTTTATAGTGTTTTTTGCAAGGGAAAGCGGGGGGGAACAAAACAACCGGATCTTGATCACATCGAATTACCTGAGGCTTCCTCACGAAAATGATGAAAATGTAGCTGCGGCCTAGGCGGCGCAGGGGGGCCGTGCACCAGGGGCCCCAACAATAATTATTCTTTAGAAGTAATAATGTTCAACAACAACAACAGCAGCAGCAGCAGCAGCAGCAGCAGCAGCAGCAACAACAACAACAACAACAACAACAACAACAACAACAACAACAATTACAACAACAACAACAACAACAATCATTTTACCCTGATGCGCGATGTTTCCGCACGAAGCATGCGACCATAATGATAACCATCCACATAATGGGGGACTCTTGTTCTATAGCGGGGTCTCTTATTCCCATTCCCAGATCTCCCGCCCAATGAGGTCTTGCAAACACCTCCTCCGAGGAATTTCAACATATCCCGCCTCGAAAACACATGCTCGCGCCTTGCTGCGCCGATGCGAGACCGCCAGTGGAACCCCAGCGAAGGGTAAAGCACAAGAAAGTATCGAACGACAGGATTGCCTTGGCGGGGATGGGGGCTGTCGGCGGTGAGGCAAGAACCTGGCTCTGAATAGAAAGGGAGGAAGTCTCCAGCAGGGTTGCTGTTGTTGTTGGGAGCGGCTCCAATGCTGGAGAGAGTAGGGCGCTAGTCCAGCGTAAAACAAAACGATCTCTCGAGCGGGAACGCTGGTTTTGTTGGGACGGCGGCTTTCGGCGGCGAGGAGGAACACCGCCTTGAGTAAGAAGGGAGGAAGCATCGAGCGGGAGCCCTGGTTTTGTCGGGACGGGGGCTGTCGGCGGCGAGGAACAGCACCGTCTTCAGGGACAAAAAAAAAGGAAGCCTCGAGCGGGAGCGTTGTTCTTGCTGGGAGCGGCGCCAATTCAAAAGAGAGTAGGGCGCCAGTCCAGCGTAAAACGGAAGGAATTCTCGGGCTGGAGCGCTGGCTTTGTCAGGGCGGCGGTGTTCGGCGGCGAGGAAGAGCAATGCCTTGAGTAAAAAAAGGAGCAACCCTCGGGCGGGAGCGTTGTTTTTGCTGCGGGCGGCGCCGATGAGAGAAAGACTAGCGCGCCAGTCCAAGGTAAAGCGGGAGGAAGTCTCGAGCGGGAGCGCTGGTTTTGTTAGGACGGCGGCTTTCGGCGGCGAGCAAGAACACCAGCCCTGAGTAAAAAAGGAAGAAGTCTCGAGCGGGAGCGTTGTTGTTGTTGAGGGGCCGGTTTTGGCGGTCCCCCAAACCGCTCGAGCGTGAGCCTCATTTTCAATGAAAATGTAGCCGGCGCCTCGGCGAGAGTAATTAACATTCAACAACAACAACAACAACAACAACAACAACAACAACAACAACAACAACAACAACAACAACCAACAACCAACAACCAACAACCAACAACCAACAACCAACAACCAACAACCAACAACCAACAACCAACAACCAACAACCAACAACCAACAACCAACAACCAACAACCAACAACCAACAACCAACAACCAACAACCAACAACCAACAACCAACGACAACGACAACGACAACGACAACGACAACGACAACGACAACGACAACGACAACGACAACAACAACAACAACAACAACTACTACTACTACTACTACTACGACTATTACTACTACTACTACTACTACTACTACTACTACTACTACTACTACTACTACTACTACTACTACAAATACAAATACAAATACAAATACAAATACAAATACAACGACAACGACAACGACAACGACAACGACAACGACAACATAATCCGCATCCCCATCCTCATCCTCATAACCATGTTCCGTCTCTTCCTCCTCATCATCATGCCTGCCCCGCTTCACCCTTTTCCGGCCTCTCCCAACTGTTATTTCCCGCAAGCATGTCCCCCTTCCCCTGCTCATGTCTCAAGAGTGGTACCGAAAAGGAAGCCTTTTCGAACACCCGCAGAGACAGACGTGCAGCGCCTGGAGACAAGCTCGCAGGCTGCTTCGGCGGCCTGTCCCGCTCTGCGGCTCGAACACACAGCAACATCGGCATATGCGAGTAGCCTCTGTACGACTCTGCATGTCGGCGAGCCTATGAAACAATTACGCAGACGTGCAGAGCAGGGCCGCCTGTGCGCACACAAAGCAGAGGTGCGACCTCGTACCGCCAGCTCTCTGGGGGCAGTTTGGTTGACGAGTTAGCTCTTCCAACATCCTTCCTCCGCTTCGGGGAGAGGTTTACATCTCCCCCATGCCCCCTGTCACTGGGTCTGGAGCCCTTCCCCCGCGAGAGTGCGCCCAAGATGGCCCAAAATCGCTCCAAGATGGTCCCAGATAGCCTAAGATGGCCTCCAAGATTGTTCTAGGTATCCCATCATGGCGAAGAGCGAACCAAGACGGCTTCGAGTGTCTCCCGAGCCTCCCAAGGACGCCTCCGAGATGCCAACACCATTCAAACACATAGTGGAAATGCATGTTGTTCGCCTTCTAATCATTTTGTTTCCGACTGGCTTTCGAGAACGAGATGGCTGCAATATCGACCAAGAGAGCCCGATGAAAGGCCCAACAGAGTCCGAAGACGGCCCCGAGAACGCCCCAAGAACACCCCTAGAGGACCCCAAGAGGCGACTTGTTGGCCTCAGACCGGGCGGGGGCGTTATGAGAACCGCCCCGTGTTTTTCGATGGTCTCCAAGACGGCCTCAAGAGGGCCCCCAGGGCCCCCAAGAGAGTCCCAGAGGCCTCCAAATGTGCCCCGAGAGGGCCTAAAGATGGCCCGTGTAAACTGCCGGGGGACTCCTAGATCGAAAGATCCGCAAAGGCATGTACGGCTGAGTCCTGTAACTGCTCAGGCTGATCTGGTATTCGAATTACGGCTGCCCCCCTTGTTCCACTTCTTGCTCCTACACTTCCCTGACCAGGGCAACTGGTCGAGGCATCGTGCCCGGATAGGCCGATGGTGATACGCAACGCGTTACAGATTAGCACAACGGACGAAGGGCCTGCAGGATAGAGTCCTGCTCAATGGGCACGTCGCCAACATGCATTGCATTTGCCCCTTTACAAACGAGCCGACTGCAGATGCACAGAACCCGGCACGGGTGTGACGAAGCCAGCGAGCGGCTGAGACCCGCCGGGCGCACGAAAACTACGAGGCTCGCGCGCGTGACAGCGACTGCTCCGACGTCTGTCAGTCCCCATCAGTGAGGAGGGCAGACTGGGGACAGGGGGCGTATGTCCAGCCCAGGACTCCAGCAGGACGGGCGGTCGGAGGGGGGGGGCCTCCCAAGAAGGCAGGGGGGGGGGGCTTCTCCGAAGCCGTCCTGCCTTCTCAAAAGCCTTCTCTGGAGCCTCCGAGCCCGTTCTTAGGTTAGGGCGCGCCGACAGAGAAGGGCCAGGAAAAGGGGAGGCTAGCGCATCATGCCCCACGGCACTGCGCGGGCAAGGGGGGCCAGGAAACGCATTGAAAGTAAAACCGGGGTTCGTAGATCTGGAAGATGCGCCACAATCTCAACGCGCACACACACACACACACACACACACACACACACACACGCACACACACACACACATACACACACAAACACACACACACACACATACACACACACACACACATACACGCACACGCACACGCACACGCACACACACACACACACACGGACGGACGCACACGCACACATACACGCACACGCACACGCACACGCACACACACACACACACACACACACACACACACACACACACACGCGCACACACACACACACACTTTTTGGTATCGCGGCACACACACGCTTTTTGGTATCGCGGCTCTGCGCGCGGCGACAGGCAGGAGAATGTCGTAAAGCAGCGAACACGCGTGCGCGACTAGGAACGCCCGAGCCCTCAGAGACCGCTCAGGGGCCCGCAGCGGCCGGCAGCCATAAGCCATGCGAGCGTGGATGACGGGGGGAACGTACACCCTTTTAAATCGGCGGCGCAGAAGGACCTCAGGCGCGGTCGGCAAGTGGAGGTGCCAATTGCGAACGAACTTAATGGAACGCGCCATGATGAAAAAGCCCAGTCACGGCCATGCAGATAGATAGTGAAAAACGAGAGGCACTGTAAGACCAAGGTGCAGTGGCCAAACAACCCGAGGGGCACAAACTCGACGTGGGTAAGTTAAAGCGCAAGCAGCAGTCTGGTGCTAATTCGTGCAGACCAGCAAACCTGGTGGTGGTGCACACACGCAAAGATACTGCGCGACAAAGCAACGCCACCGACCTTGCCGCGAGTAAGTAACGGACTGAGCGGCCGGTGGATGAGGTCGGCGTGAAAAAGATGATCACGCAGCCGAAACAAGCTTGGCCTAAAACAAACAAAAACAAAGACGAACGCGAGCGACCGCGAGCAGCAACCGCGAAACGCGGCGGCGCACATGGATGGTGAACAGGGCGCGAGCATAACCGAGCGTGCAATGCAGACGCCAGCGTTAAGACAGCAAACCCCAACCGCAATGCGAGGCAGGTGGGGAACGCACGCACACACACACACACACACACACACACACACACTCACACATATATATATATATATATACAGCACACACATACAGCACACACACACACACACACATGCCGCTAGGCATCCCCGGTGTTCGTCGCCCCAGATAAATATCAGAAACCCTCCCGCCTTTTTAGAAGCCTCCTTCGAGGCCTCCCAGCCCTCCTGAGAAGCCCCCATCGCTTTTGGTGCCAAGGCTGGCCACCTCGCCGTGCCGCCCCGTCTGCCCACCGCCGAGGCAGGCAGCAGGCCGTGGCGAGAGAAACATAGCAGAAGAGCACCCCGGCAGAGCAGACCTTCACGGACGAGCTGGCCCGAGCCACATCGAATCGCGACATCGGATCGGATCGGATCGGCAAGGGATCGGATCGTGCCCGAACCGTCGCGGACTCGGACCGATGGGGGTCGCTGATCGGGCGCGCCTCCAGCAAGCGGGAGGGAGGCTCCATACGCGTCGGATCCGATCAGATCGAAATTGGCGACCCTGGCGGGACCCGAACCTGCAATCTTTGGTCACGAAGACCAAAGCTTTGGATCCGATCAGATCGAAACTGAAATCAAGACAAGGAAATCGGATCGGACCGAAGCGGACAGCGAGCAGGCCTGGCGGGTGAGCACGCGGCGGCCCCATGCCGCGACGGCAGCGAACGCGGATTGCCGCGAGAAAGACTGACCTCTGGTTGGGCCAGAACGGCACTGGGCAGTGGACCATGGTCCCATGGGACGGCGGGAGAGAGAGGCCATCAGGGCAGACCCGCACGGATGAGCGAGCAAGCCGCGGCCCCAGCTGCGGCGGGCGAGTGCGGAAGGGAAGACGGACTCACAGGGGCCCCATGGCTAGGTCAGACAAGAGAGTGACCGTTGTAAAGCTGCCTCGGCACGCGCAACCGCCACCGCGCCGTGCGGCAACGTGCGCGTGTGGGACCACCTGCCGATCCCATCGGCCCCCTAGGCGAAGGTGGTATCACAAGCTGTCCCGCCCCTGTTCCAGCACGAACCCCCCTTCCCCTACCCCATCGCAGGGACCTGGACGTCTCCCCCGCGGATCGTTTGAGGGCCCTTGCCGTACTAAGATGGCTCCACGAGGGCCCAGGTGGACGGCCTCTAAATAGGCTCAAGGTAGCCGAGTGGCCCCAAGAGGGCCGCAAAACGGCCCCGAGAGCCTCCAGAGCCCCCACGGGAACCCCCAAAAGGGCGCACACCGTTCCCAAGAACCATCGGAACAGGGTGACGACTGTTGCCTTCTCGCGGTCTCGCGCTCGATGGGCCCCTGAGGCGTCAATCGGCGGCGAGCCCGGGGGGGGCGTGAGAAAGGGTGGACCTTCTCAGAAGGTTCGGAAGCCCCCCGGACTTCTGAGAAGTTTTCTAAGCCTTCCCCGAAGACACAGAAAACTTCTCAGAAGGCGCCAGGGCTTCTGAGAAGTCCCGCCGCCATCTGAGAAGGCCTTCCCCTTCTCATTTCCCCCCCTCGCTCGCCGCCGAGTCAAGACCACTCCAGGATGGCCCAAGACACCCCCAAGAGGGGCCCAAAGAGGGCACCAAGAGCGTCCCAAGAGCGGCCCCGCACGGCGCGCGCGCGAGGGTCCCGCAAGGCGCCCGCGCGAAGGCGCCACCCCCGCGGTGCGGAGGGAGGCGGCCCCGGGTGGGCGGAGGGCGGCAGCGCACCGCCTCGGAGGAGCCGCGCACCGCCGCGGCGGGGGTGCCTCGGGGGCCTCACGCGCCCGACAGCGGCGGCTCCTCAAGCAGGCAGGCCGCGCACGGGTCGCCGCCTGGGTGGGCGGGGGCGGTGCGCCCTGGGGCATCCAGGCCCTCCGCCCTCCTGCGCACTCCTCCTCCTCCTACTCCTCTTCCTCCTCCTCCTCCTCCTCCTCCTCCTCCTCCTCCTCCTCCTCCTCCTCCTCCTCCTCCTCCTCCTCTTGTTATTATGTGTGTGTGTGGATTAGTCTTCTTCTTCTTATTAATAGTAGTATTATTCTTATTATTCTTATTATTATCATTATTATTATTAATAGTATTATTATTAGTATTATTATTGTTATTATTATTAGTATCATCATTATTATTAGTATTATTAGTATTACTGATATTATTAGTATTATTAGTATTATTATTACTATTATTATTACTACGATTGGTATTCTTATTAGTATTATCACTATTAATATTAGTATTCGCATTCTTAGTATTATTATTATCATTCTTATTATTAGTATTATTATTAGTAGTAGTATTAGTATTATTAGTCTTATTATTAATAGTATTATTATTACTAGTATTATTACTACTATGAATGTCATTATTATTAGAAGTAGTATTAGTAGTAGTAGTATCATTAATAGTATGATTAGTGTTATTGTTGTTAGTATTATTATTAGTGCTATTATTATTAGTATCCGCATTATTTCCTTATTACTATTATTAGTAGTATTCTTATTATTATTAGCGTTATTAGTATTCGTAATATTTTTGTAGTATTAGTATTGTTGTTGGTAGCAGTGTTCTTCTTATTATTATTAGTATTCGTATTCTTATTGTTAGTATTACTACTATTAGTAGCCTTAATATTATTCTTATTGATAATAGTAATCTTAGTAGTCGTCTTCGTATGCTTCATATTCTTAGTGTTCTTATTAGTATTAGTCGTCTTCTTATTATTATTATTAGTATTATTATTCGCAGTCATATTATTATTCGTATGTGTCTCATTATGATTAGTATTCGCATTATTGTGTTTAGTATTATTGTGTTCATTCTTAGTGTTACGATTATTATTATTCCTCCTGTTCTTCCTCCTCTTCTTCCTCCTCGTCTTCCTCCTCCTCTCCCTCCTCCTCCTCCTCATCCTCCTCCTCCTCCTCCTCCTCCTCCTCCTCCTCCTCCTCCGCCTCCGCCTCCTCCTCCTCCTCCTCCTCCTCCTCCTCCTCCGCTCCTCCTCCTCCTCATTATCCTCCTCCTCCTCCGCCTCCTCCTCCCTCCTCCTCCTCCTCCCCCTCCTCCCTCCTCTCCTCCTCCCCCTCCCTCCTCCTCCTCCTCCTCCTCCTCCTCTCCTCCCCTCCGCCTCCGCCTCCGCCTCCGCCTCCGCCTCCGCCTCCGCCTCCGCCTCCGCCTCCTCCTCCTCCCTCCCCCTCCTCCTCCTCCTCCTCCTCCTCCATGTTCCTCCTCCTCCTCCTCCTCCTCCTTCTCCTCCCTCCTCCTCCTCCTCCCCCTCCTCCTCCTCCTCCTCCTCCTCCTCCTCCAGCCCTTTCTTGCCCGGGTCGGGTCTGCAGGGGTAGAAACATTGGGAAGGGCTTTTTTTTTCTCTCCAGCGAGCCAAGTTTTGGCGTCTGGGCTACCTGGGTGGCGTCCCCAGGGCTCCTGGACTATAAACGGTTATTGCGGCCTGACTGGCCTTACATCCGTCACGGCGCCGCCATGTCGCGCCGCCTCGCTGCTGACCCCTGGCGCTGCAAAAATTGCGTCACGAGGGACGGCACGCCGTGGATCAACCGTGGCGACCTCAAGCAGTGCTCCAAATGCAACCTGCATAAAGGAGTCTGCTACGGTAGCCCCAAAACGCCCAAACGGAGCCCTGCGACCAAGTCCACGGGCTCACCATCTAAGGATAAGTCCGACACCGCCTCCATGGTTAAGCAGCTTGCCGACCTCCAGGCCATGGTCAAGAAGCTCACGGTCGCCAAGTCGTCTCCTCCTTGGGCTGCTTCTGCTGCTGGGGGGAGTGTTTCTGCTGCTGGGGCGGGCGTCGAATTGGACAGTGGGTACCCCCATGGGGCTCCCACTGGTGACAACGGAGGCACCGCTGACCCGTCGGAGAAGCAGGTCAAGCGTGACCGCATCAAGAAAATCAATGAGCTCCTTAAGGTCTATGATGGACCCTCCGTGGCCTCGGACCTGGCGCAGGTCAAGTCCCTCACCGAAGAGAAGGAGCGCTTGGGCAAGGAGCTCGACGCCGAGCGCCCCTTGGAGGATCAGGTCACCTCCCTCACCACGAGGCTGCGGAACTCCCGTGTCAAGGCCAAGCGCCTTCGCGAGGAGCACGCTAAGAAGCAGCTGTACATCGACGAGCTGGTTGAGACGGTGCTCCAGGACTCCTCGGCCGAGGCAGATGCCGAAGTCTTGCGGCTGGAGGAGGAGGTCCAGCGCCTGGGCGCCGACCGATCCCCTCCGCCCACTGCTAGAAAACCCACGCTCCATGAGCTGCTGCCGAAGTTCGCTGTCAACGTCCAGCAGCTTGGCGAGGTGGCCGTGGAGCTCGGCTTGGACCCCAGCCTTGAGGCGGAGCTGGAGACGGCGGCCAAAGTCTTCGGGAGTCTCCATGAGCTTCCGCAGGCGAAGCCGCCGCCGGCACAGGTGCCCTCTGCTGCCCCTGGTCCTGCGACACCTGCTGGGGAAGGAGGAGGAGGAGTTGCGTCCACCGCCGTTCTCCTCGAGGGCCAGGTGCAGGTCCTCGCTGAGGAAGCTGCCAGGGACGACATGGAGATCGACATCGACCTCATGGAACCCGCCGAGCTGCGGGAGGCGTTGGAGGCGGCAGGACTCACGCAGCCTGACGACGCCACCGACGCGGACAGGCGGGTGGCGCACGAGCGTGTCCTCGACTCCTTCACGCATGCGGCTACGGCGCACAAGAGGAAGAAGCAGGCTCGATCAGCCCCTTTCTGGAGGCAGCACCCGCCAGCGCGGCCACACGAATGGCACGTGCCATGCACAGACCACTCGATGTGAGTGCTGTGCGTCAGCCGGCTGTGACGGGCCGTGCGGCCATCAAACTGACAGGAGGTCCTATGGACGGAAGACCGGCTGCGGCCTCCCGTGCACTGACCGCACGTACCGTGTACAGGCTGTCAGCTGGGGCCTTCCTGGCAGGAAGTACCATGTGCGGAATGTCAGGATTCACGAGGGGCCGCGATCCTCGAGAGTGGTGTGCCGAAATGAAGGTCCGGTGGAGCGCCCTGTGGGCCAAAGCAACAATCCCGTGGGGAGGTCCACCGAAATGAAGCTTCGGTGGGCCTCCCTAAGGGATTGTGGCTGGTTGCTGGCTGCTGGGGGGTGGGGCGCCCGGGGCCCAACCCCCGTTTATTCCAACAACAACAACAACAACAACAACAACAACAGCAACAAAAAAACAAAAAAAAAAAAAAAAAAAAAAAAAACAACAACAACAACAACAACAACAACAACAACAACAACAAAACAAAACAAAAAAACAAAAACAAAAACGGCCAAATGCCCGTCAAGGCCGTCGCAGGACTGCCCAAGAAAGCCTCCAGACGCCCCAAGGGGGCCTCAAGATGGCCCAAGACGGCCCAAACTGCCCCCAGGACGGCCCAAGAGGGCTCCAAGAGGGCGCACAAGAGGCCTCGAGAGCAACAAACGTTGTGTTGCCTCTGGCTTTCCACACACGGTATAATATACAGTCCTTTCTAGCAAGCACAAAACGGCCCCAAAGGTCCCCAAGACGGCCCCAAGGCAACCCAATAGGGACCCAAAAAATGCCCCAAGACGGCCCAGGGAGGCTCCAAGACGGCCCAAGGGGCCTACGAGACGGCGCTAGGGTTTCCCAAGACAGCCCAAGATGCCCCCAACACGGCCCGAGAGGCCGTGGGCGCCCTGAGGGTTGCCACCAAGGCCCCAGTCATTCCCCCAAAAGGCCCCCTAAAAGACCCCCAGAGGCCACCGAGAGGCCCAAGAGACCCCCAAGAGGCCTCTCAGGTCCCGTCACATACCACCCAAAGCCTTCCAGACTGACTACCTACCAGACCACCCCAACCCAACCCGAAGACCCGAATTTCGGGTTGGGGGGGTAAGGGTTCCACATGTGTTTTCTCGATGTTTCCCGAGGCGCAGCACAAAATCGAGGGTAACTCTGAGCCTTCGGGTTGGGTTGGGATTGTCTGGTGGGTGGTGACAGACGGCCCCAAAAGGCTCCCGAGGGGCGGGCCCTCAAGAGAGACACCGGCGAAGCTCCAAGAGGCGTGTCCAGCTCAACCTCCTTCACGCTGGCGCTGCTGCGCCGGCGCGGTGGCGGGGCCTGCCGCTGGCAGCTGGACACATCCTCGAACTCCTGGCCACGTGCTAGAGGGATTTGTGCTCGTTAAGTCGGGAGCGGCCAAGAGGGGGGTGTCCAAGAGGGGGGGTGCAAATCATGGCCGGCGGCATGTGCGCGGCCCAGCGGGGGGGCCGGGAACGTAATGAAATAAGAAGAGGCGCCCTGAAATCTGGGGAGATATCATGGCCCCCGCCATGATATCCACCCCCCCTAGTCATCACCCCCCTCTTGCCCGCCACCGATTAAGGGCAGAGTGAAGGCCCGAGAAGTACCGGTCTTTCAGGAGGGCGCCTCTTGTAGTGGAACGGGAGGCCTGCAGGGACTTATGGGGAGGGGACTTGGGGCGGAAGGGATGTGTTGCAGCACAGCTGATGCACATGTGGTGAATCCGGGTCATCTTCCTCCTCCTCAACCTCCTCCTCCTCCTCCTCTTCTTCCTCCTCCTCCTCCTCCGCCTCGTCCTCCTCCTCCTCCTCCTCATCCGCCCTCATCTGCAATGTTCCTCCTCCTCCTCCTCATCCTCCTCCTCCTCCTCCTCCTCCTCCTCCTCCTTCGTCTCCCTTTCGTTTTCTCCTTCCCACCGAGGACGCCGCCCCGAGAAGTTCACGTCTCTGTTGCTGTTCCTCACCATCTGCCTTCCCCGACCCCGCCCCCACCCCTGCTCCGCCCGCTTGCTACCCACCTCTTACTCCACCCTCCAATTCCACATTCTGAATACCTCTCCCCCCTGACACCGACCTTGCGTGGCGCGGCCTCTCCTACGCATTGCTATGCACACACACGGGGGTCTTCAGTGTGGAATTGCATTCGTGTTTTCCCCATCCAGATGCTTCTGTTATTCAAATCGGTGTCATCGTTGCATCGTTGACCCTAGTACACTTCAGAATCGCATTGGATGTTTGGAGCTTCAGTCATTCAAAACGGTGTTCACGCTGCAGCGTTGGCCTGAGTTCTGAGTCCACTGGGAGCTTCGGAATGCGTGTCGTCCTTCAATACTCCCGCTGCAGAGCTGGCCCCATTTCAGGATTGGCGTTCTGCTCCAGTCGTTCAGAATGGCGATCTCGCCCCAGCGGAAGCCGCATTTCTGGATACGATCCCTTCCTCATGGTTGCCGTTCCCATGCGTCCCCCTCATGTACGTTCCCCCTGCTCTTCCTGCTCCTGTTGCTGCTCTTCCTCCTCCTTCCTCATTATCATCCTCTTGCTCCTGCTCCTCCTCATGCTCATCCGCCACCTCCTTCTCCTCCTCCAGTGTACCAAGCCCCCCCTCCTGATTGCGCATCAAAGATGGGGTCATGAAGGGGACCAGGGGCCTCGAGGGCACCTCCAAGCCAGCGGACAGACAGGAAGTCGGCGCCATGAGAAGGGATGGCGGGGGGCCGGGCGGGGATGTCAGACGTGGCGCGAGCGCACATAGCTGGCCTCTCCCCCAACACTCCCGCCCCCCCCCCTCCTCCTCTCGCTGCCCTCCCCCTCCCCTGTCCCTCTCCCCCCCCCCGCCCTCGCCCAGCCCGCTCCCCCACTCCGCTCCCCGCGGCCACCCCTCGTCCGCCGCCCGTCCCCTCGTGCACTCGTCCTCTGACTTTTGCCCTCCTCCTGCACACCCTCCGCAGCAGCTCTTGACCGATGATTAGCTCCAGGGCCGATGACATGCTGCGCTGGTCCGTGCTTATCAATTCCTGGCCGACCTGCCGTGCTCGCTTCCCCAGGGCACAAACAAGCAATGCCCTCCACTTTCCCCTGACAGCGTGCCAGTGTGCACCGCCTCCCGCATACGGGCTCTCCACACGCAGGACGTCACAAAGCTGTCAGTCCTTCCTTTTGTAGTTTTTCGAATCGGAACGTCTTCGGTGGCCGCCTGTCAGGACCAGTGCCTTGATTCCATCGCTCGGAATGGCGCTCTCGCCCAAGCGCGGGTCGCCCTTCTGTATTTCGGATTCCTTCGTCTTATGTTTATTATATGTATTACTCCTATGATTGATACGATTATACTGTTATTTTTCTTCCGTTCCCCTCCTCTCATCCGCCTTCCCCTTCTGCTCCTGCCACTCATTCTGCTCCTCCTGTTCCTGATTCACCTCGGTTCCCGACAAGTCCTGTCACTGCCATTTGCGGACATGGGCCTTCCAGGACCCCCAGCCCTGCAGATCGAAGAGGAGTCTGAGCAATGACTAGGGATGACAGGAAGGGCCACCCGCCCCCTATTCCTCCAGCCCCCGTCCCGTTCTATGGGATTGGCTCGATTTACTTCACATCGCATGGTTAGCTCGGGGGCTCGGTGCACATGAGATGTGGGCGCTATGCACCGAGGCGTTCCGAACCTGCCCCTTCAATTATTGGCAGCGTGCAGGGGGCGGAGAAGAGAGGTGGCCTCTTGAGAAGGCACAGGGCTTCTCAGAAGTAATCGCTCCCCTGTGAGCGAAGTGCTCCACGCATCCTCTGGAAAAATAGTCTGTGAGGCCCTCTCAGAAGGCCTCCCTCTGCTCGCCCCCTCCTCGATGATCCGGAAGGCGTGCGTTCACGCTGCGCTTGACTCCACGGGCCCCGAGGTGAGTGGGCCGCGGCGCGCCGAGATCCACCAAGAGGCCTGGCGTTGGCCGACGAGGCTGACAGCGTGGATCTGCATTTGAGCATCGTTTATCCGATCCCCATCCTCGGCGGCGTGGCCTGGGCCCCACTGGCCCACTTACTCCCCGAGGTGGGGGTACGGGCCGTTCCCTTCGGGTTTCGAAGGGTGTATCCCCAACTGGGGTGCTGAGATGTTGGGGGTCTGGATGGAGATGGGGAGGGGGAGGGGGATCGGTTGAAAGATACTGCGCATTGGGACATCCCACGTCCCACGGATCCCCGACCTCCCCTCATCCCTGCGCCCCCCTCCTGCAGAAAAGGTCATTTCACCTGCCTTGCAGACGTGCTGAAGCGGATTTCTGCGTGGCTTTCTGCGTGGATTTCTGCCCGAAGCGGCGAGCGAAAAGCGAAGCGAAGTTCGCATGGAGTCTTCTTGGTCTTCACTCCTGGCCCCCCCCCCCAACAAAAAAAATACGCACGAAATTAACCTCGAAGTCCGGCACGAAATTCTCCAGGACACCCCGGGCCCACCCTATCGTTTTCCGAACGAGATCCGCTCTGCGATGTTGGCACCATGAGGAAAGGCACAGCAGGTGCCCCCCCGCGCCACCGAGCGGATCCATCGTCGACACGCTCGCCAAGCTCGGGGGACTCGACATACGAGAGCCGCCTGGGTCCTGGGGAACCCACAAGATACCAGTACCAATACTCCCTGGACCTCTCCAGACTGCGTTCTGCCCAGGATTTCGAGGCGAATCCAGCGGTGGCGACGAGGGCCTCCCAGGAGGCCCAGCAAGGACGGAAACGAGGCAAGGGTGGCGGTATCGGTACAGCTTCCTCCTCTGAGCTCCTTTGCCGGTCCCAGCTCCGCCTTCAGGTCGGGCGCCGCCTCCGCAGGGGCGGCGGCCCTCACGAGGGTGAACCCGGCGAAGGCGGCGACGCTACCAGCGCAGCCGCACAGCATAGCGGCGCCCCAGCCGCCGGCCGGGACCTGCTCGAGGCCGAGCACGACGGCCAGCAGCACGGCCGCGGACTTGTTGCAGTTCCCGGCGAGGGCGGCGTGCGTGGGCGACAGACGCTGCACGACGCTGAACTTCAGCAGGTTGAACAGCAGAGCCAGCGGGCCTGGGGCAGGGAGAAGAGGCACGGCACAGAGGCATACACCATGCGAAATGCTTAAGAAATCATGGGTTCAGAAATTCATAGTCTCAGAAATTGAATAAAACCCAGAACTTCTATCAAAATCTTGGGATTTACATTGAAAAGTTAAGAATGATCGAGACTCTGGACGAAAACTTAGGTTTTCTTAAGCATCGCCTGGAGTGTAATTTTGATCGAGCTGCAGGAGCTCCGCGCAGAGTCTGTGGGTCGGCGCCACGCCCCTCGGGCGCCTCTTGCGCCGCCCTGGCGCGCTCCGGCGGCACCATAGGAGGGGGGGGGCCCAGCGCCGACCCAGGAAAGTCGCGCGGACCTCCCAAAGCTCATGCTGAAATGTCGTGTCTGAGTATCGTTTATCCGATCCCCATTTCCAGCGTTCTGGCCTGGGCCCCGCTGGCCGATTTGCCCCCCTCGATGGGGGATATGGGTCGTTCCCTTCGGGCTTCGAGGGGTGCATCCCCAACTGGGGCGGTAATTTGGTGGGGGTCTCGAAGGGGATGGGGATGGGGATGGGGATCGGTGAAACGATACCGACCAGGGGCGCACAAAGGCAGGCGGTCAATGGGTATACGTCCCTGCCTCGGATCAGTGGCCACGCGGAGGAGGAGGAGGAGGAGGAGGAGGAGGAGGAGGAGGAGCAGCAGGAGGAGGAGCAGGAGGAGGAGGAGGAGTCGCTTCTTTTCTCCGACGGCCAGAGCCCACAGGCAGCCACAGCGCCGCCGGCCGCCGCCGGGCCACCTCCCGCAGGACCTGCCAGTCGGTCAGGGCGGTGCCCCCCCGCCAGCAGGTCAGGTGCGGCAGCGACGCGGGCAGGGCCAGCAGCGCCGCGGCGGGCAGCGCTGTGTAGAGGACGATGTCCAGCTGGCCGATGCCCAGCCTCTGAGGAGGAGGAGGAGGAGGAGGAGGAGGAGGAGGAGGAGGAGGAGGAGTAGAGGAGGAGGAGGAGGAGGAGGAGGAGAGGAGGAGGAGGAGGAGGAGGAGGAGGAGGAGAGAGGAGGAGGAGGAGGAGGAGGAGGAGGGGGAGGAGGAGGAAGAGGAGGAGGAGGAGGAGGAGGAGGAGGAGGAGGAAGGGCCCTGGGGCACACAAGCAAGTAGACACAACCAACAGGATTCCCCGTGTTGTCCCAGAGGTTCGGGGTTTTTGTCTCCCCCCCACTGCCCATAATATTTTCCCACATAGTGTCTAGGAGATCGACGATGAACTGTGTCTGTGTGGTTTTTCCCTCCTGAGCAAGCCTGTTCTGCATGGCGCCCACGAGCACCAGGTTCAGCGCGCCGGATAGGCAGGAGGTGACGCAGGCGACCGTCCCCAGAATGAACTCGTCCGCCTCCTCCAGAGCGAGAGCAGCAGACAACAGGCAAAGAAACGGCGGCGCCCCCCCAACGCCGATCCAAGAAACACTAAAAAACGCGACCCCTCGGAAAAGGTCATGTTTGTGCCGATGCCTCTGCTTGGCTCCTCGCTCGCCCGCGCACCCTGGACAGCGCCGTGCTTCGCTAGCACCCCGAGCATCGCGAAGAGGCAGCCCGCCAGCACCATCAGCAGCTCCCCGGTGCGGCACGCACTGGTACGGAGCTGGCCCGGCGCCGGGGCAAGCCTCGCCAGCAGGTGCTGCAAGCCCAGCGTCGGCAGCGGGAAGCAGGAGCGGATGAGCAGGTTCGCCTCCCCAGGCTTAAGTGGGGCATGTCCCTCTACAGGAGGAGTATCCAAGAGTGTTTAGAAAAATAGTCCGGTGGCGATGTTTCGCGCTCTTTTGACTGTGTGTTGATTACTGTTGTTTGACTATGTTTCATCCTTCTTCCGAAATCCCCCTGTAGGAGGACATGCCCGACCTACCCCAGGACCCACTCCGTGTCGTTAAAAGGTCACGGCGGGGGGCTTCTCAGGACAAGAGGATCGGCACAAGCACGCAAACAGTATGTCTCTGCATCGGACACATGGGGCGGTAGAACCTTCCAAGCAATCAGATCAGCGAGCACGGAGGTTCGGCTCGGCTTTGCCCTCGGGGGCGCGGCCCAAAAGCTCGCAGCTGCGGGGGGTGCATGCCGCACTTCACATGCGCGGCAATTCGGGGATGAGGAGGAAGAGAAGCAGACTCTGGGGAAACCAAAAGGTACCGATACCGCTGCCCCCCAGACCTCTCCCGGTGTGCGTTCTGCCCAAGATTTCGCGGTGAAGCCAGCGGTGGCGACGAGGGCCTCCCAGGAGGCCCAAGAAGGCGACGAGGGAAGGGTACGGGTATGGGTACAGTCAAAAATCCTAACAAGGACGCGCGACTTTGCTCAGGGTACCCTTGCGTCCTTGCTCTTCCTTGCTCTTGCGTCCTTGAGGTTTTCGTCGTCCGCCGCCCCAAAAATCCCAACTTCGGCTTCCAAGGGTCTTGCGTCCTGACCGCGCGTCCTCATCAGGGTCTTTGACTGTACCTTGTCCTCCTCCGACTCGCCCGAGGAGTTAGAAACCCACCTCTGGGGGGCCGCCGGCGTTCGGAGGTCCGCGCGGGTCTCTCGGGAGCGGCGCCGGGCCCCCCTCCCGGGCGCGGGCAGCGCGCGCCGAGGCCAGCGCCGGAGGCGGCGCTGGGGGGGGGGGTCTGGCGCCGATCCAAGACATCCGCGCGGGCCTCGATGTTTGTGCCGGTTTTGAAGGGGCCCAGGGGCACATACATAAACACACACACACACACGAGTCCCAGGATTCCCCATGTTTTCCCACGTCTTCTGGGTTTTCGGCTTCCCCCCCCCACACACTTCCCATATTTTCTCATATTTTCCTAGGAGTCGACGATTACTTGTGTATGTGTGTGTGTTTCCCCCTTAGGAGGTATCTCCTATTCGAGCCTCCTGACTCGCGCGCGCGAGCTGGGCACGTTTTCGGCCTCGGGGGGCTCTTGCCCGGCCCCAGGAGGGTCAAAGAGTCAAAGAGCGGTTCGGGTTGAGAAGCCGCGTCCCCTGGGAAAGGGCTCAGAGATCTGGGGGTCCACTGGGGAAACCAAAAGATTCTGATACCAATACTCCCTGGACCTCTCCTGGGGTGAGCTCTAACCAGGATTTCGAGGCGAATCCGGCAGTGGCGACGAGGGCCTCCCAGGAGGCCCAAAGAGGGGAAAAGCGAGGCAAGGGCAGCGGTATCGGCACAGTCGGGGCCGATTGGAGAGGACACGCGAGAGGACACGAGACCCGCCCGAGGGCCAGATTGCCACAGGAATACAGAAGGCGTGGGTCGCGAAACATGGGACATCAAGGGTACCCTCGATTTGGCAGGGTCGACCTCCTGGTCAGTCTCGACTGTGCGTCGACCTCCTCGGGTCCACGGTGTGGAAGGAGCTCACGATTAGGTCGGGCATGTCCCCCTACAGGCGGACTTGCGACGAAAAAACTACAGTAGTCGAAAATACTCCAGAATAGCCAAGAATGCTCCAAAGACCGTCCCCAGACTTATCTTTTATCATTCCTGAGCCTTCTTCCTGTAGAGGGACAGGCCCGACTTCAGCTCACGGCGGCGGAGCTTCTGGGTCGGCGGCGCGCAGCCAAGAAGGGGAGGGGCGAGAGGGGGGGGGGGGGCGGCCGCCCGAGGAGAGCGGAGAGGGGGGCCTTCTCGTCTCGGGGGGGCGGCCCGAAGGAGGAGCCGGGCTCTGCAGCTGCACTTCAGGTCGGGCGCGGCCTACGACGCGGCGAGCAGTGGGCCACCAGAAGAGGCAAGTCCGGGGGGGGGGGGGGCAGAAGCAGGCAAACCGCACGAGGCATCCTCGCGCTCTGCACAGGATTTCTGGAATGTCCCCCCCAACCCCCTGTCTGCTCCCCCTTGGGATGCCCGAATGCCACGCCTGATCAATACCGCGGTGAACATTGAACCATCAAAAGAAGGAAGTCTGGGATTAGGTCGGGCCTGCCCCCCTCCAGGGAGATTTTGGACGAAATATTAAAGTAGTCCAAAAATACTCCACAGTGGAGACAATTAGTCCGAAAAACGTCCCCCGACTATTTTTTTACTGTTTTCGAGTTTTCCTCCTGCAGAGGGACAGGCCTGACTCAAAGCTGCACCGACGCCTTCTACACCGGCCCCGCACCGAAACTCGCACAGGAGAGCGGATCCTGGTGTGTACGGGATCCTGGCGTATACATGTTTCGTCGCTTCCCCGGGCGAGCGGGGAGGAGGAGATGGAGGAGGAGGAGATGGAGGAGGAGGAGATGGAGGAGGAGATGGAGGAGGAGGAGGAGGAGGAGGAGGAGGAGGAGGAGGAGGACGTGCCCGACCTAATCTTGGCCGCCCCCAGGCCCTGGAGTATACACACCACCAGCCCCCTATGGTCGCCCCCGACCCTCAAGAAGTCCTGGGGTTGAAGAGCAGCCCGCCACTGGCGATCGATATCATCAAGTTTCCGGCTGAAGGAATTTGGTAGGATGGCTTAGGTCGGGCGTGTCCCCCTGCAGGCGGATTTTGGACGAAAATTTTAAATTGAAAAACAATAATAGGCAAAAATACTATAAAACAACGTTCCCTGACCATTTTGTTCTAAAGATTCCCCCTGTAGGGGGACAGGCCCGACTTAAAGGAAGACTTCTGGGGCGTCGCGCGTCACCGAGACGGGCATCAGGGAGATGCTGAAATTGTTGAGGGCGATGTTCGCAGTCAGCGTCAGCGCGAAGAGCCCCACCAGCGCCCCGTCGCGCCAGGTGTGCAGCGGCACGGGGACATACCGAGGAGGAGAGGGTCGGGCGGGGGCAGGGAGTCGGGGGCGCGCAAACATGGATCAGCGATCCACGGATTTGGCGCGCCGTCGCCAAATCCATGGATCGGGGGAGGTACCCCCCCCCCCCAAAGCGCGGCCAGCGGCGCCTCGCTCGGCGGCGGCAGTCCGCGATCGCCCATGGAAACGGGACCCGTCGCTACTCCACGCCCCCCTCGATGCATGTCTGCGACCGCCTGAGGGAGGGGGGCCCAGGCTTTCATCCAAGGACTTGCGCATTCCGTCCCGACGTCTTTTCCCCCCCTTTCGGCGCCTGGCTCTCGGGCTGCATCTCCTCCTCCCACCTTCTCCCTCCTGCTCCCTCCTCCTCCTCCTCCTCCTCCCTCTCCCTCCTCCCTCCCTCCTCCTCCTCCCTCCTGGACGAGGAGGAGGGCGGCGATCGACGACGACGGTCGAGCGAGGGTCGACGAAATTCCTGCGCTGCGTGAGCCGCGAGACGGCCGCCCACACGAGCAGCAGGGCAAAGGCCACCAGCTGCTCGAAAGCCGTGACCAGGAACGCGGCCGGGATGCCCGCGGTGCCAGCGGCGATCCTCACCTCAAGGGCACGAGAATCCGGGGGTGTAGGATTCGAAGGTTCGAATGTGTCTGACGCTCCTGCACCGTGGTGGGCCTCCCAGACCTTGCCGCCCCTCGGGTACTGGTCGTAACGCATGCCAGGAGGATGAAGGAGGTGAGTTCCCCTCCTCCTCCTCCTCCTCCTTCTCCTCACTTCGAGGGGCTTTCGGCGCGAATTCGACGTCGTGCCTTGCCTACCTTCCCATCTTCGGCTTTCCTCGATTTCGGCCTCTAGACCTGAGGGCATGTCCCCCTACAGGCGGATTGGGGACGAACAGTTAAACTACCCCACAAAAAAAATCGAAACTACTCAAAAAATCGTCCCCTGGCAATTTTCTGACTATGTTTGCATACTCCTCCTGTGGAGGGACAGGCCCGACTGAACTCCAGACCCAGGATGGCCACTGGGGAGGGGCCCAGATCCCCGAGCTGCCCTCGGCGATCCTCTCTTCGAAGGGTCGAGCACGAAGGCGATGATGTTCCTTGCGCTTCTTCCCCTCTCCAAACGAGAAGGGGGCCGAGGGGGGGAGGAGGGGAGGGGGAGGGGAAGGGAGAGGAGGAGGGGGACAAGCTGGGTGCATTCGCGCCAGATCTGCGATCCTGCCCCTCCCACCCGCCCCCTCCAGTTGAGCCGATGCTTTCTCTCCGCGGACGCGTGTCATAGCGGACCTGGAACTCCAAGAGGGACTCCACCGTGGTGTGCGCAATCGGCAAAGGAAACCTGCGTACATTGGAAGAAGAGGAGGAGAAGGAGGAGGAGGAGGAGCAGGAGGAGAAGGTGGCGGATGAGCAGGAGGATGAGCAGGAGGAAAAGGAGGAGGGAAGGAGGAGGACGAGGACGAACAGCAGAAGCAGGAGTTGGATTGCAAGGAGCGGAAAGAACAGAAGGCCCAGGGTAAGGCGGAGGAGGGGGAAGAAGGGGGCGACGACGATGAGACAGGACTCGGATCCAGAAAGTGGACCGTGCTGGGGCGAGAGCGCCATTCTGAACTCCGAACGAAGGGAGCAGAGCGCCAGTCCTGAAAACGAGGCCCACGCTGCAGCGGAAACAGGAGAGGCAAAGAAGTAGACATGCTGAACCACTGTTGAGGGAAAAGGGGCATCGAACACTAGGCACTGCGCCTGTTTGTCCCAGGAAACGGCCCTACCAGGGGATAGGCGGTGGCGCCGCGGCACCGACGAGTACAAGAGCAGATGCTCGGGGGGGAAAGCGGACAAGCTGGCCAGCGGATCCGCTCGGAGGGAGAGAGGGGGAGCGGGGACGAAGGCCAGGAGGGGGAGGCTGCTGCTGTGGATCGGGCTGGACCCAGTCAGGTACCTCGAAAAACCTCGTGGTCCGAGGCGGCCGACTCTGGCTACACGTCGGGCCCCCCACGCCCGGACATCTGGCCGAGAGCCTCGACGCGCTCAGGGGCCCCGCGCCGCACACCGAACGCTGCGAGGACAGCATCCTGTAAAGAGGCCCAGGGACACACAAATACATACACACACATGACCATGTTCCCCATACTTTCCCACATGTTCTGGGTTTCTGTCTTCCCCCCCGCTTCCCATATTTTCCCATATTTTCCTGGGAATCGACGATTCATTGTGTCTGTGTGTTTTTTCCCCTCCTGAATTGAGGCAGCTCCGCGACGGCAGGCACTGCCTGACTCAAAGCCTCCCTATCCTCAGCATCTAACGGCCGAAGAAGGCGTAGGAGCCAGGTCCTCAGACGAGTGGCGGCAGGGCTGGTGACGGCCATTCTTGATGCGCCTCAGCTGCCTTTCGATGCCAGCATTCTTGATGCGCCTCAGCTGACTTTCGATGCCAGCGCTCGCGGGAGGGCTTCTGCAGGTCTCCCGCGCCGCTGGCCCTGGCCTGAACCCCACACAGTTCGCGCCACAGCGATAGCAGAGAGGCATCCAGAGCCCCCGAGCCCTGGGGGCGTCAAACTTGCACTCCAAGAGGCCATGGGCCCGCAGGCAAAAAGCAGAGGGGGCGACCTCTGGCCAGAGAAACAGGAGCAACACGTCGTCGTCCCCCCCGCCCCCGTCACCACCCCCGGCACCGACCTCCAGCCCATCCTCCATGGCCTGGCACGCCAGCCGCAGCCCCTCGGCCTCAGGAAACTCCTGCGGCTCAGGCTCAGGCCCCTGCCCTTCCCGCCCGAGCCCAACAGCATCGGGCCGACCGTCCCTGAGGCTGTCCGACAAGAACACTTCGAGGTCGGCCGCCGAGCGAGAAGACTCCTGGGCAAGACAGGCAAAAGCCTCGAACTAGGTCAGCGCGCTTCTGCGGTACTCCGCGCTGCAGAGCCCAGCCTTCGCACAGGTGTCTGCGCTGGCGTTCGCCTTCTCTCCCCGCCAACGCCCCCCCGCTCTCGACGTCGGCAGCCGCCGCGTGCGCCAGCGTCTTGTCCGGCGCAAAATCACACGCATCGCAGCTGCTCCAAAAAGAGCTCCACATGTGCGCCCTCGCTCCCCCAGCATGGCTGCCGCTCCTGAGCCCTCGCTGGAGAGCATCCAGGAGTGGCTCGGCAGTCCAGATACAGCTCGAACGGAGGCACACCAACACGAGTGGGCATCACGATGGCGACATCCCCGCCATCCTTGGAGGTCTGCCGCGGCCCCGTGCGCAGCGGGACGGGCCCGCAGGCCGCCGCCGCAACACCTCCCAAGCAATCCACTTGCACGACCGCCCAAACAGTCCCGCTGACCCAAGCCACGCTGGCAAACATCGCCGAGCCGCCTGAAAAAGTTGCGCCAATTGAGAGACCGCTCGCAGGCCAGCTGGCCCACGGGATCTCAATATCGGCAGCCGTTCGAGCCACGAAGGCAAGGGGAGACGGAAATACTCCGCGCGAGAATCTCCCCCACCACCACCTCGCCGGCCTCCACGGCCCGCCCCGCAGCCGACGCGCTGTCGCGCCTCCTGGGCGCGTGCGCCGCGCAGCCGCACCGTCGGCGCCAAAGCGCGCCTCGCGCCGACGCGCAGAGGCGGCAAGCAGGAGAGGGGTAATAGCCATGCGAGTGGACCCTGGCCTGCGTTGCCAGTGCACGTTGCTGTCTAAACTCCTGCAAAACCGCCAGTGGCCAGGTGCTCGACTGGCCCCGAAGCGGCCCTCGGACCCCGCCCCGAAGGTTGGAAACGACGGCACTTCAGCAAATTCACTGGCCCCAGGGACGACGGGGCGATCGAGAACTTGCCGATCAGACCAGCGGGTCGATCCAGCACGAACTAACTCCCGCAGCTCAGGCGGCGCCAGTCGGTTCAGGTTCAACTCTTCGCCGAGGTCGCTCAGGACCTTCGTGGCCCTCGGTGAAAAAAAAACTCCCTATCCTGCCCAGGGACAGGTGGGCGACATCGGCGGGCGACGCAGCTCCTCTCCCAGGGTACTGGCCAGCCGAAGCCCGAGTGATGGCACGGGCCATGATGGGTTCCAGGACGCGAGCGGCTGGGGAGCTGCCCCACAACCGCCGCGGCCCACAGAAGCATCACGGCCCGCGCAGGCCACCAGGGGATCACACGTCGGCCCAAGACGGCACGAGCGAAGCCGAATGCCTGAGTGATCTACACCATTTGGTGCGTCTACTGCCCGCACCGTGGGCGGCCGAGACGCGAGGGCCGCGCATGGCCGCGGGCGGAATCCCAGAGACGCCCCTGAAGTCACCATGCGCGCTACAATCCAACTGCCACACCCCTCGAACCAGCTGGAATCAGACGGCGGCGGCGCAAAAGGCGCGCGCACAACAGCAGCCACCCCGGACGAGCTCTGGCTGGGACCTGCCCCCATGCTGTGGGCCAGGCCCAGCGAGACACCCATGGACCTTCGCGCGCAGTAGCCTCTGGCCGACATGGCCGTGCTGCGCGTCTGGAGTCGCGTCTCCTGCACGCACCGCGCGGCGGGCGCCCCCCTCTCTCGCGGGCTGGATCGAGGACCCAATCGAGAGCTCCTTCGGCCGAACTCCACGACTTAGCGCTCAACCCGAGGGCGTCGAAGTCAGTAGGGCTAGCTGCATCTGGTCCGAGGCGACGCTGATCCACAAGGGCGCCCGAGGCGCACGCCACCTGAGACGCCCTGACGCTGGCGAACCCCGACCGTGGCAACGGTGAGCAACGGGGGCGCTCGAGGCGCACGCCCCACGTTGCGGTTCTGACTTCAGCAAAACCTGACCGCGGCGACGGCGAGCGGCAGGGGCGCTCGAGGAGCGCGCCACCTGCAACGGCTCTGACCCCAGCAAAGCACGGCATGCCGTTGGCGTCGACGCGGAGGGACCAGCCGACGCACCAGGTGGCCCGTGCCCGACGCACCCGTGACCGAGAAAGCCGATGCCCGCTGCGATGTCGCTACGGCACCCGACCCCGACGCGGAAAACAAAGAAGCACTCGGTGCCACGCTCGCCTCACGCGGTGAAGGCCATTCCGAGCCGGACGGTGACCCTGCGCAACCATCAAGGGCACCCGAGGGGGCACGGCCCCCGTTGCTGCCCTGACTTCGGCTTAACCTGGCCGCGGCGACGGTGAGCCACACGGGCGCCCGAGGAGCACGCCACCTGCGGTGGCTCAGACTCCAGCAAAGCGCGGCTCGCCGTAGGTGTCGCCACGGAGGGCCAAGCTGCCGACCCAGTTGGCGCCCCCGTGGTACCCGACGCACCCGTCGCCGTCGAAGCCGAAGCCCTCTGGGACGACGCCTCAGCACCCGAATCCGACAAGGTGCCCGATGCCGCCCTCGACGCCAGACTCGCCTCCTGCGGCGCAGGTGGGGCAACGACCCAGCACAACCACCGTTCTTGCCAGCACCCTCTCCGTTGGCTCTCATGGCCCGAGGAAGACAAATACACTGCTAGCATTGCGAGCAGGAAACGAGAGTCGAACACACGATCCTTCCGAAGAGCAGGAACAGCGAAGGCCAAGGTCCCGCCCCACCGCCCGCGGTGCAGATTGCTCCCCCAGAACCCCATCCAAGTCAGCCATGCCGACCCGCTGGCGTGAGAGAACTCGGCCTTGTTGCCCGCGGTGCTTACATGAAACCTTATCGCTCGGCGGCACGTTCGGCAAGCAACGTGGCGACCGCCTCCGTGGTGTCGCCTTCCATGCCCATAACTCTCTTGAGCGCGGCCTGGAACTCGGCGTCTCTCAAGTCGCCCACGTCCACAGGCACGGCACGTTGATCCTCCTGCCTCTGCTGCTGGCTCGCCTGGTTGCGAGCCTGAGGAAGCTGGCCCACGTTCACCAGGAGACTGCCCAGCAGGCGGAGCTTCACGAGCAACGACTGCAGCCTTCTGGAGACGCTCGAGCGTCGCCAAAGCCCCCTTCGCCTCCTGACTCTCGAGCACCGTGCTGTCGAGCGCCGCCAAGGTGAGCTTGACAACATCATTGACGTCCTGCGCGTGGGCCCAACGGAAGGCCTTCTCAGCCTCAGCCAGCTCTGCGCGGGCGTCGTCGAGGCCCTACTGCAGCTCAGTCTCCTTCCGAACCAGGGTTTCACGCTGCTTCCCAAAACTCTGCCAGAGCAGCGGCAGACCGACCAACCTTTCCTCCGCAAGTCCTCGAAGGAGTAGGAGGAGGAGGAGGAGGAGGAGGAGGAGGAGGAGGAGGAGGAGGAGGAGGAGGAGGAGGAGGAGGAGGGAGGAGGAGGAGGAGGAGGAGGGAGGAGGAGGAGGAGGAGGAGGAGGAGGATGGAGGATTAGGAGGAGGATGAGGACCCGCCCCCACGCGGTGGCCACCGACGGCGGGCTCTCGGAGACCCCGCGCCTCGTGGCCTCCGAGACCCTTCTCCTCGAGTGAAGGGGCCCCAGGACACACAAATGAATACACACAAATCACAGAGGCCCCAAGACGGGCCCAAGAGGGACTCAAGAGGGGAACCGAGAACTGAAAAATCGAGCCATCCGCCCCAGAAGGCGCCCAGGAGGCCCCAAAAAGGCCCCAAGAGGCCCCCAAGAGGCCCCCAAGACTCCCCAAGAGGCGCCCAAGAGGCCCAAAAGAGGCCCCAAGAGGCCCCAAAACGGCCCCCAAGAGGCCCCAAAACTCGGCTAGCCCACAACGGTGCGACAATATGGGCCGGCGGAATGAGCGAAGCGATTAAGAAATACACACAAATCACAGGATCCCCCATATTTTCCCCTATTTTCTGGGCTTTTGTCTCCCCCCCCCCCCTTCCCATATGTTCCCATAGTCTCCTGGGAGTCGACGACTGATTGTGTCTGTGTGTGTGCTGTTCCCCTCCCGATTGAGGAGCTCGAGCACTCCCCTGCAGCCGAGCCCCGACGGACGAGCCCGAGCCGGCGCCTGGCCCCTGCCGCTGCGTGGGCGGCGCCGACGCGTGCGGGCCTCCCCGGCGGCCCCCCCGGCCCCCCTTTGTGCTGAGTGTTGAGCTGGGCGAAACGTTCTGACTGGTCCTCGGGCGCGCGGAGACCTCCTCTCCTCTCTCTCTCTCTCTCTCTCTCTCTCTCTCCTCTCTCTCTCTCCCTCTCTCTCTCTTTCTCTCTCTCTCTCGCTCTCTCTCTTCCTCTTCCCGTCGCCACAACTTTCGACGCACCGATGCGTTCATGGTCTCGCTCGGTTGCCTATGGCGCAGCTTCGAGTATGCCGACGCGTCCTGCAGGATGCATGGCCTGTGCGTGCCTGCTTGCTCGCTTGGGCGCGCGGAGACCTCCCGGCCCAGTTCTGGCCTTGACCTCGTCCGCTGCCGCCCTCGCCGCCCGCACGGCCTTGCCTGGCGCTGCACCGCTGCACGGCCTGTGCTTGAGCCTGCTGGTCCACTAGGGCTCCCAACTTCGCGCTTCGCGCTGCGCGAAGCGCGAAGCGCGAATAACTTCGCGCTCTCGCGCCGCCCTCCCAAAGGGAGAATAGGAGGACGAGGAGGAGGGGGAGAAGGAACGAGGACCGCGAAGCGCGAAGCGCGAATAACTTCGCGCCCTCGAGGGAGCCCTTGGGTCCAACTGTCGTGCACTCCGCACTTCCCGCACGTTCCGAAGTAAGTGGATGCAAACTCGAGTTTCACTCAGTCCAGTTCGGGCCGAAACGGCTACGAGGAGGGGGAGGAGGGCGACGAGCAGAAGGGGGAGGAAGTGGGAGAGGGAAAGAAGAGAAAGACAAAAGAGAGAGCAAGCATTGTCAACGAATGCCGTCACATCCGAGAACATGTGCTTCATGTAGAGCGTCATCCAAGTCTGGGTCCCCGCGTATCCAAGTAAATAGGCGGCAGGCCTTGTCCGATCTGTTGTGCTCAGCAGCAGGCCCAAACCAATAGCCGACGCAGGAGCTAAGGTACTCCATACTATCTGCTGAGACATGGCGAGGCTACCAAAACCTAGTCAAGGAGAGGAAAAAAGGAATTCGCGGTAGCCCCCTCCGCGATGGCATGAGGTGTGGGCGTCGCACTCGAAGAGGCGAGTTAAACCGACTCCTCATCCTCTCTATCAACGAGCAGATCTCATGCAGAAGCCTTTCTCGACATAGAGCGGAAGGCGCATGAAATCGAAGAGCTGCACTGGAACTTCCCACTGGGCTGCGGGCGAGTGATGGTGGGGGGGGCCTCTGGGGGGAGAAGAAAGGGTCCCGCAGAGGGTAGGAAGGCACCAACTATACACCAACACCGATCCTGGCCCAGGATCACCCTGGGCCCAGGGTCGGTGTATACGCCCTCCTGCCTCGCGCAAGAAGGCATATACACCGATCCTGGGCCCAGGGTGATCCTGGGCCAGGATCGGTGTTGGTGTATAGTTGGTGCCCTCCGAGAGGGGGCCCTTTGGGGCCATCGAGGAGCCCTTCAAGGCCCTCCAGGGCGAAGGGAAAGACCCTTTGGGGCCCCGCTGGGGCCCGTGCCGGCTCCCAAAGGGGCCCTAAAAAGGCCCCTCTGAGGGCCCCTGTCTTATCCGACACCGTGGCGCCACATAGGCACTGCGCGGAGTCCACCCAGGTTCCTTCGAGTTCCCTGGATCGAACATCGTAACACTCTGCAGAGGGGCCCCGACCCTCAATTGCCAGACTCCTTGAGGCGTGACGCGTGCCATGCAAGGCTCCCTGCATGTCTTTTCCTGCGGAGCAGAAATCCCCAAGACGGGCCAAGAGGGTGCCAAGACGGCCCCAAGCCGAGTCCTGAGCGCCCCGAGATGGCCCAAAAGCACCCCACAACGCCCGATGCACTCCAGACGGTCCACAAGCCCGCCAGAACGCCCCAAGGTAGCCCCAAGAGAACGCCCCAAAGGCCCCCCAATGTCAAAAGTATTGATTTCGCTTGGCATTTGCATGGTGTTGGCGCATGCGCGATTTCGAGCTTCAGGGCCCCGAAGGCTGCCCAAGAGGCCCTCAAGATCGCCCAAAGACGGCCTCAGCGAGCTCCAAGACGACCCCAGAGCGGGCCCCAAGACGGCCCATGGGACCCCCAAGAGGGGCCGAAAAGGGGGAACTCGAACTGGCCTTGGGCGCGTTCTCCACGAGACACCCAAGACCCCAAAAATGCCGCCAAGATGCCCCCATGAGCTCATAAGAGGCCCCAAGAGGTCTCCATTAGGCCTCCCCGAAAGACCCTCAAAGGCCCTTGCAGCCACGTTGGGAGGCCCCAAGGTGGCCCCCGAGAGGCACCCCAAGAGACGGCAAGAGACATACAAGAGGCCTCTGGCCCACAACCTAGGCACAGTGGCAGGATTGGCCAAGACCACTGGGTAACATACGCAAGCGCGGATGAAGGCCGTGCGCATCCGTACGGCTGCGAACGGCACCGAACGGCGCCTCCACCGCCGACCGACTTTGGCGCGGGATGCTGTGGCGCTGGACGGCACCGCATGGCACCACCATGGCCAACGAATGTCATGATTGGGGCCACGCACACGGCTCCGCAAGAAGCACGAGATGACTGTTTGCGAAGCGATCAGACGGACAAGAGACTACACAATACGATACCGCACGGCATCAACAGCGACCTGACCGATCACGCCGCTATGCACACACCCGCGGCACCACACGGCACCGCGGACGACAGATCTCATTTTCTGAATCGCACACGCGACACCAGACATCGCCGCACAACGCCACGACCCGATGGACTTCGCGTTCGAACACGCGCACAATGGCACATCACGGAACGATACGGCGCGGCCGCGGTCCGATCGGCCGCGCCTCTATGCACGCGCAGACCCGCACCGCATGGAGCCGCACGGCACCGCCGCGGCCAGATGCAACGGATCCGAGAATTGGGAACATGGCACCACACTGCACCACACGGCACCACACGAGCAACGGATCTGGGAACATGGCAACGCTCCCCAAAAGAGCCCCAATAGGACCCCAAGATCCCCCAAGATCCCCAAGAGGGCCCCAAGAGGCGATTTAAAGGGCTCTGTCCTCGTCCTCGTTGTCCTCCTTCTCCTCCTCGTCCTAGGTGATGGGAATACTTTTTGGTCAACAGGCTCGCGAGGCGGGTTGAAAGCCGTCCGAACACGAGTCGGGCCACAACTAGGCAGCACGAAAAGAAAGGCAAGCGAAGCGAGCGAGCGGGCAGCCACAAAGAAGGGAGCCAGAACCGATACTCCCTAAACAGGTGGCGTTGGAAATCCCGGTGGCGACCGGCAAGTAAGCGCAGCCAAAGTGGCGCGGCGTCGCGACCATAAACACGCTGAGGTCGATCACTCGGTGTGAGTCAGGCAAACAGCACCGTCAGAGACGAACTAGACCAACAGGCACACCCAGACGACATCCGTGAAGTAGGCGACACAAATGCCAAAACATCGTGTCGGCGCAAGAGTGAAGAGGGGCAACCTCATCACCGACAAGACTGCAAACGGCAATAAAAACCTGTAACACGTGTCGAAAGCGAACTCCATGCAGGAGAACGACGGCCAACGAGCGCACAGAGCCACACTTGCCGAACCCGAGGTCCAGGTACCGGCTGGTGGGGATACTTTTTGGTTGGACGGCTCGAAGGACAGATCCACGGAGCGGGATGAACGACTGGGCCACAGAGCGAGATAATTGGCTGCAGAGGCACATGGGCCGCTGTAGCGATTGCACATGCCAGGGACAAAGTGACCCTCATTGGGGGACCGTCGCAGGCATCCCAGCGGATGGGGACCCACTGGTGGGGATACTTTTTTGACTCGCGGCCCGCAAGGAAAAGTCCCAGAGGGCGGTGTGAACGAGGCTGGGGGACAGCGCACGGGAAAGCAGATAATTAACGGCGCTGGACAAGTGCCAGCCAAAGAGGCAACCGCGAAGGCGCCAGCTGAAGCCCAGGCGCCACCACGCGACCTCCAAAAGCCGCTGAACGTGTGCCAGCAGACGGGGGTCAGGGAATTAATGCAGACAGTTAGCGACGCTGGCACTGTGCCAGCGAAACAGGCAACCGAGTAGGCACCAGCAGAGAAATAACGACGCTGGACATGTGCCAGCAAAAGAGGCAACCGTGAAGACACCAGCTGAAGCCCTGGCGCCACCACGCGGACCCCAAAAGACGGGGGTACGCGAAGCGTGAAGAATTAGGGGCACGGCACCACACTGCGCCACACATCACCACGCGGACCACGGACTTGAAGACATGGCACTACACAGCCCCTCATGGCTCCACACGGGTATCGGATCCGAACTTCAGGACATGGCTAACACAGCTCCCCACAAGCAACACAGGGCATCACACAAACGACGGAACCGAGAACTGCGGACACAGCACCACACGGCACCACGCGGCACCTCACAAGCCACGAATCCGAAACCTGAGGACAGGGCATCACACGACACCTCACGGGCAACGGATCCGAGCGCCAACAATGACACGCCGATACGCGGCACCATACTGGCAAAGGATCCGGAACGGGCGATGCTACACCACACAGCTCCACGCGGGCAACGGATCCGAGCAAGAGGCCCGAACTGGTACACCCGCGCTGCCTCGAGAAGGGGCTGCCACAGCTTCCCACCCCGCGAGGAGGAGCAGAGAAAGAGGACGCCCACAACCCGTGCATGATGACCACGGCAGGGCCACTCCTGGGCGCATGATCAGTGGGCACGGCTCCCATGGAGGCGTGTTAAGCCAATCCTGGGCCGCCGTACGCTGGTTCGGCCGGGCTCGACGTGGCCGGCTTCGGAATCCTAGCGGGGACCCCTTTGGGGGGTCTACTTGTACCTCTGTCCGCTCGAAGTAGGCTTCCGCCCGCGAAACCACCCTCGGGTTACTTCCGCTGGGCTTGCGCCAGCCGTCCGCAAGCTTCCTCTGAGGGCGAGAAGCCAACTCCTCGACTCCTCACGAGGGCTTTTCTGGAGCGCCTTGTGCGTGCTCGCCCGACGATGTGAT
>CAUYUJ010003699.1:0-76730 GCA_963575745.1 Prorocentrum cordatum
AAACGTGTGACAGGTGTGCTGAAAAGAGTGATGATGAGGATGATGATGATGATGATGATGATGATGATGATGATGATGATGATGATGATGATGGTGATGATGACGACGACGACGACGACGACGACGACGACGGCGACGATGATGATGATGATGATGATGATGATGATGATGATGATGATGATGATGATGATGATGATGATGATGATGATGATGATGATGATGATGATGATGATGATGATGATGATGATGATGATGATGATGATGATGATGATGATGATGATGATCAAGATGGTGATGATGATGATAATAATGATGATGATGATGATGATGATGATGATGATGATGATGATGAGATGATGAGGATGAGGATGAGGATGAGGATGAGGATGAGGATGAGGATGAGGATGAGGATGAGGATGAGGATGAGGATGAGGATGAGGATGAGGATGATGATGATGATGATGATGATGATGAGGAGGAGGAGGAGGAGGAGGATGAGGACGGTGACGAGAGGAGGGGCGAGGAGAGCAGGAGAGGAGAGGAGAGGAACGCGAAGCACCGTCTCTTCAAAACGAGGACCCAACACCACAGGATAACTTGGGGGGAAAAAGAAGAAGGAGAAGAAGAAGACGACGAAGAAGGAGGATAAGAAGACGCAGCAGAATAAAAAGCCGAAGAAGAAAGAGACGAAGAAGGGGACGAAGAAGAAGAAGACGAGTGACAAGAAGAAGCAGAGGGCGGAAGCGGCGGCCCTAGAAGAAGACGCTGAAAACAGCGGCACGGGCGGCACTGGACGGTGTGAGCTGGAGGAAATGCTGGAGCGGCGGGCGGCTGCCTCGCGAAACGTGCCAGTCTTCCTCCGCAGACCCCCTGGGCCGCACAGCGCAAAACGCAGAAAGACATCCACGCGAGCGAGGCCAACGAGGCACGCAAGCAGCACGGATGTAAGCCGGTGTCCCTAATCCACCACAAGTTGCTCCGCAAGGATCCTGGCCCGCGCGCGCAAGTGCCCACAGGACAGCTGCTGGAACGATTCGCCGGCGACTGGGATTGGGTCGGGCCTGTCCCCTACGGGGAAATCTTGGCGATGGGCCTGTTTTCCACCACCACCACCATGAGTAGGAGGGGGAGGGGCTCCTCCTCCTCCTCCTCCTCCTCCTCCTCCTCCTCCTCCTCCTCCACCTTCCCCCCTTCAACTTATGGTGGTGGTGGTGGAAAACAGGCCCATCAGATCAACCCAGCGCGGAGGCTCACAAAACCGCGCGAATCGCTGCGGGACGACCTGGCCGCACGTGCTCCGGCGCGCATTCTGCTGGAGCCTGGCAGAGCTCTTTCTCGACCTTGGCAGCTACCCCAGAAGCGCCGCCCTGGGGCCGTCAGGCATGACGGGGAGCGCTTGCAACGGGACGACGACGACGACGACAACGACGACGACGACGACGACGACGAGAAGCCAGCTCGCGGCGACGAGTAGCGGAGGCAAGGCCGCCACAACCAGCGGTGGATGTGCTGCGCTTGGGGCAGCTCACCGCGCGCCGGCCAAGTCGAGCGGCAAAGCGAAGATACAATCGGGTGACGATAAATCGAGAATCTCTGAGATCTGGCGGCTCTGGAGGATGTCTCGGGAGCCGCGGCCTTCTGACAACGTTCCGGAGTGTTCTGAAACGGATGTATCCTCGTCCTGGCCCCGTCCTAGACGGTGAGGAGGCTGGTGGCCCGTTACGTGGCCCAACAGATCAGTGCAAAGAAGGCATGCGAAGACACCCCTTCAATTTGCGTTGTCCGCCAAGACCTGGTGCAAATTGCTTGGCCCGCCTCATGCAGGGGAAGGGGGACATCGATGAATGCGCGGAGCAACCACACAACGTAAACACACATATTGACGAAAGCACGCAAGCCGCAAAGCGAAGGAGCACGTACTAATCAACACAAACCAAAGTGGTGAATTTTACGAACAGGCACCTTGACAAAGGCTCCCCAAGGTTGGACTGGTATTTGGCATTACACAAAGCCAGCAATATTTGCACAGCAACGCGCTCTATCGTGCAAGAGCGGGCTCTCAAATGCCACAGAAAGCGCCACCTCCCAAAACGCGCGCCTTTTCACAAACTGCACACCCGACTGTGCCAGTGCCCACTGTTTTCGAACGTGGTCGCGCGTGGCACGCCATTGCGCGGCAGCCGTGGGACACACACTGAAACCAACAGCACCGGTGCGCTTCGAGTAAAGGCGCCGCCGCGCCCACAGGTCCTCCATGTTCCAGTCACGCTGGGGCCTTTTTTAAAAACTCCTTTGTTCTCTGGCCGAGTTCATGCCAGGGTGAAAGGGGCGCCCGACCGGTTTTTCGCCATCCCCGCCCTCACGCGGCTGGAGCAAAAGGGGGGCAATCCTCGGCGGACATTGAGGGCGCACGCTGGGAAGGCAGGCTGGGAGGCGCGCTGGGAGGGCAACTTTGGAAAGGGAGGACACGCTGGAAAGGAACGCTAGGAGGGCACGTTGAGAAGGCATGCCGGGAGGGCGTTGCTTGAAGAAGCGGCTGACAGCCGCCGTCTCGGTCCTATCTCCCCTCCACCCGGGGCAAACTCATCCTTATCCACACGTATAAGGGACTCCGGGTATACTTGCACGGGCGAACAATGCGACGGCCCAAACCAGCCGCAAAAAACACCAGGGCACCCCATGACCACCCTCAAACGGTCAATGCCTACCCGGCTACCTCAAAATATTCCCGAAAAGCTTGTAAACGAATGCCTCAAGAAGCCCCCCCCCCCCCAAAAAAAAATGGAAATGGGGTTTCCAACGCAGGCCCTGTAAACACAAACAACATATGGACCCCAAACAATGTCAACATATGTTGTGCATTGTGCGCGCCGCAATACATGCTGTGCGCTCTACATGGTGCGAGCTATGCGGCGCAATCACAAGGTGGTGCAACCTATGTTACGAAGCATACGATGTGCACTGCACGTTAAACCGATGTGGAGCAAACTGAATGGTGCAAATGATGTTCACAAACGAATTGATACATACCATGCTATTGCAAAC
Source organism: Prorocentrum cordatum (assembly GCA_963575745.1). Lineage (NCBI taxonomy): Eukaryota > Dinophyceae > Prorocentrales > Prorocentraceae > Prorocentrum > Prorocentrum cordatum. Next base: position 3,046 of record CAUYUJ010003699.1, read on the forward strand.
ATCCCACCCACCAACCCGCAACTTGGTTTGCAAAACCCATGCGGTGGCGATTGCGATGCATGCATGGCGCCGGTTGGTGCATATAGGCGGCCGCGCCAACCCAAGCACGCGCGAGCCGCGGCCACCCAGGTTGGCGCGACCGACGAGGCCGTGGTGCCGCCCGCTGACCGCTGGGCACGTCCCAGTGGGCACTTCACTGCGAGTCGGCGACTTAGGCGGGTGCGGTATCATGGCAACGTCGACAACGGCAGACATAATGATGATAGTAGCGATGCTGGTGACGATGTTGAGAGCGTCGACGGCGCGGCCGACGCGGGCGCCGATGCTAATCACGCCGACGACGATGACGGCGTCCTCGCGTTGGTGATGGAGGTTTTGGAAAGAGTTCGACAAGCGCGCGCGGCCGACGCGCGATAGCGGCCCGCATGGTACCATTCGACACGGATCAAGCCCCCCAGCACGCGCGCAAGGGCGCGCGAATGATTTCGGCATGCGGCGCCAGAGGTCCGCGTAGCAAACTTCCATGAGAATTCTAGAACACCCATGGTTTTCCTAAGAATTCGCAAGAGCGCGAGCGGGCGCGTATTTTCGATAACTGAGGTTGAAAAACCATGTGTTGTTCTCTGATTGTTGGGCATTCGGTTTCGAAGTCGCTACGAAACAGCATGTCGCTGACGAATACCTGCACGCGCGCGCGACGACACGCGCGCGCACGTCGTCCCATTCGTTGCAAAGGATCCTTGCGACGACCAGGTTACCGCCGGGACCCTTGCAGGTAAACCGGCAAACAAGGTTACCGCCGGGGCCCTCGTAGAGCTCTCAACACGCAAATAAGTGCATATATTATGAAGAGAAAGCTTCCTCGAAACTCAGCTTGCAAACTTGCAAAATGCATTCTTTGGGTTGTATACAAGGTCGGTTCCCCGAAGTGTTTCGATATTACCACTGCTGCTACAGACCTGAGAATTTGACAGGCAGACGCGGCATAACCCACTACAGGTGCGAAAAATGATAGTTCCCAAGACGAATGGTCAAATCTCTCAAAATCGTCCAAAGACCCAAAGTTCCCACATTGTCCGCCCTGGCCGGGTGGGCCAACTAGCTCCACCCCGCGCCGGAATTCCTCTAGCTCATCGATGCCGAAGAGCTCTCAGAGGTATGTGTATTCTCTGTACTGGATTTCAGCTGAAGGCTTGCTACGGAGCTAGACTGGGAGCTGGCGGTAAACCAAGCCGCCAGGGCCCTCGTAGAGCTCTTTACACGCGACTTAGTGTTCAGATTAAAAGGAGAAAGCTTCCTTGAAAATCAGCTTGAAAACTCGCCGAAATGAACGTTGTCGGGTTTTATACGAAGTCGGTTTCACTACGTCTTTTGATAGGAATAGTGCAGCTACGGACCTGAGAAATTGACAGGCAGACGCGGCATAACCCACGACACGTGAGGAAAAAAACTGGTTCTCAAAACGAATGGTCAAATCTCTCACCATCTTCAATAAAACGACCCCAGGTTGTTACATTGCCCGCGTGGGCCGGGTGGGCCAACTGGGAGCCGGCGGTGAACCGTCAAACCGGATACCGCAGGAAGCCTCGTAGAGCTCTTTGCACGCGCGGCGCTGCTCCGGACACAAGGAGAAACCTTCCTCAAGCATCACTTTTAAAACTCGAAAATACATGTTTTTTCGATTTTCATCCGAAGCCGGGTCTGCCAAGCGTTGCGATAGTTATACTGTGGCTACGGGCCTGAGAATTTGACAGGCAGACGCGGCATAACCCACTAAATGAGCTAAAAATCCTGGTTCTCAAAACGAACGGTCAAATCTCTTACAACGTTCGCCCAACCGACCCACAGTTCCCACATTGCCCGCCCGGGCTGGGTCGGTCAATTACAAGATCTAGATACTAATACTTGGGATGGAAGCCTGATATGTCGGGCGCAAACTTCTGCTATCGAACGCTTCGCCCTCTCAACTTCTCAAACCAAACGAACGGTCGCATCCCGAGATCGGCTGAGCCAGCCCGCGGACGCTGATATTTCGACCCTTTTCGAAAATTCGCCAATTAGCTCCACCCCGCGCCTGAATTCCTCTAGCTCATCGATGCCGAAGCTCTACGAGGTGCTAGCTCCACCCCGCGCCAGACTTCATCTAGCTCATCGATGCCGAAGAGCCCTACTGGGCGCCGGCGGTAAGCCGTCATGAAGTTTTTTGCGGTTTGCGGCCTCGCGGTCAGGCCCTCATGGGGCAGCGAGCGGGCTTACGATGAGCCAGGAAAAACTACAACACTGCCGAGCCAGGAAGCTGAGGCATCTGCATCAAGCGCCTGCCGAGCCAATAGGCGTAGGCATCAGCAAAAGAAGACACGCCAGAGAGACGGATCGCAGCGGCAAAACCGCCCCGACCCACCACCAGCCACACGCGTGTGCGGCCCCACTAACAGGGGCCCCGTCACGCCGTCACGCAACGTCAAGCACTCCAAGCGAGGCCGTTAAGTGAACAGTAGTACCGATCACAACATGCATGAATTGAGCAGAGTACAGACACACGATGTATGCAGGCCCTCATGGGGCAGCGAGCAGGCCCCAATGAGCAAGGAAAAAGAAAACGACGATCTCATACAAGCGACCTGCTTTGAGGCAACTGCACTGTCGAACAGGGCTACGAGTGACCTACTTTGAAGCATCAAGTAACAAGCAAAACGGAAGAATGGCACTCCAAACAAGTCCGAGAGTCTTCTACGTTACAGTTAACAAGGTCCTCACCGACAATGGTTCAACTGACACACAGACACAGACGACCGCGGAACCAGGCTAAACGCCTCCTCCGCGATCGACCACACAGCACGCGACACTTCCCCTCCACGAGTTCCAATGTCGAAGATTATGACAAGTAGCAAGTGGCAAATACAACCGATCAAACTATATACACGTACAACACTGGGCAGAGTACAACACATTAGGAGGCCACACCATCGAAACCAACGGGGGCCCACAACACCAGCGTGTACAAACTGCGAAATCACAGTGTGCAAGGAAGTACCGATCCAACACGCCGTGATGATCACTAACCTCTCAATGCCTTCAGCTTCACAAGGTGAACAATAACCCTTCAATGATCAATAACCTCTCAATGTGGTGGTCCATAACTTCTCAATGATCAGGACCCTCTCAATGTCTACGACTTCCACAAACAAGAAATGCAATATCAGCGTGCCCTACACGAAACACCGTGCAACGTATGTGGAACCAAAGACTCCTGTCTTGAGCCAGGGACCCTTGACCCAGCGTTCTCTTCATCGTCTGCCAAGCACGAGTCAGAATGTGGCAAATACAAGCTTATAACGGCAACACCAGTAAAACAACAACAAAAAATCATCCCCTTCACTGTCTTATGCAGCACTCGAACTTCCTCCCTGTTCAAACTCCGTGAACTGTTTTGGCAACACTGACATCTTCACCTCTGCCTCACCCTGCCGCCTCTGAATAGTCTCAACATCAGGCTGAAGACATTTAATCTTCCGCCCCGTGTTTCTCGTATTATTTCCAATCGCTTTGTTCATGTTGAACATCTGTCGTTGCCAATTTGCTGGGTCGAACTGCTCCCCGTCCGACTCAGTGGTCGGGTCGTTCTCCATGTCAGCGTCTCCCCTGGAAGCGTCCGCTCCATCATTTCCCTCTCTCTCAACCAGGATGTTTGCTGTCTGCGGTCTCGCGGTCGGGCCCTCGCGGGGCAGCGAGCGGGCCCCAAACGAGCCAAGAAAAAACAGCAACACTGCCGAGCCAGGAGGGCTGAGGCATCTGCAATATGGTCCTGCCGAGCCCGCAGGCGCAGGCATCACCACGGAAAGCACTCGAGAGAGTGGCGAACTGCAGCGGCAAGACCGCCACAGATCCATCCCCCGCACACGCCCGCACGGCCCCACTAACAGGGACCCCGTCACAAGAGCACGTGACGTCAGACACTCCAAACGAGGCCGAAAAGAAAAACCATGCCAGTCGTGCCGAGCCAGGGTGGCTGAGGCGTCCGAATACACAGTGTGCGACCGCAAGTCCGAGCGACACCTTCAAGCGGCACTCCAAACGAGGCCGAAAAGAGAGAGGGCGACACACAGCCCAGCAAAGACAAGTAGAACGTAACACCGCACACGAGACTGCCGAGCCAGGGTGGCCAAGGCATCAGATATGAGAAATGCCGAGCCAGGGTGGCTGAGGCATCCGATATGAGAACAGCACTTGGCACTCCAAACGAGACCGAAGAAGAAGAATGGGCGACGCACAGCCCCATGATATCAAGTCCGAAACAGAACAACGTACAATGCGACTGCCGAGCCAGGATGGCTGAGGCATCCAGAAGAAACGTGCCGAGCCAGAGTGGCTTAGGCATGTCTATGTCGAACACCGAAGCTTGACTGGCGCTCCAAACAAGGCCGAAAAGAGAATGCGCGACACACAGCCCCAACATAGAAGCAGGCACCAGACCATTGCGCCACGACGCTGCCGAGCCAAGGTGGGTAAGGCATCAAGAATGACCAGTGCCGAGCCAGTGTGGCTTAGGCATGCCACAAACACACCCAAGACCGAGAATGAAGTCAGAACTCGCGCTCCAAACGAGGCCGAAAAGATCGTGGGCGACACACAGCCCCAAGATATCAAGCCGGAACCCGAACACAGAGCACCGCGATTGCCGAGCCAGGGTGGCCGAGGCATCAAAGAAGACAAGTGCCGAGCCAGCGTGGCTTAGGCATGTCCAGATTCACTCCAAATCGTGAACGACAGCATAGCGATATTTCATCACGCAAGTCATCCAAAGTCGACCCTCCAAACGAGGATCAAAAGAAAGGTTGTCCACAAATACCGAGCCAGGCAGGCTTAGGTACGCGTTATGTGCGACACCAAAAGAACAGGAGAATATTAATCGGCGGCAACGAACTGAAGCATCTCACAGACCATGATCGCGAGCCTGGCCGCCGCCTCAAGCTCGCACTCAGTCACTGACGATCGCGGGTACAGGGCAAACGCCTCCTCCGCAATCGGTCGGTATTGTGACCTCCACGGGCTTTCACCTCTTCTGGCCTTCTCCCAGTCTCTGGATCTCACAAATTCTCCATCCAGCAACCACCCTCCACCAGCACCGATAAAGGAAAAACGGCCGTCGAATGAACCACGGACCGCGATGAGTGTCTCACCTTCAAAGTCAAGGTTTTGCCGTTCTAAATGTTTTCTCGAAACACCTGGTTTGTCACGCATCTCCCACGTCAACTCATCCGCTCGTTTGTTGCCTTCCCGATAGAAATGGTTCCATATGTCCATGCCGTGTGCTGGTGCTCTACAGCCATATCTGTCGCAAGCTTTGTCCAGACAGCCAATGATCTGAGCCACCCTTTGCTGGTAACCCAAATTTTGCACGTTCCATACTCCACCCATCCAGTTTACCACCGCTATCGAGTCCCCTTTGAGTTCCACCGCCACTCCATCCCTGCATTCAAACTCAGCTTCGTTTTCCAAATTTGCCGCAAGGCGTTTGGCTTGCCTTTCCCCTTCCCTACTGTTGATATGCGTCTCCACCTCCTCCTCCTACACGTCTCTCCGTCCGCCCATCTTCTCCTCAGGAAATATGAATAAATCTAGAATGCGACGCATCTCCAGCTTCGATAGACAGTCCGTCACAAATTCTTTATATCCTTGGAAGGTCCACTTGAAATAGCGCCACCAGCACGGCCCTCCCCCCTGTGCAAACCAGAAGTCCCACGGCACAAATCCGTGGCTCATGCTGCCGTATGTACACCGCGTGATCTGTGCCCTTTTCCTCCAGTTCTTCACAGACGCGATAAGAAAATCACGATGGTACGTCCATTCCCCAAGTCCGTGCAACATGGCAGCCCTCGAAACAGCATACGCCACCCCCTCACAACAGATCCCACTGTCGTGTGCGTCACCCGGGCTCTCCTGATACTCCTGTCGCGCTGCCTTCGCAGGCCTACCCCCATCCATCTCCATCCCTTGACTGGGCGCCCCCCCCCCCCATTTCGACACACAATCTCTTACCCTGCGCTCTCTTCACCGCTCTCTGAATAAGATTTCTTCTGTTTGGCGCCTCCTCCTCCTGGTTCGAAACGCGCGGTCGATCTGATGGCCTATGCCGACATCTTGGTATAGCATACTGCGCGACATCCATGGCCCAGTCCCATTGTTTTTTCACGAACCTCTGAACAACTGTCTGAAACCCTGCCTCATGGTATCTCCTCCTCCCCATCAACAAACGTGATTTTGTGTACACGGCCCTCTCCTCCTCCTTCATGTTTCTCCTTCCCGTCAATCTCGCCAACAGCCTGCCCTCCCACACGTGTAGTTTTTTCAACCGTGTACCTATCCAGTGTTCTTCCTTCGCACGCATACAGAACAGTGCTCTGAACACTACTGATATACCTCAAACATATATCTCTGTAGGGAATATTCCTACATCTGTAATAAGCAGCATCCTGAAACCAGGCTCTGTCCGCCTTCTTGAGGCTATCCATCAAATCATGGTGATCCGTCCACTCATCGTGTATCATAACCCCCAGTGTTGACATTTTCATGTCCCGCGGCAGACTGACCTCCTGCAATAAACGTGCATCGTACTGTGTCTGTGGCTCCAGCAATGCCACCTCCGCCACCGAGAACTGCACGCGTATACATTCATGATGGACATCAGAGCGCCACGGGACGCCACAAGCAAGGTACATGAGTGATGATGGTTTCCAGCTCAAGCCTGACCGAACCAATGGCAACGTATGATCTTTCATCATACCGGTGAGTTCCTCCTTTGTTTTTGCAAAAATGTACATGTTATCGGCCCACAGCGCATGTGTGATCTGTTTGTGTTTACCTGGGATCGGCGTTTCAAGCTCATAGCCCGTACCCTTGCTCCTCCATTCCTTCACCACCCTGTCCCAGAGATAGACAGAGACAGCCTTGAACAAGAAGGGACTCTCGACCCCCCCAGAACGTATAGAGTGATCCCACGGTATCCAGTCCTCCCACACGGTACCCTCCCAAGTCATTCTACACTCCTATCTGCTAGAGGTTCAAGCATTGCAAAGATCAAAGCCGGTGGGAATCCTAGATGCACCAGGGCCTCTCGTGCGATGGCAACCGTGACGTGATCAAAGCACTGCAGCACATCGGCAGATCCCAGGTACAAGGCGTCACCTTTCCCCCACAATGATGCATGCTGTGCGATTCGTTTGATGGCAGCTGTTATCTCATACGACCGACGGCCTTTAGCGAAACCGTAAATTCCAACACTGGTATCCAGACTAGCTAGATGCTGTTCGGCCAGGATAGTAAGACACAGGCTGTACCATTTGGACATAAGTGGTATAAGACACATATTACGGGTATCCGCTAGATTCTTAGTTTGGTAAATTCTTAGGAATGAGCGTGACCAAGAACCCTTTCCAAGAGCCAGGCGCACAGTACCTACGATCTGCGATTGCCTGGAACAGCCGCTGCACCTGCCTCACCGCTGCCCAGGGTAAGAGGCGCAACATATCAGGAGAAATATTGTCGTGCGAGGCGGCGCCACCACTACGCAAGCGTGAACGGGCCTGCAGCACCAGGACTGAGCGTAATCTTGACTCCCTCCGCCTCCCCCAGCCCGTGGTAACAACCCTGGATCACCTCATAATTCTTCCTTCTGGACATGTCATCCTGGACGGTTTTCTTTCCAAATTTTCCCAACTCCTGTTTGCATTCTTCCCAATCTTCAGAAATACGTGCATTCCCATTCTCATCCTGGACCTCCAAGATCTCCGCATGGTTCCGCACACTGCGCTTTCTGATACAATGCGAATGTTTGACCAACTCCGCATGATACCTCCGTTTGTGTGGCCGATAGATATTTCGAATCCTCTTGCACTCCTCCCACTTGGCCTCCCTCCTCAGCCTCCTCATCTCCTCCTCAAGAGTCCACAGGATCTCAGGCTTCCTTGGCCTTGACAGCCCTCTGCCTGTGCTGCGTGGTACGCTAGTGGCGGCCTGCACAATGATCTGGTTGATCTGGTCGCCTGGGTGTCCTCTGGCCGCCTCCTCCTCGTCCTGCCCCCCCTCCTCACCCAAACTACCTTCCTCCTCCTCAGCAATGTCTTCCAGCATACTTTCCGCATCGCTACCCTTGTCCCCCTCATCCTCCTGCGGCCCACTATCACCTTCCAAGTCCATGTCACATTGTGTCGCAGACTCGAATCTGCACTCTACTCCTGCCTCAAACGTGACAGGCTCCATGCCACGATCAACAGTCCGACGGTACTCCTGCTCATTCAGCGGTTTTCAATTACACATCGTTCTAGTTCGTCTCGATTTCGGTTTCTTCCTGCGTTGTCTGGGACCAATATCGACCGAAGCCGAGACAAGAGCATGATCACTGTAGTTCGAGCTGGAGCACCCTGGTAACTGCGCCCAATGAACTGTGATATCTTTGCAGTCCGCCCTGCACGGATACCCTATGTAATCTAGCACTTTCGGAGCCCCTGTCCCCGCGGGTCTCCACGTCGGCTGACGCTCTTGAAACGCATTGGCAAGCATGCTGCTCCACGCAGCACAAAATTCCATAAGATCCGTTCTCATCCCTTCTCTCCCCTGATTCCTCCTCCTGTTGGCTCCACCTCGCTCTTTCTCTCTCCTCCTCAACTCCTTCACCCGTGATCTGCTTCCCCTCCCATATGACATTCTGAGCGGCCTCCACATTTGCGTCAACCAGCAACATGGTTGCTCTCGGCCTGGCAGGATACGTCCCCCAATAGTTTTCAACGCCTCCGATACCTCCTCCAGTGTTTGTTTAAACTCAGTGTTCTCCTCATCTTCTGCCAGGCCTGAGTCTGCATGCGGTAGGTACAAGCTTATAACGGCAACGCTAGTGAAAAATGCAATGGCAAACCTCCTCCCTTTCACTGTCTTCCGTTGGTGTTCTCTCCACGCTCTCCGATACCACAACGTGCATTTTTCCTTGGACAAGGTCGAATACCACCCCAGCTGAGAAAACATATTCTGTCTTAACCCGTAAACGAATTGTGCCTCCTGCAACCCAACACAGGAGACCCCAGCTGCCCCCAGGCAACTGTCTAGAAAAATTACGCTACCGAGGAACCCCACATACTGAATTTAAATCGTATGTGTTCAATGGAACTCCTCGACGGCAAGTACTCTGGATCAGAAGCTCGCTTGGCCGCGAATGCCTTGTACCATTTGACTGCTTTCGCATCCGCTTTCGTCAACAAGTTCTCGAGCTGAACTGATTCTCGCAGGCCTTGCGACCAAGGTACTTCTGCCCAACGGCGGTCCGTCTGAGCCAGCTCAGGGGACAGCTGAATGCGTGGGGTACCCGTGGAACGAACAGAGGTAGCAAGCAGAAGTGCTGGGGACCGCTGAGGAGTGAAGGCCTGCATGGGCGTGCACTTGATAGGCGTGTCCTGCGCGGGCGTGGCAACGCCCCCGTTGCCGGCGTCGCCGACCCGCCGAACTTTCGCCAACGGCGAGCAACCGCCATCCTCCGCACTGCGTACCTGGATGCGGCAACTCGTTATACCTCATGTAAAGCGTCTCGGGCCACCAATTCTTCAGTTGACGGTGATAGGCATCGAATGCGTTTCTTATCAGAGGCCCCTCGCAGCCACGCAAGCCTTCCAGGCTTACACCGTCGCCCATTTCAGTCAGTGCGTTCTTCAGCTTCACGCACGGAGGCGGCACCTGTCCAATGTCAATTTTGGGCGGCATTGCTGCCGCGCGTAGACCGGGCGGCTGTTGCCCGCAAGTTGGAGCACAGAAAAACTTGCGTAAATGCGCAGTCGTGCCGCGCCGGCTTGAGCCGCGATGTTTACGGATCAGGGTAAGACGCAAGCTCTCACGCGCAATGCGGTGGATAATCACTGCACCAAGAGATCACCCCCTGCGCTGGCCCTATAGTCCCGGGAGAGTGCCACGCCTGCTAAGCTTTGCGACAGTGTCGTGGGTGGCGGCCGCGCTCAGAGACCCCCTGTGGTCTCGAGAAAGTGCCACGCTTGCTAGGTTTGCGCCAGTGTCGTGGATAGCGGCCGAGCTGAGAGACCACCCCCTGCCCACCCCTTTTGGTGTCGAGAAAGTGCCACGCCTGCTAGGCTTTGCGCCAGTGTCGTGGATGGCGGCCGAGCTGAGAGACCACCCCCTGCGCACCCCCTGTGGTGTCGCGAAAGTACCACGCCTGCTAGGTTTTGCGACAGTGTCGTGGATAGCGGCCGAGCTGAGAGACCACCCCCTGCGCACCCCCTGTGGTGTCGAGAAAGTGCCACGCCTGCTAGGCTTTGCGCCAGTGTCGTGGATAGCGACCGAGCTGAGAGACCACCCCCTGCGCACCCCCTGTGGTGTCGAGAAAGTGCCACGCTTGCTAGGTTTGCGCCAGTGTCGTGGATAGCGGCCGAGCTGAGAGACCACCCCCTGCGCACCCTGCTAGGATTTGCTGGCTTTGCGCCAGTGTCGTGGATAGCGGCCGAGCTGAGAGACCACCCCCTGCGCACCCCCTGTGGTGTCGAGAAAGTGCCACGCCTGCTAGGCTTTGCGCCAGTGTCGTGGATAGCGGCCGAGCTGAGAGACCACCCCCTGCGCACCCCCTGTGGTGTCGAGAAAGTGCCACGCCTGCTAGCCTTTGCGCCAGTGTCGTGGATAGCGGCCGAGCTGAGAGACCACCCCCTGCGCACCCCCTGTGGTGTCGAGAAAGTGCCACGCTTGCTAGGCTTTGCGCCAGTGTCGTGGATAGCGGCCGAGCTGAGAGACCACCCCCTGCGCACCCCGTGTGGTGTCGAGAAAGTGCCACGCCTGCTAGGCTTTGCGCCAGTGTCGTGGATAGCGGCCGAGCTGAGAGACCACCCCCTGCGCACCCCCTGTGGTGTCGAGAAAGTGCGACAGTGTCGTGGATAGCGGCCGAGCTGAGAGACCACCCCCTGCCCACCCCTTTGGTGTCGAGAAGTGCCACGCCTGCTAGCTTTGCGCCACGTGGATAGTGCCACCCCCTGCGCACCCCCTGTGGTGTCGAGAAAGTGCACGCCTGCTAGGCTTTGCGCCAGTGTCGTGGATAGCGGCCGAGCTGAGAGACCACCCCCTGCCCACCCCCTTTGGTGTCGAGAGAGTGCCACGCCTGCTAGGCTTTGCGCCAGTGTCGTGGATAGGGACCGCGGTGAGAGACCACCCCCTGCGCACCCCCTGTGGTGTCGAGAAAGTGCCACGCCTGCTAGCCTTTGCGCCAGTGTCGTGGATAGCGGCCGAGCTGAGAGACCACCCCCTGCCCACCCCCTGTGGTGTCGAGAAAGTGCCACGTCTGCTAGCTGTTGAGAGACCACGCCTGCTGCTAGGCTTTGCGCCAGTGATGCGCACCCCCTGTGGTGTCGAGAAAGTGCCACGCCTGCTAGCTTTTGCGCCAGTGTCGTGGATAGGGCCGAGCTGAGAGACCACCCCCTGCGCACCCCCTGTGGTGTCGAGAAAGTGCCACGCCTGCTAGGCTTTGCGCCAGTGTCGTGGATAGCGGCCGAGCTGAGAGACCACCCCCTGAGAGACCCCCCCTGCCCACCCCTTTGGTGTCGAGAGAGCGCCACGCCTGCTAGGCTTTGCGCTAGTGTCGTGGATAGCGGCCGAACTGAGAGACCACCCCCTGCCCACCCCCTTTGGTGTCGAGAGAGTCCCACGCCTGCTAGGCTTTGCGCCAGTGTCGTGGATAGCGGCCGAGCTGAGAGAAGACCACCTCCTGCCCAGCACCGTGTGGTGTCGAGAAAGTGCCACGCCTGCTAGACTCTGCGCCAGTGTCCGAGCTGAGAGACCACCCCCCGCGCACCCCCTGTGCTGTCGAGAAAGTGTCACGCCTACTAGGCTTTGCGCCAGTGTCGTGGATAGCGACCGAGCTGAGAGACCACCCCCTGCGCACCCCCTGTGGTGTTGAGAAAGTGCCACGCCTGCTAGCATTTGCGCCAGTGTCGTGGATAGCGGCCGAGCTGAGAGACCACCCCCCGCGCACCCCCTGTGGTGTCGAGAAAGTGCCACGCCTGCTAGGCTTTGCGCCAGTGTCGTGGATAGCGGCCGAGCTGAGAGACCACCCCCTGCGCACCCCCTGTGGTGTCGAGAAAGTGCCACGCCTGCTAGGCTTTGCGCCAGTGTCGTGGATAGCGGCCGAGCTGAGAGACCACCCCCTGCCGACCCCCTTTGGTGTCGAGAGAGTGCCACGCCTGCTAGCCTTTGCGCCAGTGTCGTGGGCAGCAGCCGAGCTGAGAGACCACCCCCTGCGCACCCCCTGTGGTGTCGAGAAAGTGCCACGCTTGCTAGGCTTTGCGACAGTGCCACGAGCTGTGCTGTGCTGAGCTGTGCCGTGCTGGGCTGTGCTGAGCTGTGCTGAGCTGTGCTGAGCTGTGCTGTGTCCTGTGGTGTCGAGGAAGTGCCACGCCTGCTAGCCTTTGCGCCAGTGTCGTGGATAGGGACCGCGGTGAGAAGTGTCACGCCTGCTAGGCTTTGCGCCAGTGTCCTGGATAGCGGCCGAGCTGAGAAACCACGCCCTGCCCACCCCCTGTGGTGTGGAGAGAGTGCCACGCCTGCTAAGCTTTGCGCCAGTGTCGTGGGCAGCAGCCGAGCTGAGAGACCACCCCCTGCGCACCCCTGTGGTGTCAAGAAAGTGCCAGGCCTGCTAGGCTTTGCACCAGTGTCGTGGATAGCGGCCGAGCTTAGACCACCCCCTGCCCACCCCCTTTGGTGTCGAGAGAGTGCCACGCCTGCTAGGCTTTGCGCCAGTGTCGTGAATAGCGGTCGAGCTGAGAGACCACCTCCTGCCCACCCCCTTTGGTGTCGAGAACTGGGCGCCGGTGGTAAACCGTCAACCTTTCTTACCGCCGGGGGACTCGTAGAGCTTCCTGACAATATATAATGTCGAAAAAATTGTAGAGAACGAATAGTTTTTCAGCCTAAGCGATTTCAGACCTCTCGATGCACACGCCAAGCGCCCCCGATGCTTCTGGATTGTCTTCTGTACGAGCTCTGTAGCTCTCCTTCAGTCCGAGTTACGTGCGTAAATCGACAGCACCTCTCAAGATGACTCGAACAATACGAATAGTTTGGCAAACCTAGCTCGAGTATCAGACCGAATTCAGACCTCTGAATGCGACAGGCGAACGCGTCTGATGTCTCCGAATCGATTCCTCTCATTACCAGCCCTGCAGCCCCCCTACAGCCCGAGTTGAGTGCAGAAAACCGACAGCACCACTCAGGATGACTCGAAGAATACGAATAGTTTCGCGGACCTAGTTCGGACAGCAAACCAAGTTCCGAGCTCTGGATTCGACAGGCGGAGGCGCCTGATGTCTTGAAATCGATTCCTGTGACTACCAGCACTGCAGCCCCCTATAGCCCAAGTTAAGTACAGAAAACCGACAGCACCTCTCAAGATGACTCGAACAATACGAATAGCTTCACGGAGCTAGCTCTGGCAGCAGACCGAGTTCAGACCTCTCGATGCAACAGACGAAGGCGTCTGGTGATTATGAATCGATTTCTGTAAGCATCAGCTCTGTAGCTGTCCTATAGCTCGAGTTAAGTACAGAAAACCGAGAGCGCCTGTCAAGATGACTCGAATAATACGAATAGGTTTGCGGAGCTAGCTCGGCTAGGAGACCAAGTTCAGACCTCTCGATGCAGACGAATGCGTCTGATCATTCTGAATCGATGAGGTGTGCTTACCAGCTCTGTAGCTGTGCTACAGCTCGAGTTAAGTACAAAAAACCGTCAACGCGTGTGAAGATGACTCGAAACAGCCGATCCCGCCGGGATGCATTTGGCAGTAAAAGGTACCCGGTCGAGCTGAGATCAAGATGGCGAGCGGGAATAAGATCGAAGATCACGGGAAAAAATACTAGAGCTCAAACGAATTGAGGGATTTCGAGAAACAAATTTTCAACCGACGAAAAGTCAGCAAAAGGTCCGTCGAGATTTTTCTTGCTAACTAGCTCTCCAGAGCCCCGGATGGGAACCGGCGGTAAACCGTCAACCTGGTAACCGCCGGGAACCTCGGGGGGGGGGGGGGAAAAAAAAAAAAAAAAAAAAAAAAAAAAAAAAAAAAAAAAAAAAAAAAAAAAAAAAAAAAAAAAAAAAAAAAAAACGTTTTTGTGTTTTTATCCAACGACGCTTGCTCCAAGTGTTTTGATAGTAATACTGCACCTACGACCCTAAGAATTTCACTGACAGTCACGGCATAACCCATTACAGGTGCGAAAAATCTGGTTTCTCAAATGAATGGTCAAATATCTTTCAAATCTTAGCAAAACCGACCCAAAGTTGACACTTTGTCAGCCGGGCGGTCCAACTGGGAACCGGCGGTGAAGTTTTTTTGCGTCTTTGCTGGGACCGTCTTGGCCACTGAGGCCAGGTCCAACAAAGTCTCAGGCAAAACAGAGCCTCTTATTCATCACGCAAGCAGTCAGCTCTTATTTCACATCAGCGAAGCTGTTGGAATAAAGGGAATCACAAGCCTGCAATGACACAATCAATCGCAAAGCACACACATGACAAACGAATGGACCAATAAACAGCGAAGCTGTTGGAATATACAAGAACACAAATATAAGATGAAACAATGTGTGACTTATCACTGCGAACGATCAAAGAAGGTCTGCACAACCTGTGGGAGCACATCGCATATGCGCTCCGCCGCTGATGATTCCGTATCTGTGACCACCGGGCACCTCGTAGAGCTCTTTTCTCACACGGCGCTCCTGTGCGAAAAATCTGTTTTCTCAAAATAAATGGTTAAATGTCTTTCAAATCTTAGCAAAACCGACCCACAGTTATCACATTGTCCTTTCTGGCCGGGTCGATCAACTGGGCGCCGGCGGTAAGCCGTCAACCTTTCTTACCGCCGGGGGACTCGTAGAGCTTCCTGACAATATATGATGTCGAACAAAATTGCAGAGAACGAATAGTTTTTCAGCCCAAGCGATTTCAGACCTCTCGATGCAACCGAACGCCCCCGATGCTTCTGGATTGTCTTCTGTACGAGCTCTGTAGCTCTCCTACAGCCGAGTTACGTGCGTAAATCGACAGCACCTCTCAAGATGATTCGAACAAAACGAATAGTTTAGCAAACCCAGCTCGAGTATCAGACCGAGTTCAGACCTCTGAAGCGACAGGCGACGCGTCTGATGTCTCCGAACCGATTCCTGTGATTACCAGCCCTGCAGCCACCCTACAGACAGCTTCGCGGAACTAGCTCGGGCAACAAGCCGAGTCCGAGCTCTGAATTCGACAGGCGGACGCGCCTGATGTCTTCAAATCGATTTCTCTGACCACCAGCACTGTAGACCCCCTACAGCGCGAGTTAAGTGCAGAAAACCGACAGGATCTCTCAATATGACTCGAACAATACGAATAGTTTCGCGATTCTAGATCGGGCAGCAGACCAAATTCAGAGCTCTGGATTGAACAGACGAACGCGACTCATGATTCTGAATCGCGTTTTGGAAGTATCAGCTCTGTAGCTGTCCTATAGCTCGAGTTTAGTACAGAAAACCGAGAACGCCTGTCAAGATGACTCGAAAAATACGAATAGGTTTGCGGAACTAGCTCAGCTAGCAGACCGACTTCAGACCTCTAGATGCAACAGACGAACGCGCCTGATCATTCTGAATCGATGAGGTGTGCTTACCAGCTGTGTGGCTGTCCTATATCTCGAGTAAAGTCCAATATGCTGACAGCCCGTGTCAAGATCACCCCCAACGGCCGATCCCGCCGCAGTGCTTTTTGACAGTAAGAGATGCCCGATCGAGCTGATCAAGACGGCGAGCGGGAATAAGATCGAATATCACGGGAAAAAATACTAGAGCTCAAACGAATTGTTGAATTTTGAGAACAAAATTTTCAACCCACCAACAGTCAGCAAAAGGTCCGTCGAGATTTTTCTTGCGAACTAGCTCTCCAGCGCCCCGGAACTGGGAGCCGGCGGTAATACGTCAACCAGGTCTTTTGCGTCTTTTGCGAAGGCCGGTTCGAGCTCCCATGGGAGCAGGCCTAAACACAAAGAACCTAAACAGCGAAGCTGTACAGGAAGACAGCGAAGCTGCAAAGATTAAAGCAGAGGTGCATCAAACAGCGAAACGGTACAGATATGCGCAAGACTGCCGATACACTAGAATACAAAACGACAAAGATGATCAAAGAAGCTGTACAAGACAGCAAGAAGCAGTGAGAGACCATACAGTAACCACTGGTTTATACAGCGATTACCGTCTCAACACCACTGAGAAAGAACACGAAACTAAGAGACATGAGATAGCGAGTGTGCTTTGACACCATGCCTAAGTGAAACCTGGACGTGTGGAACCATGTCTAAGTGAAACCTGGTGTCGACCAGATCAAAGGCCTACTTTGAGGCACCACGTGACAAATCACGGAAAGTCACTCTCAGAGGTCAATGAGTACTCAAATCAAGGAAGCAACGAATGACCTAAGGGATCAGGCGAAGCTCTTATTCAACACACGCGCATGCACGACAACACACACAGGCATGGAGAAAGGCAACGCAATGTCAAAAACATACGTGCAGGATCAATCACATGTGCATCATCTGTGCCGTTTCCGATGCTTCTTGCCGCTCCGCGTCAATGCACTCCTGGGAGTAGAACTCTGAGGACCCCCTTGTTGCAATCATTTGTAGCCTGTATGCATGAAGAGCCTCAGTCCTACGCTGAAACTCCTGTCTCGGGAGTCGGTGTAGCTCACGCCAAAGCGCACTGACATCGACACCGGCCAGGGCCCGGTCCCTGGCAGCTTGACACTCGTCCTCCGTCACTGCTGAACTCACAACTGCATTAGATAATCTCCCAGTCGTGGAACTCCCAGGGTGTGAAGCCATAGAATCTTTATGATGAGAATAATGCAACTGCTCATTCCGCAACTCCTCATTCTGCAACTCCTCACCCTGCAACCCCTCATCATGCAACTCCTCTTTCAGAAAACCTGGATCAACAGAAACAGAGACCACTTCCGAATCCTTATGATGAGAACAATGCAACTGCTCATTCCGCAACTCCTCATTCTGCAACTCCTCACCCTGCAACTCCTCATCACGCAACTCCTCTTTCAGAACACCTGGATCATCAGGAGACTCCATCACCTCCTTCCTCACCTTAAGATCTTCCTGCCCAGCCTTCCCAAGAGAATCCGACAGAGCGTCCGGAGATGAAGCGTGGCAAACTTCAGAGCTGGAACCCAAAGAAACAGTATGCTGAGAATAATGCAACTGCTCATTCAGCACCTCCTCACTCTGCAAATCCTTATTCTGCAACTCCTCGTCCTGCAGCTCCTCATTCTGAACACCAGGAAGAAAAGAAACAGAGACCAGCACACCATCTGGAGACTGCACCGCATCTGGAGAAAAAGCAACAGAATAAGACGAGAAAGCTTTCCCACGATCAGTTGGCCCATCGGGTTTAGCGACTCCGTCGAATGACTCAGTCATCACACCCAGAGCCTCTAGCATACGGATCTCTGGAGATTGCACCACGGCTGGAGACTGCACCACCTCTGGAGACTGCATCCCCACTGGAACGCACTGCAGAATATAGATGTCAAAGAGGGCTTGTCGAAACATGGCGAGTCTCAGCCTTCTCGCTCTCCGCCGCCACGACGAGGATGGGAAAAAAGAAACGGGATAGGACATGGCATACAAAGTAGAAGTCGACGAGGTACAAAATTGCGTTGTCATGGCACCACACAGCAAGGGGTACTCACACAACAAATCTGACTCCACCCACTGCAGAGACAAGAGGTGCTCAAGCCGCCATCGCACGGCCCGCCCGCGCGCACACGGCCGCCCAGGGGGCTGCCTGAGGAGACAGGCTTGAGGAGGCCCCCGACGGGCCAGGCCACCGCTGAGATCCCCGAGGGGGGACAACGGCAACCTGGTCACCGCCGGGAGCCTCGTAGAGCTCTTGTCTGCACGACGCTGCTTGGAACACTGCGTAAATCTTTCTTGTTTCAGCTTTCACCGAAAGTCGGTTGATTAGCAAAGCCGTTCGAGGGAAGAGCTCAACGAGGCTCCCGGCGGTGACCTGACGGTTTAGCGCCGGCTCCCAGTCGATGAGCTAGAGCAATTCCGGCGCAGGTGGAGCTAGTTGGATGAACCGGCAAAAGAAGATGTGACAACTTTGGGTCGGTGTTGCTAAGATTTGAAAGATATTTGACAATTCATTTAAGAAACCAGATGTTTCGCACCTGTAGATTACCCAGAGGGCTTGTGCGTCTTAATATGAGCTCTGTAGGCGCACTTTTACTATCGAAACATGAATGATCCATTTTTCAGAAATGCCTCCAGGAGCTGCTTCGACTATGAGCACTCTTGCGTGGAAGGAGCTCTACGAGGTTCCGGGCGGTGACCAGATTGACGGTTCACTGCCGGTCTCAGTCATTCAAGTGGGGAACCGACAGCACCTCTCAGATCACTCGTATAATACGAATAGTTTCGCGGATCTAGCTCGAGTAGCAGACCGAGTTCAGACCTCTCCATGGAACAGACAAACGCGCATGATTCTGAATCGGTTTCTGTAAGTAGCAGCTCTGTACATTTCCTAAATCTTGAGAACTACAGAAAACCGTCAACGCGTGTCAAGATGCTCGAAACGGCCGACGGTTCCCTCAAATCTTTTCATAGTAATATTGCAGCTACAGACCTGAGAATTTGACTGGCAGACGCGGCACAAGCCACTACAGGTGAGAAAAATACCGGTTCCTAAAACGAACTTGAAAATTTTGCACAAGGATTGCACTTGGTTGGGTGTTGGGGTCGGCTACACAGGGCGCGCGCGCCCTAGCCGTGCAGAGTCCCTAGGGCCCCTCACGCCCTCTCAACCTCTTTGGGGTTGGAGGCCCGAGGATCTCAGAGATAATCTGCCGAACACCTTGGAGCAGGCGTTCACAAGCCGTGAGCTCGCTATCTGTAACAGTGGCCCCCAGAGGGAGTAAAGAAGCCTCCTGGAAAACTCGTCGCCAGTGGTTGTCCCCAAATGAGACCTCCACATAGCAACCTAGAGCAGAGCCTTCAACACTCACGCCACCGTCCCATCCTCCACGGATACGCTTGATACAATGTCTCTGTTGTCGTAAATATCTGAAGTCAATCCATCTTCCCGTCCTTCCCCTCCTCGCCTCCCAAGTCAACTCATCCGCAACACAATTGAACTCTCTGTAGATATGCTTCCACGGATCCGTCCCTACAGTGGCACACCTGATGTCGTAATCCTCCGCCAGTTGATTCATATCGTTTTGTAGACCGTGCACTCTCCTGCGGTACGAACGATCACGGCATTCCCAGATCCCTCGGGCCCAGTTCACCACACACATACTATCACCAGTCATTTCAACCAACAATGAGCTCTCCGAGCCCTCCTGCCAGACAGCTTCGTTGTTATATCCGTGGGCAATCCTACGAGCGAGCCTGTCGGAGTCCTCAGGGGAGTCCCACGTATCCACAGGGCAAGGAGCACCGGGCGGTTTCCTGAAGATGGGCTCCCATCGAGGCTGTATTTTTATCATGCACGCAACTACATTCCACCAGTCCGTCGCATTCCACTTGATGCTGAACCAGCGTAAATTACCACTCGCCGCCAGCATAAGACAATGCCAGCTGTCAGTGCTTGCATGCGCTCTCCCTCCCACTCTCCTCGTACCTTCCCTCCTCCTGGCTCCCGTGAACATGGATACAAGTGTGTCCCTCCGTAGTGACCATTCCCCCGCACAGTGTAACATGGCCTGCAGCGTCTGACGCCAGGCTCGTGCCCCACGCAAGTCCGTGGAGGCGAAGGCCCGATCATGAAACTGGGCCAGCTCCAGCGCAAACTCGAAATTGGCTCGGACCACCTTCTCTAGGAGACTGCAGTGGCCAGCCTGCAAGAATAGCTCGTATGACTTCGGTGTGGTCCTGTCCCTGAACTCCTCCCACGTCTCCTCCTCCCTCTTGTGTAATCCTCGCATACCGTTGAGACACCTCCCCTCCCAGACCTTAATCCTCTCCAGCAGTCGTAGATTGCACGGCCAGCCTATACATCCGTGGTACACCACAGACTGCACGCGAGCGGCATACCTGCGAAACTTCTCTTTGAGTGAGACCGATCTGGAGCGATAAAACTGGATGTCAGCAAAATAGGCCTTCCTCCCTTTCTCCAGTCGATGATACAAGCCGTGATATCCCTTGATTTCCGAGCTGAGCTTCACTCCTAGTACCTCCACCTCCTCCTTCCTCGGCATAACGACAGTCGAGCGCAAGTGCTCTGGGAGATCCTCATCTCCAGAAATCGCACAGATGGCTGGCGAGAGCGGGCAGAGCAGCGGCGGATCGCCACCTGTGTACGTCTGGCCAAAAAGTACATACGCCAAAGAGTCCTCCTTCCAGTCCATCCCCGCCCGTCTGAGTGTTACCGTCATCATACCGATCATCTGTTGTAGCTGGAGCTGCGATGCGGCACAGAGCGTAACATTGTCCGCCCACAAGAAGTGGTGTACAAGAGCACCGTCCGTCCCCTCCCCTTCCAGTCGGACACCGTATCCTAAGGTATCCCAAGTCTGAATCACAGATCCCCAGATGGCCTCCAAGACAATATTGAAAAGTATGGGTCCCTCCTTACCTCCCGTTCGGACCGATTTGTTGTATCTCACCTCATCGCCGCACACGTTCTGAAACTCAAAGGTAGCAATGTTATCCAGCATGGGCTCCACAATGGCTCTGATGAGGCACACGGGGTACTTAAGGTACAGCATGGCCTTGATGATAGTGCGCAGTGTGACATTATCGAAAGCTTTGTGTATGTCCAAGACTCCCACGTGCATAGACTCCGCCTTCCCCCACACATTTGCATGTCTAGTAAGATGTGATAGTGGTGCCGTGACGTTAGAAACCTTCTGATCCTTTTCAAATCCGTATGTGCACAACCGTCGGTTCACAGGGAATGCATCAATAAACTGCAACACACATGCCATGTACCATTTACTCATGACACTGATCAGGCAAATCCCTCTGGTGTTGGAGAGTCGTGTAGCATCCCGCATCTTCGGCACAAGTTGGATACTGAGCTGCCTCCACGTCTCAGGGCTGGAGGCTCCCTGCTCGAAAATCCTCTGGAAAGCACGCCGCACAAACAAGAGGCTCCTCCACGGCAACTCACGAATGACCTCCGCAACGACTCCATCGCTGCCGGGTGCCGTGCCAGGCTTCAAAGACGCACGAGCCTGCATGAGCATGCCCATCGTGATGACTCTTCCCTCCACCCCACGGTCGTTGTGTCTGAGTTCCTGAAAGGCCTCCAAAGTCCGTTTTTCCTCCTCCGAGTTCGTGTAAGACGCCGTCGCATACCTAGTGATCTCCGTACTCCACCTAGTCCTGTCCATTGTCAGCACACCCTCACACTCCAGCTCCTTGAGGATACACCGTGAGGTCTTACTGGATCCCCTGTGGTCCTGCAGGAGTTGGTTCCTCCTATGCTGTCTCCTAAGGGTCTTCCTCCTACGCAGCAGTTGTTTACGAGTATTCCCAAGGGCCCCACGCCTGATGGCAGACTCCACCTCTATGAGCTCCCTGGGCCTCTGAATAGGTTTGCAGTTGGGGCGCCCCTTAGTGTGGTCCACAAGCTTTGCCGTCTCCAAGAGTACCCGTCCGACCTGCTGCAGGTCCGTCCCTACCGTGTCCGATGCAAGTCCCTCAATCGACACATCCGCAAGCACACGAAACATGTTCCTCGCCGTGTCATCCGTCGGCTGCCAGCCAGCCATGGACACAGGGCGGGGTGGCAAAGCTGGGCGCCTGATCTCCGTCGTCTTGAGATTTACCCAGACCAGAGCGTGATCACTATAGGCACTGGCTTTTGCACGTATACCTGGCGTAGCTTTGATGGGTTCCACAAACTGGACCTGGCATCTCATTTCCTGGTGAGCTCTTGCCTCATCCGCGCACCAACGTGTAGGGATGAGTATATAGTCAAGCACACGCTGCACATGTGTGGAACAGTACGGTATATGTGTGATACGTCGGTCTCCATATGTGTTCGCCGCACAGATCCCCCAAGTACTCATGAACCTCATAAGCATGTCCCTCCTCTCTGCATGGTAGTTCGCCTCCTCCCTCCTCCCGTCCACCTGCATAAGACCTCCTCCCGTCATTCCCAGCATATCTGGTTCAAGTTCCGTCTGAGCATCCATCCCCACCCATGGTATGACTCCAGCCTGTGTAGTTTGAAACATAGTAACACTGCACTTAGTAAGTACATCTAAATATTCCCCCAAGTGGTCCACATCACGCATCACACATGGTAGATACACTGATGTAACTAGAGCACCCCTGAATTCAACACACGCAAATCGTACCCCACTCCGTCGAGCAATCACATGTGGTGCCCAATCCCTGCACCATGCAACCGCCGCCTTGGAGCAGGAGCTATAGTGAATCTCCCATCCACATCTGTTAAAAGTATTTGCACTGGTATGCTCACACTCTTGCAGGCACACCATTTGAATTGACCTGGCTTCACATGCAGCGACCAGGTTGGGTACTTGACCGTCGGATATTTTCTGCACATTCCAGGTTGCGACCACGGTCTCTGTCGCAGCCCTACCGCCCCGTCAATGATTCGGGCACCGTAGTGTCTGAAGAAACTGTACCTGATTAATATCGGGCTCAACGTGTGTCAAATTATCACCATAGAGGTTCCATCCTTTTGTCGGTCCCCATTCTGCAATCAAAGTCTTTTGTGTAGTATCATCAGCATTCGGCATATACCACATATATGTCATTGGCGGACCCGTCTCACCTCGAAGAATAGCCGTCGCATTTTTCTTGATATCAGAGAACAGTGCTTGAAACCGTCCTACCGCCCGAACATGTTCTATCTTCCATGGCTGGCATTCAACTTGAAATCGCACATTGGCAGGCAATGAAGTGAGTCCCCGCCTGTAGTCATTCTCCCACACACGTTTCGCTTCCCATAGGATCTCAGAGGATGTGCCTGGCTTGAAATAGATCCTACCCCTCGTGTACGGCCAATATCTACCAGTATTCTCCTGAACCGTCCGATCCAAGTCCAGTGCCACCCTCTGTGTAGCGTCAATTTGTTTAGAGTCAATGAGACCATTCATCGCCGTCGTCAGTGCCTCCTGTGAAAGAGCCTCCCGCTGACGTATCTCACGGTTCCTCCATCCCTCCCTTGAAACCCACCCTTTGAACTCAACATAACGTGGATTCCAACCAGGATCGTGCCTGTCCGTACCCGCCTTCGTGGATCCACTTGCTACCGACAGCCCGCCCCCCTGCTTGAGCTTCTGAACTTCATTGGTGAGGTCCTGGATCGCCGATTCTGTTTTTGATACCCTAGAGTCCAGAGATGTTTTCAGACCGTCCATTTCCGTACGAATAGTGTTCCTGAACGATTGCATGTCTGCCGTCATAGTCTGTTGTCCCGTCATGATGGATCGAAACATCTGTTCAATGTCAAGGCCTGCTTCCTGGGCAACCTCATTCGCACCCAACGTTTGTCCCGCACCTCCTCCTTCTCCTTTCCCTGCTCCTTTGACATTACGAGCACGGACAGCTCTAGCAAACGCCCCACCCCCATCATCAATTGTCATGTCCTGGCCCACCGCATGCAAGCCTGGAGCACCTGAAACTGAAGAACCTGCTGGCATCGCTGGTGCAACACCTGAAACTGAAGAACCTGCAGCAGCCATCTTTCTTTTGTGGCTGCGTAAGATACTGAAATCGTAACCTTCACCCTGCACGAAGTGGTTACGCAAGATATTGAAATCGTAACCTTCACCCTGTACAAACGGTACTGTTGGTGTGAGCGATGGCACACAAATAACAGCTCTCCTGTCACCTCGAGGTGTCCCGACCTGTCTAGCAAGATAGTCCCAGTCCGCGTGACTGAAGTCGGATCCCCAGCACTCCGTCGTTCCAAGAGAGAGGAAAAGAGACAATTGCAGCAGTAGCAATAACAATAACAAGTGCAGGCGGCCTAGCACACACAATAACAATAACAAGTGCAGCGGCCTAGCTGACCTCGTTCTCGCTGAACCCGAAGAAGACGAAGAAGGCAGCGATGGCTGCCGCGCCGCCCGCGGCGACGCACCCCCCTCCCACACGCTAGACGCCTGTGGGATCCAGACGCCTTGAGCCAAAACCCGGAGAGCGGGCAAACATACCAGAAGCTTTCCTGGCGAGCCCTCCAACGCGTACTGGGACCCGGCGGTAAACCGTCAACCAGGTTACCGCGGGGAGCCTCGTGGAGCCCTCGTCTGCACGAGGCTGCTTAGAACACATCGGGAAAGCTTGCTTACGCGTGGGCTGAAAAGATTAATATATATAATACGACAGCTTTCAGCTTTCACCGACAGCACCTCTCAGATCACTCGCATGATACGAATAGTTCCGCGGATCTAGCAAGCCGAGTTCAGACCCCTCGATGGGACAGACAAACGCGCCTGATGATTCTGAATCGGTTTCTGTAAGTAGCAGCTCTGTACCTCTCCCGAAACTTGAACCTCAACGCGTGTCAACGGCCGACGGTTCCCTCAAGTCTTTTAATAGTAATATTGCAGCTACGGACCTGAGAATTTCACCGGCAGACGCGACACAAACCACTACAGGTGAGAAAAAAACCGGTCCCTAAGACGAACTTCGAAATTTTGCACAAAGATTGCAAAGAAGGCCCAAAGTTACCACATTGTCTCTTAAGGTCGGGTCGGCCAACTGGCGCCGGCGGTGAACCGTCAACATGGTCACCGCCGTGAACCTCGTACAGCTCCGTTCACGCGTGACAGAGCTCAGAGTCAAAAGAGAGAGCTTCTGGAGGCATTTCTCGAAAAATTGAACATTGATTTTTTCATGTCGAAATAGAGATCGTTACTCCAAGTGTTTTGGTAGTAAAAGTGCGCCTAGAGAGCTCATATTAAGACACAGAGGCTCTGATAACCTTCTACAGGTGCAAAAAAACTGGTTTCTCGAAATTAAAAGGCAAATATCTTTAAAATATTCGCAGAACCACCCAAAAGTTATCACTTTGTCCTTTCTGGTCGGGTCGACCAACTAGCTCCACCCCGCGCCGGAATTCCTCTGGCTCATCGATGCCGAAAAGCTCTACGAGGTATGGGAACCGGCGGTAAACCGTCAACCAAGTTACCGCCGGGCACCTCGCAGAGCTCTTTCCTAGCACTGCGCTCCTCGGAACACATAAAGGACGCTTCTGAAAGCCAAAACTCGAAAAATCACGATTTCCCGGTTGCCATCCAAATCCGGTTGCCATCCTAAGGCGGTTCCAAGTGTTTCGATAGTAATACTGCCCCTAGAGCCATGAAAAATTTACCAGGAGGTGCGCCACAGCTTACTACAGGGAATCAAAATCTGACTTCTGAAAACGGACTTCAAAATTTTGCATAAAGTGAAAAAAACCGTTCCCAGGTTACCACATTCTCCCTTTTGGTCGGCCTGGCCAACTGGCGCCGGCGGTGAACCGTCAACCTGGTCACCGCCGGAACCTCGTAGAGCTCCTTCCACCCGTAATGAGGATCGAAGCGGAGAGCTTCTTGGAGAAAAACGTCAAATAAAGATTGTCGGAGTGAAGATGAAGTCGGTTCCCGGGAGTCAACCAATACTAAAATTGGCTCTAGAGAGCTCAGCTGCTCAGGGAACAAAGTTTATATCCCAGTGCTCGGCGTAAAAATCTGCTTCCTCAAAATGTATTGTCAACTGGGCGCCGGCGGCAAACCGTCAACCTTTCTTACCGCCGGGGGACTCGTAGAGCTTCCTGACAACATATAATGTCGAAAAAAAATTGCAGAGAACGAATAGATTTTCAGCCCAAGCGATTTCACACCTCTCGATGCAACAGCCGAACGCTCCCGATGCTTCTGGATTGTCTTCTGCACGAGCTCTGTAGCTCTCCTACAGCCTGAGTTACGCGCGTACATCGATAGCACTTCTCAAGATGACTCGAACAACACAAATAGTTTGGCAAACCCAGCTCGTATCAGAGTTCAGACCTCTCAATGCAACAGGCACGTCTGATGTCTCCGTCGATTCCTGTGATTACCAGCCCTCCAGCCACCCTGCAGCACGAG
Source organism: Prorocentrum cordatum (assembly GCA_963575745.1). Taxonomy (NCBI): domain Eukaryota; class Dinophyceae; order Prorocentrales; family Prorocentraceae; genus Prorocentrum; species Prorocentrum cordatum. The sequence continues at coordinate 29,170 of CAUYUJ010003699.1, forward strand.
CTACGTGCAGAAAATCGAAAGCACCTCTCAGAATGACTCGAACAATACGAATAGTTTCGCGGACCTAGTTCGGGCAGCAGACCGACTTCCGAGCTCTGGATTCGACAAGCGGACGCGCCTGATGTCTTGAAATCAATTCCTGTGACCACCTGCACTGTAGCCCCCCTACAGCTCGAGTTAAGTGCAGAAAACCGACAGCATCTCTCAAGATGACTCGAACAATACCAATAATTTCGCGATTCTAGATCGGGCAGCAGACCGAGTTCAGAGCTCTGGATTCAACAGACAAACGCGACTACTGATTCTGTATCGGTTTCTGTAAGTATCAGCTCTGTAGCTGTCCTGTAGCTCGAGTTTAGTACAGAAAACCGAGAGTGCCTGTCAAGATGACTCGAATAATGAACAGGTTTGCGGACCTAGCTCGGCTAGCAGACCGAGTTCAAACCTCTGGATGCAACAGACGAACGCGCCTGATCATTCTGAATCGATGAGGTGTGCTTGCCAGCTGTGTAGCTGTCCTGTATCTCGAGTTGAATACAAAAAACTGACAGCGCGTATCAAGATGACTCGAAACAGCCGATCCCGCCCGTGTGCTTTCTGGCACTGAAAAGTACCCGATCGAGCTCAGATCAAGATGACGATTGGGAATAAGATCGAATATCACGGGAAAAAATACTGGAGCTCTAACGAACGGTTGAATCTCGAGAACATAATTTTCAACCGACCAAGTCACCAAAAAGTCCGTCGAGATTTTTCTTGCCGACTAGCTCTCCAGCGCCCCGGAACGGAACTGGGATCCGGCGGTAAACCGTTAACCAGGTAACCGCCGGGAGCCTCGTAGAGCTCTGTTCTCGCGCGGCGCCGCTCTGAGCACACGAAAAAAGCTTTCTCAAGCGCGATGAAAAAAGGTCGAAAATATGTTTATTTATTTTGCATCTTCGCTTCGTGGAACTAGCTCGAGTGCCAGACAGAGTTCGGACCTCTCGATGCGAGAAAACAACGCGCCAGGTGATACTCGATCGGGTTATACGCGTACCAGCTCTGTAGCTCTTCTAAATCTTCAGTTCAGGGAAGCCGACAGCACTCGTCAAAATGACTCGTATAATACGAATACTTTCGCGGATATAGCTCGAGTAGCAGACCGAGTTCAGACCTCTTGATGGAACGGACAAACGCGTCTGATGATTCTGAAGCGCTTTCTGTAAGCATCAGCTCTGTAGCTGTCCTAAATCTGGAGTTGCGTACAGAAAACCGTCAGCGCGTGTCAAGATGACTCGAAACGGCCGACGGTTCCCTCAAGTCTTTTGATAGTAATATTGCAGCTACGACCCTGAGAATTCAACTGGCAGACGCGGCATAACCCGCTACAGGTGGAAAAATTAGCAGTTATCAAAACAAACTTTCAAATTTTACAGAAAGATGGAAAAACCGACCCCAAGTCGTCACATTGTCTCTTAAGGTCGGGTCGGCCAACTAGCTGCACCCTGCGCCCGAATTCCTCTTAGCTAGCTCTCCAGCGCCCCGGAACGGAATTACTCTGAAGCTTCCAGCAACAACTTGCTAAGGAAAGCTCTACGAGTTAATATCTTTCACATCTGAGCAAAAGCGACCCAAAGTCACAACTTTGTCCTTTCTGGTCGGGTCGACCAACTAGCTCCACACCGCGCCGGAATTCCTCTAGCTCATCGATAACGACAAGCTCTACGAGGTACTAGCTCCAGCCTGCGCCCGAACTGGGCGCCAGCGGTAACCCGTCAACCTTTCTTTTTTGCGGACTTTGCGGTCGACTGTGCAGGCTTTCCAGCCTAGTCGGAAGCAAGGAGCGGACGCATCGGGAGTAGGCGGAAGCCTCACCGATCCAAACGATCAGAGGCGAAAGCCAACTCTTATTAGGAGGATGAGAGGTCAAGCACACACACACGACAAACGAGGGCATGGCGTGAGTGAGCACAATCAAAATCACATCATATCCTGTCCGAAATACGCTTGTACAACCCGCGGCAAGATCATAATCGTATGCTCAACGGCCGAGACCTCGGCATCAGTCACTGTTGAAGTTGGATCAATCGAGAACGCCGCACTGTACACCTCCGTCCAAATGATCTCATGGCTGAGTGGCTGCCTTGAGAGTCTCGATACCCTTCCAACATCTATCCAGCACCCGACTCCCACGCCGTCGCAAGAGACACCACCATCGAATCCAGCTCTGATGGCACAAACGCGAAACACCAGTTGTAACTGAGGGGCGTGAAGCCCTATCCTATCCCGAATCACTGGTGGCCCGACGCGGGCCGTATGAGTGAGTACATCTGCACGTGTGTTCCATTCCCTATATGTGTGGTCAATAATATCCCTCCCGTGACAGGCGGGCCTAATTCCATATCTTTGACACATGTTGTCGAGTTGGTTAATCATTCTGTTGATCCTATCTTGATACGTACGATTTAGCACCCTCCAGACACCCTGCAGCCAAGACACCACCAGAAGACTGTCCCCAGAAATATACACAGGGATCCCAAATGAGTCGAGGTCGTACTCAACCTCCTTCATATTTTGTAACGCAATACGTTTGGCCAGTTTGTCGTTGAACGCCGCAGTGCCCTCTTGGGCCCCATAGGTGTGTAGGTCGTTTTGTGTGATAGTAAGTACCTCCTGCGGGGCCCCACCTGTTGTACCGTACCCTTTTCTTTTCTGAAAGTAACTCAGCATCGTCCGTGTACACATGTGCTCGCAGAACTGAACATACGCAGCATCTGTCGGCACAAAGGACTCCCACCATTTGAGTCCGTAGAATTCGCAGAAAGAAAATAGCCAGCATCTCTGGCCGACAGCTCGACCTGAACTAACATGTCTCCTTTTTAGCTGCGAAGCCTCTTGGAAGTGAAACATACCCCGCAAGCACTCAGACGCATCCGTCCTGAGTCTGTCCCACAAAGGGCCATACGCAACCGTAGTCATGTGGTGATCTCTCCACGTACGTTGCGTCGAAGATATTTCCTCATGAGAAGCAGTACACATCATAGAAATGAAATCTGCAGCATCCTTCGCGGAGTTCCACACCATACGAAGAAATCTCTGCACCAAACTCGCAAATCCATAAGATCGGAATTGCTCTCTGGCCTCGTGGTACCGTCGTCGGTTCCAGTCCGCCATAGTCTCCTCCTCTCTCCTCGGCCGTCGAAACATACGGCACAAACACCATCCCTCGAAGGCATTGAGCATGTGTAGCGAGGAAGCATCCGCAGTACATGTCTCTAGACAATACAACGCCATACTCTGCACCTTGTTTTGATAACGGCAAAACTTATCACGAACAGCAACCGCTCTGTTACGAAAGAAATTCGATTGTCCAATGAAACAAGCTCGAGCCTCCTTGATGCGATATTCGACATCAGGATGAGCAGGCACTAGGTATGTGGAGAAAATCGCATGACCCAATACTTTCATACTGCCAACACGTCGAAGTCTAAAGCCCTGATATCTCGAGCACGCAGGTATACACAAGTCCTCGCTGGTAAGTATATGTCCGTCACCGTCCACTTTAGCATTCTCCCCACATGTCATGTACAACAGGCTGCTATCCTTCCATCTCATCCCCCAGTCATGTAGTGGTAGTGTTAGATCGTGCATCATCTGAGCCAACATAGTTGAGGAGGCAGAGACAAGGTAGCAGTTGTCCGCCCACACAAAGTGGTTCACAGTTGTCCGTCGCTCATACTCACCACAGACGCCCTCCAGCACATACCCCACACCTCTACTGTCCCAATCCCGAAATATAGGTCCCCACATGGCACATATGATAAGATTAAATAGAAGAGGCCCCTCAGGGCCGCCCGTCCGTATGCAGACGTCCCAGTTGATGTCGTGAATGGCCATACCCTCGACAACTAACGACCCCGTAGTGCAAACCAGCGGTGATAGCAAAGCATACTGGAGATAGGCGGGGATGTTTGCATGGCACATAGCACGTTTGGCGTTTAGAAGGCTGCAGTGGTCGAACGCTTGTTTGATATCGGCGTTAGCGATATGGACCGTCTGATCTTTTCCCCAGATGTCCCCGTGTTGAGCCAGAGCCTTGAGGGCCCCCACAATTTCCACCGTCTTACGTCCCTCCTGGAAGCCGTAGATGCCCAGGGGTCCCATGAGGCCAGCCCGAGACACAAATTGTTCGACCAAGATCACCACGCAAGCAGAGTACCAACGGCTGAGACTGTTTTGCAGACAGAGGTACCTCGCATCTGTCAGCGATGTCAAGCTCGGCAGCTTGGGCATGAAGGCGATCAAAATCTGCCTCCAATCCTGCGGATACTGCCGTGCCAAGCGAAATATCTCATCAAACATCCGAGCAACGCCACGCAAAGTCGCCCACGGCAATGCCTTGAGGATTTCACAAGGCAGCCTGTCGGGGCCGGTGGCACGCTTGGACTTGAGACGTGACCGTGCCTGGCATACCACCGCCATTGTCAGTCCCTCAGTGCAGTACCCGTCACATAGGTTCTGTTGTGCATCCCTCCTCAACTCCTCCAACATCGCCATATCCCGTCCTCTGACCTCCTCCGAAGTATACTTCTGTCTGGTATGTGCTCTGATCTCCTCCACCCACTCCTCCCTGTCCTCAGATATCCGTCCCTGCACGATGAGGTGCTTGATACCACCACGCTCTTTGCGCCTGGAGGCAGGAGAGGTCCACGCGGCCAACGCCGCACGATACTCCCTCCGCAGTCCGTTGGCACGTCTGCGCAAGCTGGGCACATCCACTGACGCTGGCAGAGGCTTCCGTCGCAAAATCTCCTGGCAGGCCGTGAGTCCTGCAGGCCTAATTGGCGGTAGTCCCCGTCCCGTGGTGGCAGTCGTGAATTTGATATCCTCCTGCTCAGTACAGGCCCGAATAGTGGTCGACACAAGGTCCCCTGGAGAACAAATAGTATTGGCATCTCCCAAGACCCGATCGATTTCCTTTCGCGCCATATTGAGGTCCCCCCAATTCACCGTCTTATAACCAACCAAACTCTTTTCACGAGCTGCCGTCGGGATACTACGTTTGACCAGCTCAGCGCCTGTGTCACTAAAAGTCCCCTGAAGCAGGCCATGGTCGCTGAGACGACTACGATTTGTCTTCCCCCCATTACTCATGATCGTTTCAACCGTCATCTCATCGATCACCCACGTCCTGGGAACAAAGATGTAATCAAGAACCTTCTTACACGTCCCCCACCGAGATACTCCGTAGCTCTCCCATGTGTGTAGTCGTCGTGGCAAGAACGAATTGGCAGCCTTCATCCCCAGGCGCCCTAGAAAGCAAAGAACACGCTCGCGCAACTGTTGTCGTACGTCCCTCCTCACCCGCTGTGCACCTCCCTCCTCGCAAGTCCTCCTCTCCTCCTTGGTAGCACTTCCCACCGCCTCATAGACAGTCCCAGTGCGTGAGCACTGCAGCTGAGTTGATGGGGATAGCTCAACGTTGGCGTCGAGCAGCACAGAGACAGTCGCTCCCTTCCAGCGGCTGCGCAGGGTGAGAATAACTGATTCGAGCGTGTCCAACACCACGCACTGCATATCTACGGCGTTCTCGACGCCGGGGTCGGGAAGATACGCAGAGGCAACTATCACAGGGGCACTTCCACTACCAAAGACCACCACACAGAACCGTTCATATTGACATATTGATTCACGCACACACGTACTCCACTCTTTGTTAAATAATAACCCACACTTACCGTCACAACTCACACGATATGATAGGCCACACCGTCTGATATATGCATCGAATTTGCCTCCAAAAAGATTCTGGCATTCCTGGACACCCCAGATGCAATCTCGCATTGAAAGGCACCTCAGAATCTCATTCCCCTTGAAATTGGCCGACCACGCCCGATTGAGGTTCCAGCTACCCAGTCGGATCCCCTTGATCACCTTTCTTACCGCCGGGGGACTCGTAGAGCTTCCTGACAATATATAATTTCGAAAAAATGCTGAGAACGAATAGTTTTTCAGCCCAAGCGATTTCACACCTCTCGATGCAACAGCCAAACGCCCCCGATGCTTCTGGATTGTCTTCTGTACGAGCTCTGTAGCTCTTCTAGCCCGAGTTACGTGCGTACATCGATAGCACCTCTCAGGATGACTCGAACAAAACAAATGGTTTGGCAAACCCAGCTCGAGTATCAGACCGAATTCAGACCTCTGAATGCGACCGGCGGACGCGTCTGATGTCTCCGAGTCGATTCCTGTGATTACCAGCCCTGCAGCCGCCCTGCAGCCCGAGTGAAGTGCAGAAAACCGAGAGCACCTCTCAGAATGACTCGAACAATACGAATAGTTTCGCGGACCTAGTTCGGGCAGCAGACCGAGTTCCGAGCTCTCGATTCGACAGGCGGACGCGCCTGATGTCTTCAAATCGATTTCTGTGATCACCTGCACTGTAGCCCCCCTACAGCCCGAGTTAAGTGCAGAAAACCGACAGCACCTCTCAAGATGACTCGAACGATACAAATAGTTTCGAAAACCGAGAGCGCCTGTCAAGATGACTCGAATAATACGAATAGGTTTGCCAACCTAGCTCGGCTAGCAGACCGAGTTCAGACCTCTGGATGCAACACACGAACGCGCCTGATCATTCTGAATCCATAAGCTGTGCTTACCAGCTCTGTAGCTGTCCTGTATCTCGAGTTAAGTCCAATATGCCGAGAGCGCGTATCAAGATGACTCGAAACGGCCGATCCCGCCTGGACGCTTTTCGGCAGTAAAAGGTACCCGATCGAGCTGAGATCAAGATGGCGAGCGGGAATAAGATTGAATATCACGGGAAAAAATACTAGAGCTCTAACGAATGGCTGAATTTCGAGAACAAAATTTTCAACCGACCAAAAGTCAGCAAAAGGTCCGTCGAGATTTTTCTTGCCAACTAGCTATCCAGCGCCCCGGAACTGGCGCCGGCGGTGAACCGTCAACCTGGTCACCGCAGGGAACCTCGTAGAGCTCCTTGCACGCGTGAGAGTGCCCAGCATCAAAGCAGAGCACTTCGCAGCAGATTTTCTAAAAATCTTCAATTTGTAACTTTTCATGTTTATCCGAAGTCAGGTTCTGAAGAATTTCTCGACGGAATGAGCTAAGAATTCGAGAGGTAACTTCTGCAATGCAAAGCTTTGGTCTGCAGAATGATCAGCCCAAACGAATGGTTAAACTGGGCACCGGCGGTAAACCGTCAGCCTTTCTTACCGCCGGGGCACGCGTAGAGCTTCCTGACAATATATAATGTCGAAAAAAAATTGCAGATAACGGGTAGTTTTTCAGCCCAAGCGATTTGAGACCTCTCGATGCAACAGCCGAACGCCCCTGATGCTTCTGGATTGTCTTCTGTACGAGCTTTGTAGCTCTCCTAAAGCCCGGGTTACGTGCGTAAATCGACAGCAACCCTGAAGATTACTCGAACAATACGAATAGTTTGGCAAATTTAGCTCGAGTATCAGACCAAGCTCAGGCCTCTGAATGTATTGCTGTAGCTCGAGTTGCAGATGAGCTAGGGAGCTATTTCAGCAATCGGAAGTAATCCATCAGGCGCGCTAGTTCAAAGTATCTAGACGCCTGAAATCGGTCTGCAATCAGCGCTGGGGTTGAAAAAACTATTCGTACTCTGCTATTCTGTTTGGAGATGACGTAACTCGAGCTGCAGTGAGCTACAGAGCTGTTCGGCACAGCAATGGGAAGGAAATCGTCAGGCGCGCTAGTTCAAAGTATCCAGACGCCTGAACTCGGTCTGCTAGCAACGCTGGAGCCGAAAACCTATTCGTATTCTGCTAATTCTTCAGATATGGTATTTGTTCTTGCCTTTACTCGAGCTGCGGATGAGCTAGAGAGCTGTTCGGCTCAGCAGTCGGAAGGAAATACTCAGGCGCGCTAGTTCAAAGTATCTAGACGCCTGAAATCGGTCTGCTATCAGCGCTGGGGCTGAACAACTATTTGTACTCTACTAATTTTTTGGAGATGGTAATGGTTTTCGTTACGCTGTTCGGCGCATTAATCGGAGGAAATCAACAGGCGCGCTAGCTCAAAGTGTCCAGACGCCTCAACTGGGTCTGGTATGTGTATGATTTTTTCCACATATGCTTTTCCCTCACTCCTTTTTCTCCTCCACGTCCTCTTCCATGAGACCGCGCCCGCGCGCGCGCAATGCGAGATTGCCGCGCCCGCATTGCACGAGGAAGCTTTACGAGTTCCCGGCGGCAACCAAGGTTGACGGTTTACCGCCGGCTCCCAGTTTGAGAGATATTTAACCATTTATCTTGAGAAATCAGAGTTTTACGTCCAGCAGTAGTTTTAAAATTGCATTCTGAGGGATAATCAGCTCCCTGGAGAGAGATTTACTATCGAAACATTTGGAGCAACCGACATCAGGTTGACACCGAAAAATGCAAATCTGACGTTTTTCCAGAAATGCTCTGAGGAGCTGTCTGCTTCGATTTTGAGCACTCTTACGCGTGCAAGGAGCTCTACGAGGTTCCCGGCGATGACTGGGTTGAGGGTTCACCGCCGGCGCCAGTCTTCTCCTGCACGTCCTTCTCCATGAGACCGCGCTCTGGCGCGCGCAATGCCAGATTGCCGCGCCCGCACTGCGCGAGGGAGCTCTACATATAAAAGAAATAAATATTTCTCGAAATATGAACTTGGAGCCGGCGGTGAACCGTCGAACGGGTTACCGCCGGGACTCTCGCTCAGCTCTTTTCTTGGGCAGCGCTGCTCGGAACACATGCAGGAAGCTATCTCAAGCGCGACTTTAAAAACAAACAAACCGTTTTTGTTTTCGGTTTTTATCCAAAGTTGGTTCCCCCAAGTGTTTTGGTAGTAATTCAGCAGCTATAGACCTGAGAATTTCATAGGCACACGCGGCATAACCCAGGGGGAAAAAAATTGGTTCTCAAAACGAATTTCAAAATCCCTCCCAATCTTCGAAAAACCGACCCCAGGTTGACACATTGCCCGCTCGAGCCGGGTCGGTCAACTAGCTCCACCCCGCGCCTTAATTCCTCTAGCTCATCGATGCCGAAGAGCTCTACGAGGTACAACCGTTAGCTGTAGTATGTTTTCTTCCATCTTCGATCTCACTACCGATTGCCATCTGAATATCAGGTTGATCGGGTACCTAGTACTGTCAAAACCATCATGGCAGGATCGGCTGTTTAGTGTCACCTTGACAGGTGCTGTCGGTTTTCTCCATTTGACTCGAGCTGTAGAAACGCTAGAGATCTGACAGACACACCTAATCTATCTAGAATCATCATGCGCGTTCGTCTAAAATATCTAGATTCCTAAACTCGTTATCATCTAGATTCCTAAACTCGTTCTGCTATCTGCGCAGGGTCTGCGAAACTATGCGCACTCTGCTAATTTCTTGGGGATCATGAAGAGTTGCTTGACATTTATCGAGCTGCAGATGGGCTACTGAGCTGTTTGGCACAGAATTCGAAAGATGGTCACCAGGCGCGCGAGTCTAAAAGTATCGAGATGGCCAACATCGGTCTGCTACCAGAGCTGGATCCGAAATGCCACTCGTGCTCTGCAATTTTTCTTAGAGATGGTGATGGTTTTCTTGACCGAACTCGAGCTGCAGAGTCACAGCAATCGACAGTCAATTATTAGAATCGCTAGTATATCGTAACGATGCCTGAACTCGGTCTGCTACCAGACCTGGGTCTCGGAAGCTATTCGCACTCTGCTACTTTGCAGAGAGATGATGGTGTCTTTATTGAAAATCTCGGTTTGCTGCACTTAACTCGAGCTACAGGATAGCTACAGAGCTCGTACGTACAGAATCTGATTCAGAATCACTAGTGGCCGGTGTCTGTTCAATCCATAGCTCTGAACTTGGTCTGCTGCCCGATCTAGAATCGCGAAACTATTCGTATTGTTTGAGTCGCTTGCGAGATGCTGTCGGTTCTGTGCACTTAACTCGGGCTGTAGGGGGGCTGCATGGCTGGCAATCACTGGAATCGATTCAGAGACAGCAGGCGCGTCGCCTTTCGAATCCAGAGCTCGGAACTCGGTCTGCTGCCCGAACTATGTCCGCGAAACTATTCGTATTGTTCGAGTCATCCTGGGAGGTGCTGTCGGTCCCCTGCACTTAACTCGGGCTGTAGGGGGGGGGCGGGGGCTGCAGAGCTGCTAATCACAAGAATAGATTGAGAGACATCAGACGCGCGCGCCTGTCGCATGCAGAGGTCTGTACTAGGTCTGATACTCGAGCTAGGTTTGCCAAACTATTCGTATTGTTCGAGTCATCTTTAGAGGTGCTCTCGATTTACGCACGTAACTCGGGCTGTAGGAGAGCTGCGTTCGGCTGTTGCATCCGAGAGGTCTGAAATTGCTTGGGCTGAAAAACTATTTTTTCTGTATATTTGTTTATTACACTGGGCGCCGGCGGTAAACCGTCAACCTTGGTTTTTTGCGGACTTTGCGGTCGACTGTGCAGGCTTTCCAGCCTAGTCGGAGCAAGGAGCGGACGTATCCAAACAGGCAAGGCGTGAGTGAGCACAAACTCTTATTCACAACAAACCAGTCCGAAATACGCATGTTCAACCCGCCGTATGACAAGAGGCGTATGCTCGACGTCACATGTGAAGTAATCAACGAATTAGACGGGGAAACAACCCGTGGAAGAACGTCACCTGAAGAATATGAGGGGCTCCTGCCCTTTACACACCTGAAGCGCTTAGTGGGGCCCACAGCGGGCCGTAGAGCCATCATGGCTCCTGCGAGAGGTCAAACAGAGAGATAAAGTGAGGAAGACAAGAACAGGTGAGATACAAGCATTACAGCCTTCGCTGTTCTAAACCGAAAGTTGCATACAAGTGCGCACGAATAGCTTCATCCCAACTTGTCGAAACTCCTCGGGCGTCCGAAGAATATTATTCGGTAATCGCTGCATTTGGAAACCTCAAGAAACTTGGCCATCTCGGCGCGGTTCATTTGTCCTGTCAAGAACCTGTGCACCTCGAAGAATCCTAGAAGATCCTCCAGCGTCGCCTGCACATTCTGGAGCATCTCATACAGCATCCGAGCATAATCTTTTTGGGCCTTCTTTGTAGGGAACCCACGTTCTGTCACCAGCTTATCAAACAAATCCATTCCGTTCTTTAAATACTGGATCGCATTCAACTCGTTGATGCTGGCAACAGCGTCAATCCACGCTTTGACATCGGCAATGGTGGCCTGAGAGCACGTCGATGTCCCCTTGACCTTGTCACGATCTCTCCCGGGGGACTCGTAGAGCTTCCTGACAACATATAATGTCGAAAGAAATTACACAGAAAAATAGGTTTTCAGCCCAGGCAATGCGAGACCTCTCGGATGCAACAGCCGAACGCCCCCGATGCTTCTAGATTGTCTTCTGTACGAGCTCTGTCGCTCTCCTACAGCCGAGTTACGTGCGTAAATCGACAGCACCTCTCAAGATGACTCGAACAATACGAATAGTTTGGCAAACCTAGTTCGAGTATCAGACCGAGTTCAGACCTCTGCATGCGACAGGCGGACGCGTCTGATGTCTCTGAATCGATCCCTGTGATTACCAGCCCTGCAGCCCCCCCCCTGCAGCCGAGTTAAGTGCAGGAAACCGATTCTAGATCGGGAGCAGACCGAGTGCAGAGCTCTGGATTCAACAGACAACGGCCACTGATGATTCTGAATCAGATTCTGTACTCGAGTAGTACAGCTCTTAAGCTGTCCTGTAGCTCGAGTTAAGTACAGAAAACCGAGAGCGCCTGTCAAGATGACTCGAATAATACGAATAGGTTTGCGCACCTAGCTCGGCTAGCAGACCGAATTCAGACCTCTGGCTTCAACAGGCGAACGCGCCTGATCATTCTGAATCAATTAGCTGTGCTTACCAGCTCTTTAGCTGTCCTCAAGCTTGAGTTATCTTGAGAAAACCGACACCGCGTGACAAGATGACTCGAAACGGCCGATCCCGCCCGTGTGCTTTTTGGCAGTAAAAGGTACCCGATCGAGCTGAGATCAAGATGGCGAGCGGGAATAAGATCGAATATCACGGGGAAAAATACTAGAGCTTAAACGAATTGTTGAATTTCGAGAACAAAATGTTCAACCGACCAAAAGTCAGCAAAAGGTCAATCGAGATTTTTCCTGCCAACTAGCTCTCCAGCGCCCCGGAATTACCCTTAAGCTTCCAGCAATAACTTGCTGAGGGAAGCTCTACGAGTTATTATGTGTTGTGAGGAAGCTCTGAGAGTGCCCCGGCGGTAACAAAGGTTCACAGTTTACCGCCGGCGCCCAGTTTCGAAAAGGGACGCAATCACCTGTTGTTGCCCAAACCCGGATAGCCGAGCGCGAGACACGCGCGCAAAGGCGGCGTCTCGTGGCGCAAGCGTACCTCTCGCGTCGCGCGTGTCCTGCGCTCGTTTCAAACTGGGAACCGGCGGTGCACCGTCAACCAGGTTCTAGGCGTTCTAGGCGGGTCCTGGCAGGGTTAAGCTCCTTAGGAGCCCCAGACCCAGTCCTACAGGGGATATCCTGACAAACTCAGGATATGCACCACTCCTAAAAGGAGCTCTCGGGCAGCTTCTAACTCAGCCTCTGTGATAGTGCATTGTGCTGGGAGAAGGAAGCTTTTGAGACCTACATTCTGGCGCCAGCCAGTCTGATTATAGTAAGAAGAAGAGGGGAGAGCACTACACACATAGCAATCCAGATACCAGCCACAGCCTACACCAAGAATCGATCTCCCACCATCAAAGCCTCCTTTGATCCCCGAGATCACAACTTTACAATCTTTCACTTCCTGAAGAAAACAAGTGTCATAATGTTCGTAACATTCACCTCTCCGCGCGGTCCACGTTAATTCATCGGCACGAGTATTGCCCTCCCTATACACCCACTTCCACACATTCCGTCCTAAATTGGCAGCTCGTAGTCCACATCTGTCGGCTAGATCGTTTGTAGTGTCCTGCGCCCACATCACGCGACTAGCATACTTTCTATTAGTGATACTACTCAAGCCCTCCAACCACCTGATCACACATTGTGAATCCCCCATCAGTTCCACAGAAATTTCCCTGGCACGAACTCAAATTCAGTATGATCCTGGAATATAGCAATGAGACGTTTGGCCAACTTATCTGGGTCCTCCTGCTTCTTAATCGTCTCCTCCTCCTCCGACTCCTTCCAGGGCATAGGGTCTTTCAATACACAAAGGTTCAACATCTCAGGAGCGTCCTTCAAGACAGTCCTCACAAAGAATATCCAGCTAGCCTCATCCCAAGCAATACCGTCGATCCAGAACTTCCCCGCCACCTCTTCGAACACCCTGGCCCACGGACACATACCCAGAAGCTTGGTTGACTGCCCCCTGGCTCTCGTCACCTCCCGTGCACTCTGTGTGTCAAGAGTCGCAATAAAGTCATCCCGTCTAGCAGTCCATTCGAAACCTGCATGCAGCATGAGAAGCCTACTTTGAGCACCTCGGTCAACATGCTCCCCTTCACGAAAACGAAGCTTTCTCCCTGGAAATCGAACCTGTTTCTCCTGGACCCTGGTCTGCAACCTGGACGTGTTCTGAGACAACCCTTCACAAGCACGTTTTGCCTCCCTGATGAGAGCACTCTTCCTCTTCCTCCTGTTTGGCTCCTCCACCTCCACCTCCATCATCTCCTCCACGCTCTTCCCAATCATCTGAGACCCTCCCGTTGCAGAGATACTCGAGTCCTGCAGCGAGTCTGGCATATTTTCAAAGCACTCCGTGGCAATATCCTTGGCCCACAAGAACTGCTTGTGCAGGTACAGCTGGACCAAGGACGGTTTCCCTTCCTTGAGTAGCATCGAGCGCCCACGTCGAAACATACGTGTGATGAAGGTCGCGAAGTCCTCTCCGTTGCGCTTCTGGCGCCAGCACATGCGAGAGAGCATCTTGCCCTCCTCCTTATGTAGAAGTCTCAATACACCAATATCTGAAGATGAACCCTCAACTCCATAAAGAATCTGAACTCTCACTCTTGCATCATATCTTTTGAATTTTCGTCGCCAAGGAATGACCATACTCTGATAATATCGTCGATCTCGCCAAAAAGCTGAAATACCTTTTTGCAGTCTGTATCGAATATCGTGATAGTCATCCAGTGTTCTATTCAACTTCGTGCCCAAAACGATGATCTCGTCAACCTGCTTAAGTTCCACAGTGGTCTGGTTGACAGCTTCAGATGGCGACACATCCAGAGCCCCATTTGAACTTCCACACATATGGTTTCTAACACCCGAGCTTGAACTTCCACACATATGGTTTCTAACACCTGAGCTGGAACTTCCCAATCTCTCCAGTCCTGGTGGTGTCATGGTAACCATGAGCGGGTCGAAGACATTCTTCAGCGCGCCAATGTCCATATACTCGAGCGAGGTAGGCTTCCATCTGAGTCCCCATGCATGTAGTGGTACAGTGAGCTGCCAGATCATCTCCCTCAGTGCTGGTCTAGAATCAGCAATCAAAACAAAATTATCCGCCCAAATGAAGTGCGAGATCGTAATAGAAGCAGCCTCATGTGATAGCTTCAGGCCTATACCTTTTTGTTCCCAGTCCGAGAGCACCTTGCCCAAACATGCAATCGTGACAATATTCCAAATATCAGGGCCTTCAAGGGACCCCGTTTTGATACATGAGCTCCACGGTAGGCTTTCTGATTCCACTGGACCAAATCGAAAAGTCGCCGTTACATCTGCATTCTGCTCCAAGATCGCATACGCCAGCTCTGGGTCAACGTTAATATCATACATCGCTCTATCTGCCATCGGTATCGTGATGTTGTCAAAGGCGCATTCAACATCTAGAACTCCCACACATGCATTCTCATGCTTACCCCAGAGCCTGGCGTGCCTAATCAAGTTCTTCAATCCTGCTGTTATCTCGCTGCATTTCCGTCCCTCATGAAAACCATACAAATTGATTCCCGTCCGAGGCGTATTCTGGTCAACATGACGATTGAGTAAGATACACAAACACGCCGTATACCATTTCGAAAGCACGCTATTGAGAGCCAAAGTACGCGTACTGGTGAACTCTGGCTTCTTCGTATCCTTCAAGATGAGTGTAGCTAGTAATTTTCTCCAAGACGGCGGTGACTGCAATCGTCTAGCATACAGCTGCTGGAAACAATCCAAGACCACTCTGAGTGCCTCCCAAGACAGACTACGTAAAAGAGCTGCTGATATACCGTCATAGCCAACTGCTTTGCCCACCTTGAGGCGAGCTCTCGCTTTATGTAGAATACCCATCGTGATGGGAGAAGAATCTGCATTGAGTCGAGTGCGCTGGATTGCTCGCTGCTTAAGTCGAGCCAAGCATTCTACATTTTGTTGATGGAGTGTTTGGCTGGAGTATTTCACCCGGGCGATTTTGGCGATTTCCTCTTTCCAGGACTCTCGATTCTCTGTCATGGTACCGTCAATTTTCATGTGTGTGACGACTGTGTGTGGTTTACCCTCATCCCGATACTTATATTCCAAGATACGCCTACGAAGTTCACGTCGGACCCGATTCCACCTACGCCGAGAATCTTTGAACTCCTTCTCATCCACCTCCCCCTTCTTCCACCTCTTGTGCACCCCATAGTGGTAGTCCCGAACCTCCTTCTCCTCCTCCGTGAGTTTCAGATCGTTGCCAATCGAGGTCTTCAGCTCGAAGAGCTTTTTGTCCTCAACCGCACCAGCCTTCAATCGCTCCTCGAAGATATCTAAGGAGATCGTCCTCCACCTAGTCCTGCACACCTGCTGCTCCATCAACCCCTCCTGGTCCTCCACCTTCTCCTCGCCTCTATCCCTCCTCCTTTTCGTCGCTCTTCTCCTATCACACTCACCGTTCGAAATCCCCAAGACACGCTCAGCAATAACACGACGCACTTCCACATCTTTCCCTGGAATTGGTCTCCATCTCGCCAGGCTGCCAAGAACACGAGGTCCTTTACCAACACGAGCAGGGGGTCCAGGGAGAAAACAACTAACCATCTTATGATCACTCCAACGGTCTACTCTCTTATCTCCGAGCGGCTTGACAAAATCGCATCTGGGGTCTAGTCCAGTGTGACACCAATCCTTAGGTACAGCTATGTAGTCCAGGACCTTATATGTGTTCATGCTACTTCGGAAAGTCGTACATCTCTCACCGTGAGTGTTTATCAGGGTCGACTGCAGACGTGCCATGGCCATGCACAAGCTCCTACTCATGTAGTCTCTGTACTTCTCACGCATGTTTTCAAACCCTCCCTGGCTGCTCTTGCTTGTGGAGGCCTGCACACCTTTCCCCGTGACCTGCACCCTATCAATGGTGACATCCTGATGGACCTCAACATTCGCATCCATCATGATTACAACCTCCTTTATCCCAAACTTTTTCCTAAGCTCAATGATCGTCTCAACAAGCTCTAACAAGATGTCCTGATAGAAAGTAAACATACGATCCATTTGGGCAGCTGAACGCCCATAGAACTCTACATGAGGTAGATACAATGAGGCAACTATTAGAGCACCGATTCTGGGACCCCGCAGGGCAACAACAACGAATCTTCTACGCTCTCTAGTCTCAAGAATGCTATCCTGCAACCCATTTGCAATCAAAACCCCTGCATTCCCCTCAATACATCTGCGATCGCGAGCATCATCCCCAAGAACATGTTGCGTGGACCACTTAGCTTCATACCCTAATTCGTGCACGAGGTACGACGGTACATTCTGGCACTCCTGGAGGCCGATAAGTTCCATCCCCTCATGTTTCAAGAAACCCAAGGCATGCGATGTTTCAACCCCATCACCCTTCATTTTGATATTCCACGATGCGGTCCGAATCCGCTGTGGCCGTCGTCAGAAACGATTATGTTGGTTGAGTTCGGTCTGCCAGTTCGCAACGTGGATCGACTTGCTGATCTTCTCAACCTCGGAGGTCTTCAATTTCCACCCCTCCTCAGATGACCACGTGCCCAAGCATACCCTGTTGCTCATATCATTCTTATTAGGAAAACCCCAAGCCCAGGAAATACTGGGTGGTCCATATTCCACCCGCACAGTAGCATTCTGCTCTTGAGGAGTACTGCCCTTGCGCTTGTGATACGTGGCGATGAGCTTCGATCCCGCCTGTATTTGTTGAACCTTCCATGGGGCCGTCTCCACCTTCACACTGATGTAACTCTGAATCGCTGGACCAAACTTGTCATCAGCCCAAAGCTCTCCAGTCCTGGACGTAACTGCTTCATGAATAGCACGTTGCAGATCCCAAATCTGATCTTTCGTAATACTGGTCTCAAGAATGAACTTGATCCTGAACAAGCCGCATGGTTTGCGTGTATTCTCTTTCTGAGTCGCTATATCATCAAGAACTTTCACTGGCACCTGCTTCGAGCGATCTTCAAATTTACAAAAGATATTCTCCACCATCCACGTGACAATCCTAGTACCCCTTTCCTCCGACATGATGTTGTTTGTCCTCGCCGTCAGGTCCCTCGGATCTCCTGAAGTCCAGCCTTGCAAACTGATCCATCCTGGTTTGAAATCAGCCCTGGTTTTGTTCCATTCAACACGTGAGGCTGTGAATCTCGTCGAACCTGACGATCCTGCCTCCGACGGTGGCCCTCCAGTTCCAACACCAAGATTCTGAGGGGGGCGTCCTTGGATGGCGGCAAAGAGCTGTGCATTTATTTTCTTCTGATCTTCTTGGCCCTTCTGAAGATCTGAGATATCTTTCCGCAGCGGTTCCAATTCACGCTGCACATCCTTGACCATCTCATTCTTAATATCTGTGAAAGTCGCCTTCAACTCATCTTTCATCGAAGAAAATTCACCTCTGAGAATTGAAATCGTGACAACCTGCTCCTCACCAACTGCTGCGCCTCTACCGTGACCTTTTGCAGCAACATGGCGTGGAGACGCTGGCGCACGAGCACGTTTTGCCCGCTCATCCACTCCAGTCTCAACATCACGCTTTCCAGGAAGAGCCATATCAGCATCCCCATCCCCCATAAGTTGCTGCCCCGATACTACCACTGCTGCTGCCGCCAGTTCTCCTGCTTCCCCTTCTGCCTGCTGCTGCTGTCGAAGGAGTGCTGCCTGCTGTTCTTCAGACGTCATCTCTGGAATGGCAAGGTGATTACCGACGTATCTGGTGCCTGGACGATTAAGTGTCTGAATGAAATTATCAATCTGATCGATATCCAAAGAATAACCTTCGTCTGCTCCCAAATCTGAGAACTCGTCACCAACAATGGGGTCCTCCTGAGCCTGCGCCGTCTTTCTCCTCTTGTACGCTCTGTCCAGTGCCCTGAAATCGTACTCCGAAGGGAGCCTCTTCCTCTCTGTCTCCGCCGTGACGAATACTGAAGATCAATCCACAACAATGCTCGAAAATAACACAAGCGAGAGACAAAATTGGGATGTGTGGTATACAGTTCGGGTATGGAGAGCAAAACTGAAATCCCTGACTGCACGATGCAGCTCGAGGAGCCCCCCGACGGGCCAAGGCCGGGGGAGAGCGGGAGGTAAACTCCGCTTCCCCAACCTTTGTTACCGCCGGGGGACTCGTAGAGCTTCCTTGAGCCAAAATGGCTTGAGCCAAAATGGGACCCTCGTAGAGCTCTGCATAGACCAGGTCAGTTCCGAGATAACAGCAGAAAAAAGCTTCTGCATTCTAGCTTCAAACATAAAGACATCTTTTTCTCGGTCGTACACAATAGTGGTTCCCCGTAGTGTTTTGATTGAAATACTGCAGCTAGGGCCTCAGATTTGCACCATCGAAAGCGTCATGACTCACTGCATAGGATAAAAATTCACATTTTCAAAACGAATTTCAAAATCTCTCGCCATCTTCGAAAAAACGACCCCAGGTCATCACATTGTCCGCCCGGGCCGGGTTGGCCAACTTGGTAGCGTCCAACTGGGAACCGGCGGTAAACCGTCAACCTGGCTACCGCCGGGGACCTCGTAGGGCTCTTTTCTTAACATCAATCATCAGAACATATGAAGAAAGCTTCTGAAGCGAGAAACGAAAAACTCGAAAAATCAGGTTTTTCTGTTTTTATCCAACGTCGGTTCCCCCAAGTGTTTCGATAGTAATACTGCACCTATGGGCCTAAAAATTTTACTGGCAGACGCAGCATAATCCACTACAGGTGCGAAAAATCTGCTTTCTCAAAATGATTTGTCAAATATCTTTCAAATATTCGCAAAACCACCAAAAAGTTGCCACATTGTCCGCCTCGGCCGGGTGGGCCAACTGGGCGCCGGCCGTAAACCGTCAACCTTTGTTACCGCCGGGGGACTCGTAGAGCTTCCTGACAGTATACAATGTGGAAAAAATCCCGAGAACAACTAGTTTTCCAGCCCAAGCGATTTCAGACCTCTCAAGATGACTCTGACAAAAAAACGAACAGTTTGGCAACCCAGCTCGAGTATCAAACCGAGTTCAGACCTCTGAATGCGACAGGCGGACGCGTCTGATGTCTGCGAATCGACTCCTGTGATTACCAGCCCTGCAGCCCCCCCAAAGCCCGAGTTAAGTGCAGAAAACCGACAGCAGCTCTCAGGATGACTCGAATAATACAACAATTTCGTGGACCTAGTTCGAGCAGCAGACCGAGTTCCGAGCTCTGGGTTCGACAGACGGACGCGCCTGATGTCTCCAAATCGATTCATGTGACCAGCAGCTGTAGCCTCCCCCAGCACGAGTTAAGTGCAGAAAACCGAGAGCACTTCTCAAGATGACTCCAACAATACAAACAGTTTCGCGAACCTAGCTCGGGCAGGAGGCCGAGTTCAGAGCTCTCGATTGAACAGACGAACGCGCCTGATGATTTCCAATCGATTTCTGTGACTATGAGCTCTGTAACTGCCCTACGGCACAAGTTAAGTACAGAAGACCGAGAGCGTCTGCTACGATGACTCGAATAATACGAATAGGTTTGACGACCTAGCTCGGCTAGCAGACCGAGTTCAGACCTCTGGATTCAACAGGCGAACGCGCCTAATCATTCTGGATCGATTAGCTGTGCTTACCAGCTCTGTAGCTGTCCTGAAGCTCGAGTTATCTTAAGAAAACCGACAGCGTGTATCAAGATGACTCGAAACGGCCGATCCCGCCATGACGCTTTTCGATAGTAATACCCACCCGATCGAGCTGAGATCAAGATGACGAGCGGGAATAAGATCGAATATCACGGGAAAAAATACTAGAGCCCTAACGAATTGTTGAATTTCGAGAACATAATTTTCAACCGAGCCAAAGTTGTGAAAAGTTCAGTCGAGATTTTTCGAGCCAACTAGCCTGCCAGCGTTTTCGAATTACTGGGCGCCGGCGGTAAACCGCCAACCTTTCTTACCGCCGGGGGACTCGTAGAGCTTCCTGACAACAGATAATGTCGAAAGAAATTACACAGAAAAAATAATTGTTCAGCCCCGGCAATTTGAGACCTCTCGGATGCAACAGCCGAACGCCCCCGATGCTTCTAGATTGTCTTCTGTACGAGCTCTGTAGCTCTCCTATAGCCCGAGATACGTGCGTAAATCGACAGCACCTCTCAAGATGACTCGAACAATACGAATAGTTTGGCAAACCTAGTTCGAGTATCAGACCGAGTTCAGATCTCTGCCTGCGACAGTCAGACGCGTCTGATGTCTCTGAATCGATCCCTGTGATTACCAGCCCTGCAGCTCCCCTGCTGCCGAGTTAAGTGCAGGAAACCGACAGCACCTCTCAGGATGACTCGAACAATACGAATAGTTTCGCGGACCTAGCTCGGGCAACAGACCGAGTTCGGAGCTCTAGATTCCGCAGGCGAACGCGCCTGATGTCTCCGAATCGATTCCAGTGATTACCACCCATGCAGCCCCCCTACAGCCCGAGTTAAGTGCAGAGAACCGACAGCATCTCGCAAGCGACTCAAACAATACGAATAGTTTCGCGATTCTAGATGGGCAGCAGACCGAGTTCAGAGCTCTGGATTCAACAGACAACGGCCACTGATGATTCGGAATCGGATTCTGTACGTATCAGCTACGTAGCTGTCCTGCAGCTCGAGTTAAGTACAGAAAACCGAGAGCGTCTGTCAAGATGACTCGAATAATACGAATAGGTTTGCCGACCTAGCTCGGCCAGCAGACCGAGTTCAGACCTCTGGTTTCAACAGGCGAACGCGCCTGATCATTCTGCATCGATTAGCTGTGCTCACCAGCTCTGTAGCTGTCCTGAAGCTCGAGTTATCTTGATAAAACCGACAGCGCGTATGAAGATGACTCGAAGCGGCCGATCCCGCCATGACGCTTTTCGATAGTAATACCCACCCGATCGAGCTGAGATCAAGATGGCGAGCGGGAATAAGATCGAATATCACGGGAAAAAATACTAGAGCTCAAACGAAGTGTTGAATTTCGAGAACATAATTTTGAACCGAGCCAAAGTTGTGAAAAGTTCAGTCGAGATTTTTCGAGCCAACTAGCCTGCCACTACCCGGTACACATTCAGGGAGTTTTCTTCAAGATTTCTATGCGAAAGAGCTCTCAAGCTCATCTGGAGCTCGAGTTAAGTAGGAAACGACACATTGAGTTCCAACAAAAATCGGTCGCATACGAATAGTGTTGCGGACCTAGCTCGGGTAGCAGACTGTGTTCAGAGCTCTAGATGCTCCAGCCGAACGCCCCTGATTATCCTGGATCGGTTTCCGTGCGTCCTAGCTCTGCAACTCTGCTACAGCTTCAGTTCAGTACAGAAAGACCGACAGCGCCTGCAAAGAGAACTTGAAGAATACGAACAGTTTTGCGGACCTAGCTCGGGTAGCAGACCGAGTTCAGACCGCTCGATGCAACAGACGGACGCGCCTAATGATAGAGAATCCGATCATGTGCGTACCAGCTCTGTAGCTATTCTAGATCGTGAGTTAAGTGCAGAAAACCTACAGCACTTGTCAAAATGACTCGAAGATTACGAATAGATTTGCGGACCTAGCTCGAGCAGCAGACCGAGTTCAGAGCTCTCGATGGGAGAGACGAACGCGCCTCAAGATTCTGAATCGGTTTCTGTAAGCATCAGCTCTGTAGCTGTCCTAAATCTCGAGATAAGTACAGAAAACCATCAACGCGTGTCAAGATGACTCGAAACGGCCGTCGGTTCCAGGAAGTCTTTTGATAGTAATATTGCAGCTGCGGACCTGAGAATTTAAATGGCAGACGCGGCATAACCCACTACAGGTGAGAAAAATACCAGCTCCCAAAACGAATTTTCAAATTTCGCACAAAGATTGAAAAACCGACCCAAAGTTAACACATTGTCTCTTACGGTCGGGGCGGCCAACTGGGAACCGGCGGTAAACCGTCAACCTGGTCACCACCGGAAACCTCGTAGAGCTCTTTCCTTGCACAGCAATCGTCGGAACACATGAAGCAAGCTTCTGGAGCGGGAAAGAAAAAACTGGGCGCCGGCGGTAAACCGTCAACCTTTGTTACCGCCGGGGGACTCGTAGAGCTTCCTGACAACATATAATGTCGAAGCAAATTTCCCAGGAAAATAATTTTTCAGCCCAAGCAATTTCAGACCTGTCGGATGCAACAGCCGAACGCCCCCGATGTTCCTGGATTTTCGTCTGTACGAGCTCTGTAGCTCTCCTAAAGCCCGAGTTACGTGAGTACTCGACAGCACCTCTCAAGATGACTCGAACAATACGAATAGTTTGGCAAACCAAGCTCGCGTATCACACCAAGTTCAGACCTCTGCATGCGACAGGCGGACGCGTCTGATGTCTCTCAATCGATGCCTGTGATTACCAGCCCTGCAGCCCCCCTACAGCCCGAGTTAAGTGCAGGAAACCAACAGCACCTCTCAGGATGACTCGTACAATACGAATAGGTTGGCAAACCTAGCTCGGGCAGCAGATAGATATCTGGACTCTGGATTCGTCAGGCGGACGCGCCTGATCTCACCGAATCGATTCCAGTGATTAACAGCCACGCAGCCCCTCTACAGCCCGAGTTAAGTGCAGAGAACCGACAGCCTCTCTCAAGATGATTCGAACAATACGAATAGTTTCGCGATTCTAGATCTGACAGCAGACAGAGTTCAGAGCTCTGGATTGAACAGACAACGGCCTCTGCTGAGTATGTATCGGATTCTGTACGTATCAGCTCTGTAGCTGCCCTGCAGCTCGAGTTAAGTACAGAAAACCGAGAGCGTCTGTCAAGATGGCTCGAATAATACGAAAAGGTTTGCGGACCTAGCTCGGCTAGCAGACCGAGTTCAGACCTCTGGATTCAAGAGGCGAACGCGCCTGATCATTCTGAGACGATTAAATCTCACCACCTCTGTAGCTGTCCTAAAGCTCGAGCTATCTTGAGAAAACTGACACCGCGTATCAAGATGACTCGAAATAGCCGATCCCGCCGGGACGCTTTTTGGCAGTAAAAGCTACCCGATCGAGCTGAGATCAAGATGGCGAGCGGGAATAAGATCGAATATCACGGGAAAAAATACTAGAGCTCAAACGAAGTGTTGAATTTCGAGAACATAATTTTGAACCGAGCCAAAGTTGTGAAAAGTTCCGTCGAGATTTTTCTTGCCAACTAGCTCTCCAGCGCGCCGGAATTACTCTTAAGCTTCCAGCAACAACTTGCTAAGGGAAGCTCTACGAGTTACTCGAAAAAACACGTTTTCTCTTTTTATCCAACGTCGGTTCCCCCAATGGTTTTAATAGTAATACTGCACCTATGGGCCTGCAAATTGTACTGGCGGACGCGCCATAACCCACTACAGGTGCGAAAAATCTGCTTTCTCGAAATGAATTGTCAAATATCCTTCAAATTTTCGTAAAAACCACCCAAAAGTTATCACTTTGTCCTTTCTGGCCGGGTCGGCCAACTGGGCGCCGGCGGTAAACCGTCAATCTTTCTTACCGCCGGGAGACTCGTAGAGCTTCCTGACAGTATATAATGTGGGAAAAAACTCCAGAGAACGACTAGTTTTTCATCCCAAGCGATTTCGGACCTCTCAAGATTACTCTAACCAAAAAAAAAGTTTCGCAACACAGTTCGAATATCAAACCGAGTTCAGACCTCTGAATGCGACAGGCGGACGCGTCTGATGTCTCCGACTCGACTCATGTGATTACCAGCCCTGCAGCCCCCCTACAGCCCGAGTTAAATGCAGAAAACCGACAGCATCTCTCAGGATACCTCGAATAATACAATAGTTTCGCGGACCTAGTTCGAGCAGCAGGCCGAGTTCCGAGCTTTGGGTTCGACGCACGGACGCGCCTGATGTGTCCGAATCGATTTCTGTGACCAGCAGCACTGTAGCTTTCTCCAGCACGAGTTCAGTGCAGACAATTGAGAGCACTTCTCATGATCATTCGAAGAATACGAAAAGTTTCGCGAACCTAGCTCGGGCACGAGGCCGAGTTCAGAGCTCTCGATTCAACAGACGAACGCGCCTCATGACTTCCAATCGATTTCTGTGACTATGAGCTCTGTAGCTGCCCTACAGCTCGAGTTAAGTACCGAAAACCGAGAGCGTCTGTCAAGATGACTCGAATAATACAAATAGGTTTGCGTACCTGGCTCGGCTAGCAGACCGAGTTCAGACCTCTGGATTCAACAGGCGAACGCTCCTGATGAATCTGAATGCGATAGCTGTGCTAACAGGCTCTGTAGCAGCCCTACAGCTCGAGTTGAGTAGAAAATAATGAAACGCGTATCAAGATGACTCGAAATGGCCGATCCCGCCTGCCTGCTTTTTGGCAGTAAAAGCTACCCGATCGAGCTGAGATCAATGCTCGGAGTAAAAATCTGCTTTCGCAAAATGAATTGTCAAATATCTTTGAAATCTTAGCAAGACCGACCAAAAGTTAACACTTTGTCCTTTCTGGCCGGGTCGACCAACTAGCTCCACCCCGCGCCGGAATTCCTCTAGCTCATCGATGACGAAGAGCTCTGCGAGGTATTACTCTTAGCTTCCAGCAATAACTTGCTGAGGGAAGCTCTACGAGTTACTTGCTCCACCCCGCGCCGGAATTCCGCTAGCTCATCGATGCCGAAGAGCTCTACGCGGTACTGGGCGCCGGCGGTAAACCATCAACCTTTGTTTTTGCGGCTTTGCGAGGCTCCTACTGGCCCTAGGGCCACGAGCAAGCATGAGGTCAGGTGTCATCAGGAAGCGAAAGCTCTTATTCGAACCTAAAGTCAAGACAACCCAGAGCAGCGGAGCTGCGATGAATCATCAATCACAAGTATGAGCGAACGAGCAAACGCACACAGAAATGAATCAAAGTGCAGTCAACTAAACATGCAAGAGAAAAGAGAAGTCCCAGCGAAGCTGAGTATATCATAGTATGAGGAAGAACAATGAAATAAGAAAAACTGCAACTATCAAGTCTGTGATAACCATAGAACTGCCTGTGGGAGCGCAGTCACGATGCACTCCAAAGCACTGAGTTCTGTATCAGTAACAGTTGTGGTCGGAGAAATAAGCCAAGCCCTCTCAAAAACTGACTTCCATATCAGCTGAGCGGGGTCCCGTCGATCCCAATACCGAGGTTTGAGGCCTATGTCTATCCAGCAACCGCACCCACATCCCTCAGACGACACGCCGCCATCGAAACCAGCCCGAATAGCAGCAGCAACGTAAAATTCTGTCTCATAATCATGTGTATACGGACTACATTCTGAACTAGAAATCTGGCCCTCTCGGGCCTGGTGTGTTAGAACGTCGGCACGAGTGTTCCACTCCCGAAAATCATGACGAATAAGATCCATACCCGGCGCTGGAGGTCGTATATTATAGCTGCAACAAAGCCCATCAAGCGTATTGATAATTTTTGATATTCTATCCGCATATGATCTATTATCTGCACGCCACCGTCCCGTAGCCCAGCTAACCACGAGAAGCGAGTCACCCACCACCTCCAGAGGGATTCCAGGGGCCTCCAGGTTCCAACGGGTTGCTTTCATATTATGAAGAGCGATGCGCTTTGCAAGTTTCTCAGCAGCCATCGGACTATCATCCGTGCTCACCTGGATTTCACCATGCTCGGAGGGCGCCAAATATGCGGGCGAACTCACAGGTCCGCACGTCGACACCTCCTGGAAACATTGAAGCATGCTATGAGTACAAAGGTGCGTGGCGTATTGCATAAATCCAAGCTGGGAGCCTGTGAAATGAATCCACCAATCATCTCCGAAAAACTCAGCTAATGTATATTGCCATGATCTCTGTCCAATACTCTCCGTACCTCGACAGCGACGTTTGTAAGAAGAGGCCTCCGACCAGTTGCCAAAGTGTCTCATCGTCTCGCTCATAAGTGTACGAGTGCGGTCAGTGTACGGTCCAAAACATAAACTCGCCATACGGGAATCGCGCCATGTCCTCTCCGCCGCCTTCAAGTCAATCACTTTCTCAACAATCATGCCATTTGCGAAACTTGCAATGTCTTTTGCGAAATTCCA
The DNA here is from genome assembly GCA_963575745.1 of Prorocentrum cordatum. Classification (NCBI taxonomy): domain Eukaryota; class Dinophyceae; order Prorocentrales; family Prorocentraceae; genus Prorocentrum; species Prorocentrum cordatum. The sequence continues at coordinate 55,633 of CAUYUJ010003699.1, forward strand.
GTGCAATATCAGATAACGCTGGACAAGAGAGGAGTACCCAGCCTTCAAGAAACGTTCCCGTGCGACATGATATCTCCTCTGCTGATAAGCTTGCTCCGTTTCCGTCGGGCCTTTTCGAGAAGAGATCATCATCTTCAGGCATTTCCCTTCGAAGGAATGGAGAAACGAGAGAGTATAAGAATCTGCAGTGGTGGTCTCCATACCATACAGAGCCAGGCTCTGGACTCTGTCCTGGTATCTCCGCAGCTTATCCTTGAGAGGAATACAATGCGACCTGAAATACCCTGCCTGAGAGTAAAATGCGCGACGAGCACAGTCTAGGCGAAAAGAAACATCACGATGTACAGAACAGTTATATTCACTATGCAGCTGCGTGCCCAGTACGTCCATAGAAACAACTCGACGGTAACATAACTCATCAATCTGCTGCACTGCATTCCTCCCGTCACATGCATCTGAGAAGATCGGTATTTTAAGATCCATCGAACGCGGGATATTCCCGTCCTCATCCAAGACAGCAGGAGCTCCGCACACCATGTACTTCAGCGATGTGGGTTTCCATCGCATCGAGAAGTTGTAAAGTGGAAGTGTCAAGTCTCTTACCATACGAGTAAGCTCCTCACGGCTACGACTGACGAGGTACACGTTATCTGCCCAGATAAAATGATTCACCACCGACCGATGCTCCGTACCGAAATCTACCGCATACCCCATGCCCTGAACGTCCCAATTATGAATAACGTCACCCCACATGGCAGCAATAATGAGGTTAAAGCCCAAGGGCCCTTCTGGGCCTCCAGTCCTAATACAGGTGTCCCACTGGATGTTATCAATCTCCAACCCGTCATAGTAGAGGCAGCCCGTGCTGTGCGATAACGGATCCAGAAACGCGTGCTGTAAATACGCAGGGACACGTGCATGCTCAAGACCCTTATGAACGTTCTGTATCGTGCAGTTGTCAAAGGCCTGGTATATGTCCATGTCCGCAACGTACAGACACTCACGCTTCCCCCACTTGTCCCCGTGCATACACATGTTAGTAAGGCTACTCGTGATATGGGATGTGCTGTGACCCTGACGGAACCCATAGAGGCCCAGAGGATGAAATAGCTTAGACTCTTCCACATGCTGCTCAACCAGGATAACTACGCACGCCGAGAACCAGCGAGTTATGCTATTCTGTAAGCACAAGAGTCGAGCATCCGCCAAGTTCGTGATCCCCTTTAGTTTAGGCATGTATGCAATGAGAATGTCCCTCCATCGAACAGGGTACTGGACAGCCAGCCTCAAAAGAGAGTCGAAGATCTGTTGGATGTGCCGAACTGTGCACCATGGGAGAAGCTTGAGCATTTCACAAGGTACGCGATCCGGTCCTGTTGCCCGTCGCGTTCGAAGACGAGCCCTCGCTGCACAACATATCGACATCGTAATACTTCGAATGATCTGGCCACCCTTGATCTCCTCCTCCGCCTTCCTCCTGATTTCCTCCATCAAGTTGCTGTTCTCCTCCCTCCTACGCTGTGATGTCACCTTCCCCTTAACATGCTCCTCCAACTTCTCCTTCAAGATATATCTATCCTCCGTCTCCCATCCATCAACCACCACATGTTTGATACGATGTCGAATCTTACGACGAGTCGGGGGTACAGCCCATTCAAGAAGATCACGCCGATACTGTCTCCTCCAAACATTGGCAGCTGCTCTGAGTCTCTTTTTCTCTGGACCATTCTGAAGGGACCGAATCCGCTCTTCGAGACGTGTGAGCTCGGGCGGGCGAGTAGGCGCTCGAGGCCGGGCAGCTGAGGCCGTGGAGTAATCCACATCCTCCTGCGTAAATGCTTTCAAAATGACAGGAGCGGTCTCTGTCACGTCCTGTGGTCGTGTCGACGCAGCTGGAGGGGAACCACATCCAGCAAACACGGCACCGCAAAACTCGAGGTCAACCCTTTCCCTCCCTATCATCTCGTCCGCATACGTCTGAGCCCGCCATCCCACCAAAGAAGGTTCCCTATGCACACGCTCGACTGTCCAATCAGTCCTGCCAGGACTGGGCTGTCGTACTGTGCACATAACTAGAGCATGATCAGCAAGTCTACTACGATTATGAGTTCCTCCGCTGCGATACTTGAAATCGATCTTACACTCCTGCACCTCCCACCCCATCGGAACCATCACATAGTCTAAGACTCTCCTCATCGATCTAGTCCGAGAACGATTTCGCTCTTGTCCCCAGGGCTCCCAGGTCGGGCGACGACGGTCGAAGGTGTTGGCAGCTAACAAACCCCAAGTCTGCATAAAGGTCAGCAAGTTATCCGTCAATATCTGCCTCCTATCCTTCCTCTCCCTCTCCGCCTTCCCCTCAGATCCCGTCCTCCTCCATGATTTCGTACCCGTCCCAGTGGCAGCATAACCCTGACCTGCAACCTCAAGCTGAACAAGTGGTGGCAACTCAACATTGGCATCCGCAAGCAAACAAAAGCTGGCCTGACGATATTTCTGCTTCAAGAGACGGATCTGACCCTCCAACTCCCCCAGCATTTCCGCCGATTCAAGATCACACTGATCACGATCATGATGTGGAAAATAAGCCGAACATATGATCACCTGAGACGCCTCCGTTCCAAACACACCCAAGACAAATCTATCGCAGTCTGTGACACATTCGCGCAGAAGTTGGGCCCACCCATGGGCATACAACAAGCCTGCACGTCTATCCCTGGAAGGTTTAAAATGCCAACCGAGTCTATCTAATTCAGCTGAGTCAAAGAACTCACACTCTTGCAAACCGAAAATTGAAGAGGCTCCTATCTTCCTCAGAGATGTTAGAACCTCGGTCCCACGTGAGTTGGAAACACCCGAATTACCTACATTCCATGTTCCGATACGAAGTCCCTTGCTCCAATATCGTTTTTGTCATTGGCGTCTGTTGACCTCACTCTCTAACATCTGCTTAGTGACAGCCGCCACCGCAGGAAATGCGCTGACAACCTGCTGCCACTGCGGCTCGTGCACCTCCCAAGTATTACGAGCTGAAGTGAATGTGGCAATATTGATGGGACGCAAAGCACCCTTGGCGACGGTCCATATCAACGATCGCGGTGGTCCAATTTCTCCTCTCACTTCGATCTGGGCGTGCTGTTGCGTCATCGTTCTGAACGCTCCGCAAAACCTCGCCACAGCTTTAACGTGATCCCTTTTCCAAGGTGCGCACTCGATTTGGACACGTAAATTTGATCCTGGGAACTGAATCACAAGGCCCTCAGTCAAGACTGCAGGTAAGGGCAGACCATTGTGCCCATCAACAGTATTCTTAATGATTGCATCCCACTTCTTTTTAATCGTCCAGAGCAGGTCCCTACTCGTATTGGGTTTGAAACTGATCTTGACACTGCCAAACATATACCTGCCCGAATTGATACGCTCAGTTGTTTCACGATCTACTGCATCCTTCTCGAGTTGATTGCATCGCTCCAAGCAATTGTCGATAAGTTTTTGGCAATCACTCCACGTTAGGAGTTGCTCCGCCCGCGCGCCATGATCTGACCAATTCGTCACCCACCCCTTCAACTCAATGTATGTCGGTCTGAAATCCTGGAAACGCGAGCTGGGAGATAAGCCAGGCGGCCCGCCGCCTCCAATACCTCCACCAGCCGTAGTACGAGAAACATCTGATCCAGCACCACTTCCATTATGTACTTGACGCAGGGCCTCTTCAAATTTATTCATCCTCTCCTCCATCTTATTAGCTCTGTCATCGTGCTTCTGCAATGTACTCTCCACGGCTTTGATATGATTGTTCGTGTTCTGAATGGTCTGTAAAATCTCCTCCTTACTATCCTCTGCTTTGAAGAAATGGTCCATGACGAACCGCTCAAACCCAGTGGTGGCAGTTTTCATCATCTCCTCACGTTGTTTTTGAATATCACCTCCATTCCTCGGTCTCTTGTTTTCTTTATTTGTGTCCACAGCAGCGTTCATATTTGCATCAACCGAAGAGGATGCACCCAACATTATTGCTTCTGAAATCTGTGATGGAATACCCCACTTGTTTAGAAATGCTTTGTCGTCTTCACGCTGTCGTTTCCCTGATGCACGCTCCAAGGATCTTAAATCAGCAGCGTCCCAAGGTTCAAATTGATCCAAGTAGTCGAAATGATCCACACGGTCCTCTCGAGGTGTCAATGGGCAGTCAAGATCTTGACTTGTATTCTGATGCCACTGAGCAACTGTTTCGTTCCAACGCCCCAATCCAATTGCTTCCAACAAAGCTTGTCTCGACTCGGGTGTGTCGTACGACGTGGTCCCAAATACTTGCACGAAGAATTACGATATGCTCCTCAGGCTCTGCTGATCACTACCGCTGGCCTTGGCGGAGGTAGCCCAGGCAGGACAAAGTCAGCGGCTCCGTGACCTTGAGCCGACACGTTACTTGAGCCGGGGGACTCGTAGAGCTTCCTGACTCGTAGGAATGTGGAAAAATATTCCAGAGAATGACTAGTTGTTCAGCCCAAGCGATTACAGACCTCTCAAGATGACTCTAACCAAAAATCGAACAGTTTAGACCCAGCTCGAGTATGAAACCGAGCTCAGACCTCTGAATGAGACAGGCAGCGCGTCTGGTGTCTACGAATCGACTCATATGATTACCAGCCCTGCAGCCCCCCTTCAGCCCGAGTTAAGTGCAGAAAACCGACAGCAGCTCTCAGAATGACTCGAGTAATACAATAGTTTCGCGGACCTAGTTCGAGCAGCAGACTGTTCCGAGCTCTCGATTCGACAGACGGACGCGCCTGATGTCTTAAATCGATTTCCGTGACAGCACTGTAGCCTCCCCCAGCACGGAATACCGACAGCACTTCTCAGGATGACTCGAACAATACAAATAGTTTTGCGAACCTAGCTCGGGCAGCAGGCCAATTCCAGAGCTCTCGATTCAAATTCCCCATCGATGTCTGTGACAATGAGCCCTTTAGCTGCCCTACGGCTCGAGTTAAGTACAGAAAACCGAGGGCGTCTATCAAGATGACCCAAATAATACGAATAGGTTTGCGAACCTAGCTCGGCTAGCAGACCGAGTTCAGACCTGTAGATTTAACAGGCGAACGCGCCTAATGATCCTGAATGCGATAGGTGTGCTTACCAGCTCTGTGGCTGCCCTCCAGCTCGAGATAAGTACAAAATACCGACAACACGTATCAAGATAACTCGAAACAGCCGTTCCCGCCACAGTGCTTTTTGGCAGTAAAAGGTACCCGATCGAGCTGAGATCGAGATGGCGAGCGGGAATAAGATCGAAGATCACGGGAAAAAATACTAGAGCTCTAACGAATTGTTGAATTTCGAGAACAAAATTTTCAAATGACCAAAAGTCATCAAAAGTTCCGTCGAGATTTTTTTTGCCAACTAGCTCTCCAGCGCTCCGGAATGGGAACCGGCGGTAAACCGTCAACCAGGTTACCGCCAGGACCCTCGTAGAGCTCTTTTCTCACACCGCGCTCCTCAGAACAGAGGGAGTAAGCTTCTGGAGTGAGAATCGAAAAAATCGAAAAATCGCGTTTTTCTGTTTCTATCGAACGTCGGTTGCTCCAAGTGTTTTCATAGAAATACTGCACCTACGGACCTGACAATTTTACTGGCAGGCGCGTCTTAACCCAATACAGGTGCGAAAAATCTGCCTTCTCAAAATGAATTGTCAAATATCTTTCAAATATTCGCAAAACCACCCAAAAGTTATCACTTTGTCCTTTCTCGCTCGGTCGGCCAACTGGCGCCGGCGGTGAACCGTCAACCTGGTCACCGCCGGGAACCTCGTAGAGCTCCTAGCACGCGTAGGAGTGCTCAGCATCAAAAGAGAGGGCTTCTTGAAGCATTTCTCGAAAAAGAGAAAACATTATTTTTTTCATGTCGAAACGAAGTTGGTTCCTCCAAGTGTTTCGATAGTAAAAGAGCGCCTACAGAGCTCATATTAAGAGAGAGAGGCCCTCATATTCGTTTACAGGTGCGAAAAATCTGCTTTCTCAAAATGAATTGTCAAATATCTTTCAAAAATTCGCAAAACCACCCAAAAGTTGTCACATTGTCCGCCTCGGCCGGGTGGGCCAACTGGGCGCCGGCGGTAAACCGTCAACCTTTCTTTTTGCGGACTTTGCGGTCGACTGTGCAGGCTTTCCAGCCTAGTCGGAAGTAAAGACGCGGACGTATAGGGAGCAGGCGAAGCCTCACCGATCCTGACGATCAGGAAGACGACAGCCTAAGCTCTCCGAAATACGCTTGTACAACCCGCGGTATGACAAGAGTCTTATGCTCAACGTCAAATGTGAAGTGATGAATTAAGGAGATCAAATACTATCGAACCTCTTTGAGGCCACAGTACGTCTCAATCAACAGGCACGTCGGAACGATCAAGAAAGTGAAGGAAGCACCCAGCAAAACAAATCAATTGGAGACCACTCAAGGCGATCAAACGTGTCAAATGAAACTGATGAGGCGGAACTAAAATTAAACCCTACAACAGTGAGAACACTGAAGAGGCAAGACTAAGACTGCGACAAGAGAGCCAGGAGACCTGGCCAGGGACTGAACATGCACACACTGAATTGTTAGAGCTCAATGAGAGATAAAGTGAGGAAAAGAAGAACAAATGAGATACAAGCATTACAGCCATGGCTGCACTGAATAAAGATGCACTGAATAACCACACGAGGCAGTCCCAATAACAAACAAAAAGACCACGCGAGGCGATCTCAATCATTAATGCATGCAACAAGTGGCCATCAAGCGAAGCTCTTATTCGACACGCGTGCATGCATGAACACACAAGCATGAAGAAAGCAACGCAATTACAAGTCACAAAAGTTCAAACTCGTCTCACTGAACAAGCACGTGACACAATACAAGCCAGCAACACAGAGAGGCGGCGGCAGGCAGCATATACTCAGGTATAATGTATAGTATTAGCAGGTCTCGTAAACACAGGCCTCGTAGACGCAGCACTCGCCGCAGAACCTGATCGCGCCAGTCCCTGAAGTCTCTGGACGAAGGCCTCAAGTTGATTGTATCTGGCCTCAAGTCTCTGTACCTGGGTCTGAGCATTATCGATTTTACTACCCTGCTTCTGTACCTGGGTCTGAACATTATCGATTTTACTACCCTGAACTACTATGGCGTCCTGGATCCTCTCAGTATTGTCATCCATCTTATGCATCGTCTGAAGTAGTAAGCACCGCATGTTATCCTCGTTATCCATCTCCAACTCCGACATCTTCACATCAGCTGCCGTCTGAGCAAGAACAGGAACGTGCGAACCCACGTGCGCAACTTCATGATCAACACGCTGAGTCTTTAGGGTCTGCCCTACAGGCTCCCCAAGGACAGCATCATGCCCCGACCTGCAACTCATAGTTTTCTTCTTCGGCCTCCTCGATATGGGTCTCAGCCTTGCTTGAAGGGGAATCTCATAAGAAACCACTGAAGACCGATCATCAAACTGGACTCGCCTGTGATCAACACTGGACGTGTGATAACAAGATATCTCATGATCAACATCCTGATCAGCCTTTAGGGTCTGCCCGACAGGCTCCCCAAGGACAGCATCCTGCCCCGACCTGCACGTCATAATTTTCTTCCTCAGCCTCCTCCGCTGCCGCCGGGATCCGGCCGAACCGGCGGCAGCGGGATCAGGGGCGCCCTGCGCCGGACCAACGCCACACCGCGTCGCCGCCATGACCGAGGCCACGGCAGCCGCGGCGGCTGCGACAGTCCTGCGCGGGGCACCTGCCTGAACAGCAGCGCGGACCGCTGCCTCCACAAGAGAAGCAGCCAACGCGGCGCCGCCGTCGTCCCTCATAGTGAGAGCACCGTGTACAGTATGAGGAACCAAAGACTCCTGACTGCAAGATGGCCTTGAGCCTTCAACCTTGAGCCAAAATGGCTACGGGGGCCTTTACCTTCAACCTTTCTTACCGCCGGGGGACTCGTAGAGCTTCCTGACAATCTATAATGTGGCAAAGAATTTCAGAGAACGACTAGTTTTCCAGCCCAAGCGATTATAGACCTCTCAAGATGACTCTAACAAAACAAACGAACAGTTTTCCAATCGAGCTCGAGTATGAAACCGAGTTCAGACCTCTGAATGCGACAGGCGGACGCGTCTGATGTCTGCGGATCGATTGCTGTGATCACCAGCTCTGCAGCCCCCCATACAGTCTGAGTTAAGTGCAGGAAACCGAGAGTACCTCTCAGGATGACTCGAATAATACAACAGTGTCGCGCATCTCGTTCGAGCAGCAGACCGAGTTCCGAGCTCTCAGTTCGACGAACGGACGCGCCTGATGTCTCGGAATCGACTCCTGTGACCAGCAGCACTGTAGCCCTTCCCCAGCATGATTTAAGTACAGAAAACCGAGAGCACTTCTCAAGATGACTCGAACAATACCAATAGGTTCGCGAACCTAGCTCGGGGAGCAGGCCGAGTTCAGAGCTCTTGATTCAACAGACGAACGCGCCTGATAATTCTCAATCGATTTCTGTGATTATCAGCTCTGTGGCTGCCCTACAGATCGAGTTAAGTACGAAAAACCGAGAGCGTCTGCTACAATGACTCGAATAATCCGAATAGGTTTGCGACCCTAGCTCGGCTAGCAGAGCGAGTTCAGACCTCTGGATTCAACAGGCGAACGCGCCTGATCATTCTGAATGCATTAGCTGTGCTGACCAGCTCTGTAGTTGTCCTGAAGCTCGAGTTATCTTGAGAAAACCGACAGCGCGTATCAAGATGACTCGAAACGGCCGTTCCCGCCTGCCTGCTTTTTGGCCTTCAAAGTTACCCGATCGAGCTGAGATCAAGATGGCGAGCGGGAATAAGATCGAATATCATGGGAAAAAATACTAGAGCTCTAACGAATGGTCAAATTTCGAGAACAAAATTTTCAACCGACCAAAAGTCACCAAAAGGTCCGTCGAGATTTTTCTTGCCAACTAGCTCTCCAGCTCCCCGGAATTACTCTAAAGCTTCCAGCAATAACTTGCTAAGGGAAGCTCTACGAGTTACTAGCTCCACCCCGCGCCGGAATTCCTCTAGCTCATCGATGCCGAAGAGCTCTACGAGGTACTAGCTCCACCCCGCGCCGGAATTCCTCTAGCTCATCGATGACGAACTGGGCGCCGGCGGTAAACCGTCAACCTTGGTTACCGCCGGGGGACTCGTAGAGCTTCCTGACAGTATATAGTGTGGAAAAAATCCAGAGAACGACTAGTTTCTCAGCCCACGCGATTGCAGACCTCTCAAGATGAATCTAACCAAAAAACAAAGTATCCCAATCCAGTTCGAATATCGAACCCAGTTCAGACCTCTGAATGGGACAGGCGGGCGCCTCTGATGTCTCCGAATCCACTCATGTGACTCCCAGCCCTGCAACTCCCCTACAGCCCGAGTGAAGTGCAGAAAACCGACAGTATCGACTCGAATAATATAATAGTTTTGCGGACCTAGTTCGAGCAGCAGACCGAATTCCGAGCTCTGGAATCGACCAACAGACGCGCCTGATGTGTGCAAATCGATATAAGTGACCCGCAGCACTGTAGCCCTCCCCCAACACGAGTTGAGTGCAGGAAATTGAGAGTACTTCTCAAGGGGATTCGGACAATACGAACAGTTTCGCGAACCTAGCTCGGACAGCAGGCCGATTTCAGCAGAGCTCTCGATTCAATAGACGAACGTGACTGATGATTCCCCATCGATGTCTGTGACAATGAGCCCTGTAGCTGCCCTACAGCTCGAGTTAAGTACAAGAAACCCGAGAGCAAGACAACTCGAATAATACGAATAGGTTTGCGGACCTAGCTCGGCTAGCAGACCGAGGTCACACCTCTAGATTCAACAGGCGAACGCGCCTGATAATTCTGAATGCGATAGGTGTGCTTACCAGCTCTGCAGCTGCCCTACAGCTCGAGTTAAGTACAGAAAATCGAGAGCGTCTGTCAAGACGACTCGAATAATACGAATAGGTTTGCGGACCTAGCTCGGCTAGCAGACCGAGTTCAGACCTCTGGATTCAACAGGCGAACGCGCCTGATAATTCTGAATGCGATAGCTGTGCTTACCAGCTCTCTAGCTGCCCTACAGCTCGAGTTAAGAACAAAATACCGACAACGCGTATCAAGATGACTCGACACGGCCGTTCCCGCCTGCCTGCTTTTTGGCCTTCAAAGATACCCGATCGAGCTCAGATCAAGATGGCGAGCGGGAATAAGATCGAATATCATGGGAAAACATACTAGAGCTCAATCGAATTGTTGAATTTCGAGAACAAAATTTTGAACCGACCAAAAGTCACCAAAAGGTCCGTCGAGATTTTTGTTGCCAACTAGCTCTCCAGCTCCCCGGAATTACTGGGCGCCGGCGGTAAACCGTCAACCTTGGTTACCGCCGGGGGACTCGTAGAGCTTCCTAGCTCGACTTCAGTTGAGACAACTGACAACAGCTACCAACATTCCGACTCATAGTGAATATTTGTTTACCTCTGAATGCGACAGGCGGACGCGTCTGATGTCGGCGAATCGACTCCTCATTACCACCCCTACAGCCCGAGTTAAGTGCGGAAAACCGACAGCACCTCCCAGGATGACTCGAACAATAGGAATAGTTTCGCGGACGTAGTTCGGGCAGCAGACAGAGTTCAGAGCTCTGTATTCGACAGGCGGACGCGCCTGATCTCTTCAAATCGATTCCTGTGACAACAAGCACTGTAGCCCCCTCAGCGCGAGTTGAGTGAAGAACACCGATAGCACTTCTCAAGATCACTCGATACGAATAATTTTGTGATTCTAGATCGGGCAGCAAACCGAGTTCAGAGCTCTGGATTCGACAGACAAACGCAACTGATGATTCTGAATCAGTTCCTGTAAATATCAGCTCTCTAGCTGTTCTACAGCTCGAGTTAAGTACAGAAAACCGAGAGCGCCTGTCAAGATGACTCGAATAATACTAATAGGTTTGCGCACCTAGCTCGGCTAGCAGATCGAGTTCAGACCTCTGGATTCAACAGGCGAACGCGCCTAATCATTCTGAATCTATTAGCAATGCTGACCAGCTCTGTAGCTGCCCTCAGGCTCGAGTTATCCTGAGGAAGCCGTCACCGTGTATCAAGATGACTCGAAACGGCCGATCCCGCCACAGTGCTTTTCGATAGTAATATTCACACGATCGAGCTGAGATCAAGATGGCGAGCGGGAATAAGATCGAATATCACGGGAAAAAATACTAGAGCTCTAACGAATTGTCAAATTTCGAGAACCAAATTTTCAACCGACCAAAAGTTGTCAAAAGTTCAGTCGAGATTTTTCGAGCCAACTAGCTCTGGGGCGCGCCGGAATTACTCTTCGCTTCCAGCAATAACTTGCTACGGGAAGCTCTACGAGTTACTCTTAAGCTTCCAGCAATAACTTGCTAAGGGAAGCTCTACGAGTTAGAGCTCTACGAGGTATTACTCTTAGCTTCCAGCAACTGGGCGCCGGCGGTAAACCGTCAACCTTTGTTACCGCCGGGGGACTCGTAGAGCTTCCTGACTCGTAGGGATGTGAAAAAAAATCCAAAGAACGACTAGTGTTTCAGCCCAAGCGATTTCAGACCTCTCAAGATGACTCTAACAAAAAAACGAACAACTCCAATAATACAATAGTTTCGCGAACCTAGTTCGAGCAGCAGACCGAGTTCCGAGCTCTGGGTTCGACAGACAGACGCGTCGGATGTCTCAGAATCGATTCCCGTGACAAGCAGTTCTGTAGCCCTCCCCAGCACGAGTTAAGTGCGGAATACCGAGAGCACTTCTTAGAATAACTCGAACAATACGAATAGTTTCCCGAACCTAGCTCGGGCAGCAGGCCGAGTCCAGAGCTCTCGAGTCGACGCACGAACGCGCCTGATCATTCCCAATCGATTTCTGTGATTATGAGCTCTGTAGCTGCACTAGAGCTCGATTTAAGTACAGAAAACCGAGGGCGTCTATGAAGATGACCAAAATGATACGAATATGTTTGCGGACCTAGCTCGGCTAGCAGAACGAGTTCAGACGTCTAGATTCAACAGGCGAACGCGCCTAATGATTCTGGATGCGATAGGCGTGCTTACCAGCTCTGTAGCTGTCCTGTAACTCGAGTTAAGTACAGAGAACCGAGGGCGTCTATCAAGATGACCCAAATAATACAAATAGGTTTGCAGACCTAGCTCGGCTAGCAGACCGAGTTCAGACATCTAGATCCAACAGATGAACGCGATTAATGATTCTAAAGCGATAGGTGTGCGTACCAGCTCTGTAGCTGTCCTGTAGCTCGAGTTGAGTACAGAGAACCGAGGGCGTCTATCAAGATTGCCTAAATAATACCAATAGGTTTGCAAACCTAGCTCGGCTAGCAAACCGAGTTCAGACCTCTAGATTCAACAGGCGAACGCGGTTAATGATTCTGAGTGCGATAGGTGTGCTTACCAGCTCTGTGGCTGCCCTACAGCTCGAGTTAAGTACAAAATACCGATAACGCGTATCAAGATGACTCGAAACGGCCGCTCCCGCCACAGTGCTTTTTGGCAGTAAAAGCTATCCGATCGAGCTGAGATCAAGATAGCGAGCGGGAATAAGATCGAATATCACGGGAAAAAATACTAGAGCTCAAACGAATTGTTGAATTTCGAAAACCAAATTTTCAACCGACCAAAAGTCATCAAACTGGGCGCCGGCGGTAAACCGTCAACCTTTGTTACCGCCGGGGGACTCGTAGAGCTTCCTGACTCGTAGGGATGTAAACAAAATTCCAGAGAACGACTAGTTTCAGCCCAAGCGATTTCATACCTCTCAGGATGACTCTAACAAAAAAACGAACAACTCCAATGGTACAATAGTTTCGCGCACCCAGTTCGAGCAGCAGACCGAGTTTCGAGCTCTGGGTTCGACAGACGGACGCACCTGATGTCTCAGAATCGAATTCCGTGACCAGCAGTACTGTAGCCTTCCCCAGCACGAGTTAAGTGCGGAATACCGAGAGAACTTCTCAGAATGACTCGAACAATACGAATAGTTTTGCGAACCTAGCTCGGGCAGCAGGCCGAGTCCAGAGCTCTCGGTTCGACGCACGAACGCGCCTGATGATTCTCAATCGATTTCTGTGATTATGAGCTTCTAGCTGCCCTACAGCTCGATTCAAGTACAGAAACCGAGGGCGTCTATCAAGATGGCGAAAATGATACGAATAGGTTTGCGAGCCTAGCTCGCCTAGCAGAACGAGTTCAGACATCTAGATTCAACAGGCGAACGCACCTAATGATTCCGAATGCCATAGGAGTGCTCACCAGCTCTGTAGCTGTCCTGTAGCTCGAGTAAAGTACAGAGAACCGAGGGCGTCTATCAAGATCACCCAAATAATACGAATAGGTTTGCGAACCTAGCTCGGCTAGCAGACCGGATTCAGACCTCTAGATTCAACAGGCGAACGCGCCCAAATGATTCTCAATGCGATAGGTGTGCTGTAGCTGCCCTACAGCTCGAGTTAAGTACAAAAAATCGATAATGCGTATCAAAATGACTCGAAACAGCCGATCCCGCCACAGTGCTTTTTGGCAGTAAAAGCAACAATCTGACTTATAGTGAATAGTTTTTGACCTCTGAATGCGAGAGACGGACGCGGCTGAAGTCTGCGAATCGACTCCTGTCATTACCAGCCCTGCAGCCCCCCTACAGCCGAGTTAAGTGCAGAAAACCGACAGCACCTCTCAGGATGACTCGAACAATATGAATAGTTTCGCGGACCTAGTTCGGGCAGCAGACAGAGTTCAGAGCTCTGTATTCGACAGGCAGACGCGCCTGATGTCTTCAAATCGATTCCAGTGATTACCAGTCATGCAGCCCCCCTACTACAGCCCAAGTTAAGTCCAGATAACCGACAGAATCTCGCAAGCGACTCGAACGATACGAATAGTTTCGCGATTCTAGATCGGGCAGCAGACCGAGTTCAGAGCTCTGGATTCGACAGACAAACGCAACTGACGATTCGAGGTTGGTGCCTGTAAATATCAGCTCTGTAGCTGTCCTACAGCTCGAGGTGAGTGCAGAAAACCGAGAGTTTCTGTCAAGATGACTCGAATATACGAACAGGTTTGCGGACCTAGCTCGGCTAGCAGACCGAGTTCAGACCTCTGGGTTCAACAGCCGAACGCGCCTGATCATTCTGCATGCATTAGCTGTGCTTACCAGCTCTGTAGCTGCCCTAGAGCTCGAGTTATATTCAGAAAACCATCAGCGCATATCAAGATGACTCAAAACACCCGATCCCGCCACCGTGCTTTTCGATAGTAATATTCACCCGATCGAGCTGAGATCAAGATGGCGAGCGGGAATAAGATCAAATATCACGGGAAAAAACACTAGAGCTCAAACGAATTGTTGAATTTCGAGAACAAAATTTTCAACCGAGCAAAAGTCAGCAAAAGTTCCGTCGAGATTTTTCTTGCCAACTAGCTCTCCAGCGCGCCGGAATTACTCTTAGCTTCAAGCAATAACTTGCTAAGGGAAGCTCTACGAGTTAAGTTCCGTCGAGATTTTTCTTGCCAACTAGCTCTCCAGCGCTCCGGAACTGGGCGCCGGCGGTAAACCGTCAACCTTTCTTACTGAATGCGACAGACGGACGCGTCTGATGTCTCCGGATCGATCCCTGTGATTACCAGCTCTGCAGCCCCCCATACAGTCTGAGTTAAGTGCAGAAAACCGACCCCCAGCACGATGTAAGTACAGAAAACGGAGAGGACTTCTCAAGATGACTCGAACAATACCAATAGCTTCGCGAACCTAGCTCGGGGAGCAGCCCGAGTTAAGAGTTCTTGATTCAACAGACGAACGCGCCTGATAATTCTCAATCGATTTCTGCGATTATCAGCTCTGTGGCTGCCCTACAGATCCAGTTAAGTACAAAAAACCGAGAGCGTCTACTAGAATGACTCGAATAATACGAATAGGTTTGCGACCGTAGCTCGGCTAGCACACCGAGTTCAGACCTCTGGATTCAACAGGCGAACGCGCCTGATCATTCTGAATGCATTAGCTGTGCTGACCAGCTCTGTAGCTGTCCTGAAGCTCGAGTTATCTTGAGAAAACCGACAGCGCGTGTCAAGATGACTCGAAACGGCCGTTCCCGCCTGTCTGCTTTTTGGCCTTCAAAGATACCCGATCGAGCTGAGATCAATGCGAGCGAGAATAAGATCGAATATCACGGGAAACAATACTTGAGCTCAAACGAATTGTTGAATTTCGAGAACAAAATTTTTCAACCGACCAAAAGTCAGCAAAGGGTCCGTCGGGATTTTTCTTGCCAACTGGGCGCCGGCGGTAAACCGTCAACCTTTCTTACCGCCGGGGGACTCGTAGAGCTTCCTGACAACATATACTGTCAGGAAAAATTGCAGAGAACGAATAGTTTTTCAGCCCAACTCGAGTATCAGACCGAGTTCAGACCTCTGAATGCGACAGACAGACGCGTCTGATGTCTCCGAATCGATTCCTGTGATTACCCGCCCTGCAGCCTCCCTACAGCCCGAATTAAGTGCAGAACGCCGACAATAGCTCTCAAGATGACTGGAAGAATACGAACAGTTTCGTGATTCTGGATCGCGCAACAGACCGAGTTCAGAGCTCTGTATTGAACAGGCGAACGCGCCTGATGATTCTGAGTGCGGTAAGTGCTTACCAGCACTGTAGCTGCCCTACAGCTCGAGTTAAGAAAAAAATACCGACAACGCGTATCAAGTTGACTCGAGTAATATGAATAGGTATGCGGACCTAGCTCGGCTAGCAGACCGAGTTTAGACCTATGGATTCAATAGGCGAACGCGTCTGATCGTTCTGAGTGCGATAGAAGTGCTTACCAGCACTGTAGCTGCCCTACAGCTCGAGTGAAGTTGAAAATACCGACAACGCGTATCAAGTTGACTCGAATAATACAAACAGGTTTGCGGACCTAGCTCGGCTGACAGACCGAATTGAGACCTCTGGGTTGAACAGGCGAACGCGCCTGATCATTCTGCATGCATTAGCTGTGCTTACCAGCTCTGTAGCTGCCCTAGAGCTCAAGTTATGTTCAGAAAACCGTCAACGCATATCAAGATGACTCGAAACGGCCGATCCCGCCAGAGTGCTTTTTGGCCTTCAAAGTTACCCGATCGAGCTGAGATCAAGATGGAGAGCGGGAATAAGATCGAATATCACGGGAAAAAATTCTAGAGCTCAAACTGGCGCCGGCGGTGAACCGTCAACCTGGTCACCGCCGGGAACCTCGTAGAGCTCATTTCACGCGTAAGAGTGCTCGAAGTCGAAAGAGAGAGCTTCTGGAAGCATTCCTCGCAAAAAAAAAGGAAGATTTTTTCGTGTCGATATGAAGATGGTTCCGCCAAGTGTTTTGATAGTAAAAGTGCGCCTACAGAGCTCATACTAAGAGAGAGAGTGTCCGAATGATCTTGAGACGTGCTCTCAATTTTCTGCACTAACTCGTGCTGAGGGAGGGCTACAGTGCTGCAGGTCAAATATATCGATTTGCACACATGAGGCGCGTCTTTCGGTCGATTCCAGAGCTTGGAACTCGGTTTGCTGCGCGAACTCGGTTCGCAAAACTACTTTATAATTCGAGTCAATACTGTCGGTTTTCTGCACTTAACTCGGGCTGTGGGAGGCTTCAGGGCTGGAAATCACATGAGTGGACTCGCAGACATAAGACGCGCCCGCCTGTCGCAATCAAAGGTCTGAAATCGGTTTGATACTCGAACTAGGTTGCGAAACTGTTTGTTCTTTGTTAGCGTCATCTTGAGTGGTCTGAAATCGCTTGGGCTTGAACCATAGTCGTTATTTGGAGTTTTTTCCCACAGTATATATTGTCAGGAAGCTCTACGAGTCCCCCGGCGGTAAGAAAGGTTCACGGTTTACCGCCGGCGTCCAGTAACTCGTAGAGCTTCCCTTAGCTAGTCATAGCTGGAAGCTAAGAGTAATTCCGGCGCGCTGGAGAGCTAGTTGGCTCGAAAAATCTCGACGGAACTTTGGATGACTTTTGCTTGGTTCAAAATTTCGCTCTAAATTTGACAATTCGTACCTCGTAGAGCTCTTCGGCATCGATGAGCTAGAGGAATTCCGGCGCGGGGTGGAGCTAGTTGGTCGACCCGGCCAGAAAGGACAAAGTCTTAACTTTTGGGTGGTTTTGCAATTTTTCGAAAGATATTTGAGAATTCGTTTTGAGAAAGCAGATTTTTCGCACCTGTAAACGACCACGAGGGCGTACAAACAGTTTCGCGAACCTAGCTCGGGCAGCAGGCCGAGTTCAGAGCTCTTGGTTCAATAGACGAACGCGACTGATGATTCCACATCGATGTCTGTCACAATCAGCCCTGCAGCTGACCTACAGCTCGAGTTGAGTACAGAAAACCGAGAGCGTCGAATAATACGAATAGGTTTCCAGACCTACCTCGGCTAGCAGACCGAGTTCAGACCTCTGGATTCAACAGGCGAGCGCGCGTGGTGATTCTGAAAGCGATAGGTGTGCTCACCAGCACTGTAGCTGCCCTGAAGCTCGAGTTAAGTACAGAAAACCGAGAGTGTCTGTCAAGATCACTCGAATAATTCGAATAGGTTTACGGACCTAGCTCGGCTGGCAGACCGAGTTCAGACCTCTGGATTCAACAGGCGAACGCGCCTGATCATTCTGAGTGCAATAGCTGTGCTTACCAGCTCTGTAGCTGCTCGAGTTAAGTACAAAATACCGACAGCGCGTATCAAGATGACTCGAAACGGTGTTCCCGCCTGCCTGCTTTTTGGTTCAAAGTTACCCGATCGAGCTGAGATCAAGATGGCGAGCGGATTAAGATCGAATATCATGGGAAAAAATACTAGAGCTCTAACAATTTGTCAAATTTCGAGAACAAAACTGGGCGCCGGCGGTAAACCGTCAACCTTTGTTACCGCCGGGAAACTCGTAGAGCTTCCTGACAACACATAATGTCAAAAAAAAAATTGCAGAGAACGAATTTTTTTTTAGAGCCCAACTCGAGTATCAGACCGAGTTCGGACCTCTGAATGCGACAGACAGACGCGTTTGATGTCTCCGAATCGATTCATGTGACTAATCGCCCTGCAGCCCCCCTGCAGCCCGAGTTAGGTGCAGAACGGCGACAGTAGCTCTGAAGATGACTGGAAGAATACGAACAGTTTCGTGAGTCTGGATCGCGCAGAAGACCGAGTTCAGAGCTCTAGATTCAACAGGCGAACGCGCCTGATTATTCTGAGTGTGATAGGTTGCTCACCAGCACTGTAGCTGGCCTGCAGCTCGAGTTAAGTAGAAAATACCGACAACGCGTATCAAGTTGACTCGAAGAATACGAATAGGTTTGCGGACCTAGCGCGGCTTGCAGACCGAGTTCAGACCTATGGATTCAACAGGCGAGTGCGCCTGATGATTCTGCATGCGATGGGCGTGCCCACCAGCACTGTAGCTGCCCTACAGCTCGAGTTAAGTTGAAAATACTGACAACGTGTTCAAGTTGACTCGAATAATACGAATAGGTTTGCGGACCTAGCTCGGCTAGCAGACCGAGTTCAGACCTCTGGGTTCAACAGGCGAACGCGCCTGATCATTCTGCATACATTAGCTGTGCTTAGCAGCTCTGTAGCTGCCCTAGAGCTCGAATTATGTTCGAAAAACCGACAGCGCGTATTAAGATGCCTCGAAACGGCCGTTCCCGCCACCGTGCTTTTTGGCCTTCAAAGTTACCCGATCGAGCTGAGATCAAGATGGCGAGCGGGAATGAGATCGAATATCACGGGAAAAAATACTAGAGCTCTAACGAATGTTCAAATTTTGAGAACATAATTTTCAACCGAGCAAAAGTGTGAAAAGTTCCGTCGAGATTTTTCGAGCCAACTAGCTGGGGGGCGCGCCGGAATTACTTTAGCTTCCAGCTAAGAACTAGCTAAGGGAAGCTCTACGTAGGGTATATCCTTGCGGGACATGGGATAACCAAAAGGTCCCGCGAGATTTTTCTTGCAAACTAGCTCTCCGGCGCGCCGGAATTACTGGCGCCGGCGGTGAACCGTCAACCTGGTCACCGCCGGGAACCTCGTAGAGCTCCTCTCACTAGTAAGATTGCAGAGAATCGACACATAGTCCAAAAAATGAAGATTTTTCGAAAATCTTGAAATTCGATTTTTTCGATGTTCATGTTCGCTCAGTTCCCGGAAGTCAGCTCATGCAAAAATGCATCGAGAGAGCTGAGCTGCTGTCAGAGTGAAGTTCATATGCCAATGCTCGGCGTAAAAATCTGCTTTTTCAAAAATAAATGGTCAAATATCGTTTCAATATTACGAGAGAAAAACCACTCAAAAAATAAAAAAAAAATGAAAAAAAAAAAGAAAAAAAAAAATAAAAAAAAAAAAAAAGAAAAAAAACAAAAAAAAAAAAAAAGTTTTATCAACTTTGTCCTTTCTGGCGCCGGGTCGACCAAACTGGGCGCCGGCGGTAAACCGTCAACCTTTGTTACCGCCGGGGGACTCGTAGAGCTTCCTGACAACATGTACTGTCGAAAAAATTGCAGAGAACGAATATTTTTTGAGCCGAACTCGAGTATCAGACTGAGTTCAGACCTCTGAATGCGACAGACGGGCGCGTCTGATGTCGCCGAATCGATCCCATTGATTACCCGCCCTGTAGCCTCCCTACAGCCCGAATTAAGTGCAGAACGCCGACAGTAGCTCTCAAGATGACTGGAAGAATTCGAACAGTTTCGTGATTCTGGATCGCGCAGCAGACCGAGTTCAGAGCTCTCGATTCAACAGGCGAACGCGCCTGATGATTCTGAGTGCGGTAGGTGTGCTTACCAGCACTGTAGCCGCCCTAAAGCTCGAGTTAAATAGAAAATACCGACAACGCGTATCAAGTTGACTCGAATAATACGAATAGATTTGCGGACCTAGCTCGGGTAGCAGACCGAGTTCAGAGCTCTGGATTCAACAGACGAACGCGTCTGATAATTCTGAGTGCAATACGCGTGCTTACCAGCACTGTAGCGGCCCTACAGCTCGAGTTAGGTAGAAAACACCGACAACGCGTATCAAGTTGACTCGAATAATACGAATAGGTTTGCGGACCTAGCTCGGCTAGCAGACGGAGTTCAGACCTATGGATTCAACAGACGAGCGCGTCTCATCATTCTGAGTGCGATACGAGTGCTTACCAGCACTGTAGCTGCCCTACAGCTCGAGTTAAGTAGAAAATACCGACAACATGTATCAACTTGACTCGAATAATACAAACAGGTTTGCGGACCTAGCTCGGCTGACAGACCGAGTTCAGAGCTCTGGGTTCAACAGGCGAACGCGCCTGATCATTCTGCATGCATTAGCTGTGCTTACCAGCTCTGTAGCTGCCCTAGAGCTCGAGTTATGTTCCGAAAACCGTCAGCGCGTATGAAGATAACTCAAAACGGCCGATCCCGCCACCGAGCTTTTCGATAGTAATATCCACCCGATCGAGCTGAGATCAAGATGGCGAGCGGGAATAAGATCGAATATCACGGGAAAAAATACTAGAGCTCTAACGAATTGTCAAATTTCGAGAACGAAATTTTCAACCGAGCAAAAGTTTACCAAAGTGTCCGTCGAGAATTTTGTCTTGCCTACTAGCTTCTGGGCGCGCCGGATACTGGACGGCCTGCGTCAAACCGGCGGCGATTGTTACCGACCATGTGGGGCAGCCTCGTAGAGCTTCCTGACAACATATACAGTCGAAAAAATTGCAGAGAACGAATAGTTTTTGAGCCGAACTCGAGTATCAGACTGAGTTCAGACCTCTGAATGCGACAGACGGGCGCGTCTGATGTCGCCGAATCGATTGATTACCCGCCCTGTAGCCTCCCTACAGCCCGAATTAAGTGCAGAACGCCGACAGTAGCTCTCAAGATGACTGGAAGAATACGAACAGTTTCGTGATTCTGGATCGCGCAGCAGACTGAGTTCAAGGCTCTCGATTCAACAGGCGAACGCGCCTGATGATTCTGAGTGCGGTAGGTGTGCTTACCAGCACTG
>CAUYUJ010003700.1:0-15000 GCA_963575745.1 Prorocentrum cordatum
CGTTAAATGCAGGACGACGACCCCAATCTTTTTGCATGATCTTTGCTGTGATTGGTCGAAGAGCTTCACGACAATGCGATAATGCAATCAACCATTCCTTATCATCTGCTTTGTGATTGGTCTCCTGGATCATAGCACGTACTATTTGCTCGTCCAAGGCGTCCTCTGCGGATGTACGGCCAGCAGGGGTTTCCCCCGGCCTGGCCGAGGGTGCTGATGCTGGCGCCATCCTTGGAGGCTCCATGTCTTGGTCAGGGTCGATAGGTGCCAATCCAGGTGGGTCGTCAATAAGTTCTCCAGGAAGGCAGGCGCAAATCTCGTACTTGCTCAATGGCTCTCTGGCTGCCAATGGCGGGTAGTCCCATGGGTCGCCGTCTGGCCACAGCTGCTGGCCATGCATGTGGCGTGGTTTGAGGCGGCGAATTGCAATAATTGCCGCAGCGGGTACCACGTCCTCAGTCATGATAGCGCCCTGAGCACCCAACCAAAATCTGCAACCTGCTTATGTGGCGATCTCCATGTTGATCACCAGCTCGACTTCGTTCTTGTAGCTGTTGAACTTGTACGATTCCACTGAAGTATGTGGGTTCTTTTGAACGTTGTTCAAATATGTGCTAGAACTGAAGAATGCCTCAGATCGCTGCGATGGTTTGTAATTTCTGTCTCTCTGAGAATGTGGTTCAACATATCCAGGAATGATCCCTGTCTTCAATATGTTCTTCCAGGCACGGGATGCTGTGCCATGATGGAGATACTTGACATCTGTCCACTGTAGGCTCTCCCATCCCATATTCCATGGCTTGGAAGATGGGTTGACACAACTGTGCCACCAACGCACCGAATAGCAATGACGCTGTTCCAGTCAAAAGCACTGGGGTCACCTCCTTCAGGGATCGGCTTGGCATATATCTCGATTCTGTTTTTCTGCGGGTCAATATGCTTCTGGAGCGCACGAATAATGAATATCGGATAGTAGTCGTTCCAATCGGTGTATCCATCATTTTCACCGTCTTTCTTGAAATGTGCCACTGCCGCTTCCATGGATGGTCCATTGTGTCTTTCTTTGCGATCTCGGAATTTCCATTCAACCATTTCTTTAAATGGTTTCCAATTACTTGGAATCTTCCAATCATTCTTTGTTGTTTTGTCCCAGATATTAATACGTCTGTCATGAAATTGGTTGATTCAAAACTTTTTGTAGTGAATCTCATGGCGTAACATAGTCGTGATGTCTTTGCTCATGTATTTGTTTGTTCCCAGCCATTCTTCATCAATTAGCTCAGGACCATAACGTACATCGTCGTAATGTGGTAATGGTATCCATTTCCATTCTGGGAAACAACCAGATTGTGCAATGTCAGGCGCATGAGCAATTACACTATCATCATGCAGTAGCTGCTCGTACCACTCTTGGTCTTCGATGCCGGCAAATCCATTGGTCGCTTTCGTGCCCCGCAACATTGGGCACCTGTATGGATGTTCATCTTTGATGCCATACTGTAACTTCCATTCGCGAATAGTGCATGAGTTATCGAAGATCCCGAGCTTGCTGGTATCCTCGTGCATGGAACGCTCACAACTGTCCTGCCATGACAATATATTCATCTCATGTGGAGAAGGCTCCTCCTCAGCAAGAGTTGCCTCCAGCTCCATTGCCTCAAGGTCGGTGCCGTCATCAGGGATCGGTACCGCCTCAGCTTTTGGGAGCTGATCTGCTGGTTGTTGTTCTGCTTTAGGCTCTGGAGTCGATGGTTGCGACGCTTTGATCGATTGCGGTCCAGGTTGCAGTGGATCAGGCAATGGGCCTGGTGGGGCTGGCTGTGCTGTGTCATCAGCTGCCCTCCATACGGCTGTAGGGACATTAGGGTCATGACCCAAAGCAACTCAATCCAGTGCATTCTGTTTGAAGAATGTTTTGCATGCCTCGATGTTCTTCTCGTTCTCGGCAGCTGGGCCGATGCGGTGAGAAGACAATCTGTTTTCTTCTGCAATGAGTCTTGATTTGGTCGCATTATCGTCTCCATCCAACTCTTTGATCTGACGTAAGAACTGCTCGAATACAACCCAAGTAACTGCATGTGCATCTTCAACTGTTTTGACGATCTTGGGTTCTAGAAGTTCATCTTTCTCAAGAGAATGCCAAGATGCCCAAGCCCCAGGGTATTCTTTGATCAACAGCATAAGGTACTGGAATAAGTCGTTGTATGCCATAACCCATGGATCATTATCAGGAAGAGTTTGGTCAGGATCGCCAGGGTCCGGTGCTGGCGTACGTGTCGACCTTCCAGGAGTCGGCTCAGTCGTGTCGCCCGTCTCGGCAGGCAGTGATGCCGGCAATGTGCCCTCGGCACATGACGCCATCCACGCACAATGAGCCATCTCGTTTGCCGTCTGTGTCATCAATGTTGTGAGGCTGAGGTCTCTTTTCCATTCGCTTGTCAACTTTTCTCTGAAGTCGAGGGCTGCCATGATTTCCTTGGCCTGAGTGTAGGCCTGGTTGTCCGTGACAGAAGTCAGCAATGGCGGCCTGAATGGATATGGCTGAGAAGGAAGAGACTGTATCAATGCGCAAAAATTGCGATAGCATACTGCGTCGCAGTATTGCGTTGTTAACATTGCCATGTTATGGTTATTCTGTTTGGCGTGCCAAGCCTGTGGGGTAACCCTGTCGTACGTATCCACCCAATGGTCGGATGGAAGAACAGTGATACCACGGTTCTGCATGATAGTGATCAAGTCGCTCGTGTGGTGATCAAAGTTCGGGTGTACGCCCAATTGCGCTGCTTTTCCAGGTCCCATGACCGTGGGGCAGCGGAAAAACTGCATCACATCGACAAAACGTGATACGTCCACGAGCACGTGCACGGGCATGAGCGTCGGGACGCCGCCCTCACATTCCATCTTTTGGAGCTCGTGTACGTTGGTAGGAGCACGACTGTGATGTCGGCGCATGTCGATGGTGTTCTGTCCAGGATTAGCACATGCGATGTCGTTCGCACTCCGTACTACCATGGCATTGAGTCCCCTGTGATAGTGTCTTTGTTTTATGGATGATGGGAAATCATTGGCCCAGTATTCCCAGATGGTCTCGTTCAGCTCGCGCCACTTCTTGATGGAAGCGTTGTCGCTTTGAAACATGAGGCCTCTGGCTTCGCGGATCTTCCTGATCATATTGCGCTGCTCGAGAGTGTTCTCAAACTGATTGTTGAGAAGGGCGTTGATACGGCTTTCCTCTTTCTCGAAACGTTGCTTGCGTAGTTCCTCCATTCCGTATCGTACGCCCCCATAACCAGCTTCAGGCAAGAGAACGCAATCTTGACCGATCGGCGTATCATTCTGTCTGAACCATCCCCTGTAATTGCCAAAAGAGAATGCCCACATCATGATGTCGTCGCGGATCATGGTCGACAGGTGCTCAAGAGTAGCGCCACCCATGTATTCCGCGCGGTTAAGGCACGGCATGAATAGCGGAACAAGAGCAGTATTTGATGCTTTGGCGAGGTCGATCCTCTTCTGGGCAGCGTTGAGCTCGTCGATGCCGAAAGTGGGGTACTGCTTGTGTTTTGCACCCTTAGCCCCTTTCTTCGCATGCATGATCCATGTTGAGTCCGTGTATAAGTTGGTCCATTTGTACGCATGACCCGATGGCCCAAATGCATGATGTAATAGTATTCCCAAGTCCTCTTGTACGAGGGAGTGCCACCCATTGTCTGACAATCGGGTAGAAACCAAGCGACCACCACAGAAAGCACTGTATTTTGCGTGGTCCAACTCGAATGGGTCCACATCATTGCCAGGAGTCATGCCAGGATCATTCGAACCCATGTGGTCAGCAGCGTCGCCGAAGAAGTCGTTGCCCTCGTTGTATGGTGTCCAACGATAGGTACGCTCTGTCTCTTGTGGATCATCCAATATCGCCACCCAACCATTCGCATGGTCGGATGGTGTTGCCACCGTCTTGGGGTTTGATCCGATACGTCCAACGCCTCCGCGCACAGTCAACCATGTAGTAAGCTTGCGGCGGAACTTCTTTGTTTGGGTAAGGTCGGAAAAAGCTCTCGTGTTGGTGACCAAGTTATCCTCGACGATATGACCGATGTGCCCAGATGTATCCGATGTCCTGGCGATGCCAGGTGGACGAGTAGGTAGCTTGGCCATTGCACGATCACTTTTAGGAGCATAGCATGGCGTTACCAATCCATTCTGGTATACATCGGATGGTGCACTCAGACCATTGTTGTAATAGTTTTGCGTATCCGTAACGCTGTCGTCGGTGTATTGTCCCAGAACTGCACTGCCAATTTTGGACCAATCGTTGTGAATCATCATCCACTCCGTCTTCAGTATCATTGTAGTAAAGTTTGATGGTGGACATTTGCGGTCTGATCCTGGGATCGTCGCATTCAAATGATCATGTAGTCCACGAACACTATCTTGTACTGAAGGATTACGATTGAAAAGACTGGAAATCATACACATAGCACGCATGAAAGATAGCCACGGCGCAGCTGTGAACGTGTTGTACTCGTAGTTGGCGTTGCCGCCGACGGATCCACTCTCAGCGCTGGCCCATTTCTTAGCCTCGACGGACGCGAAGCGGGCAAGTTCACGGATAGAAGACTCGTCGGGTACTCGAAGATCAAATTCTCCGCTCCGATCGGCACGCCGTTGATGTATGTATATGTAACCATCTTCGGGATCACGAGGACGACCAGTTTGAGCGTGGTACGCAAAGCCCACGCGGTCATCGTCCCTGGCGTTCGGGTCGTACTCCTTGTCGTAGCCGATGGGCCAGCCGACGAGGTTGACCGGCTGTGCCTGATCCATCTCGTGGATGGAGGGGTCGGGATTAGAACCGATCTCACTTATGTTCGCCTCGCAAGCGGCAAACAGGATGCTTGTAAGCTTTGTAGCTCGAGTCGTAAAATTGCTGCGGTGTGAACGAATAATCAATGTCCTAACTCTCTCTGCATCTCGTTGAGGTGAGGGAGGATGACGAGGATGTCTACCGTGCGGTGAACGTGCGCGTGAACGAGGTGTGCGCGACGCAGTATCTGCGGCTGGTACGCCATAGTGGTACATGCATGCACATAGTCCCTCATGGTTAGCTTGTCAAACACACTGAAATCCGCATTCTGATCCTACCTCGCCCCATCTTTCTTTTTCCGTCAGCAATATCTTGCATATTTCTGGGCATCCATTCACTTTAGGAGGTTCCGCTTCATGAGGTAAACCATCGGGCCTCCGAGGCCCTCGTATCGGCGGACATTGTATCGGGGCAACAGGAAAAATAAGCGAGTGTTCCAAGAGGTCCTTCCAAAGGTCTGCTTTCTTGGTCTCGAAATGTTTGGTCATCATATCTGCGATCTGCTCTTTTGTTCCTACATATTTAAGCTCGATATGTTCAATTTGACATGTTTCGCATATCCAATCCAGATTGATACGATGAGCACGATGAAGATGACGAAGTGCTGGTGTACGTCCCTTTTGGACAATTTTGATAACGGCCTGGTTATCCTCCAGGACGATAAGACGTACTTTGGGTGCACTGATCTCTGGAGCTGGCTCTGGATCCACGTGTAGTACAGTACCTTCATGGGATATTGTACGTCTCTTTGGAGTCGTAGGTAAATCCGTATTTAGCGGTAGTTGCCTACGGCTAAGAGAAAATCCCCGGGTAGGGGGTGCCTTGCGAGGCGATGGTTCACGCTTCTTTTTGGCTGCCAATGTAGGACACATCGCCGGGTCAACGTGTCGATGGCAACTCAGGCATGCATTCTTCTCTTTGCATGTTTTGGCAACTCCCACCACGGCTTCCCAGAATGATAGTAGTGGTAACCCTTCCAGTCGTAGTGCGGAATCGAGAGCAACGATCTCCGATGCAGTAGATGAATGTGAAACAACCGTTTGTTTCTTACATACAGCGTTGACTGGAAAGAACGTATTGGGTCCAACAAGCGCAGCAAAAACACCGGTAGTGGATTTGGATGAAGTAATGCAATCAGCGAACGAGGCGTCAGTGAACAGCATGATGGATAACTTGTCTGATGAATCGCCTATCCATCCGTGTAAGCAGTGTGTACGCGTCGTTTTGATGTAGCATATCAACCGATGTAGACGTTTGTCACATGTAGTATTCCATTTGGTAATTTCTCTGGCCAACATACATACCGGATGTAGAAGATCGAAACGACAGCAACGTGCCAAGTACAGGATCTTCATTAGTACACTTGCTGCGTCCTGGCCGAGAACGCCCTCGCGTCCTGAATAAAAGGAGAATAATTAAACAAGTTTAAAAGTAGAGAGAGATACATAAAAAATAGAAAGAAAATAATAATAAAAAATAAAATTAGTGAAATAGCAATAATTAGGACGAAGGAGTACTAGAATAAAAAAAAATAAAACAAAAAAATACAAAAAGAAGCGAAAGGAAAAAAAAAGAAGAATAAAAGGGGGAGAGGGAGAAAGGAGAGGAGGCGTAATAAAATTTTTTAAAAACAAAAATGGTATAGTAATAACTAAGGTAACTTACAAAGAAGAGGTGAAATAACAGAAGTGTACAGAGATGAGTTACGCGCGATGAAGACCAAGAAAAAAGCGAGTCGACTCAGTGAAGGAAGAAATGGAAAATGGAGGTGTCCTCGATGCAGGGGTCTCTGCGTCGGGTATGCATCATGTTATGTGCGGGGTAATATTGGTATTGGTAGAAGTTGTACCTCGATGGATTTTGGGGGGGGGGGGACTGAGGCTGGAAATGATCTTGTCCGTGCGTTGAGCACACTAGTAGGTCTGGCGACCGACCCGGAGGAAGATGGCGATTTGGATCGCGAAGCCCTCGGCGAGTCGGATCGTTTCCGACGTGACCCTTTTCCCTGGGCGCGCTTGGAGGCGCATTCCAGGTACCGCTCAAAGCAACGATCTGTAAAACCAAGCATGTCATGTCGAATACCACGAACGTGTTTTGCCGTATTGTATTCTTTCTCGTTGTGTGCAGGTAGCATAGGGCGTATTGTGGACATTCTTTTGTCGAAGATGCTCTGCGGTACGTCATATGCTTGTTGTCCACAACCCAAATATTGTGAGTATGGAGTAGGTGGATCCAAAACGATACCGCTTTTACGAATATAATCCCAGCCAGTCTGTAGATTATGAGCTGGGCCGGCCAATTTGAAATCGTCCACATATACTGAAAGTATCAGTCCAAGTTTGTTGTGTCTCCATACACATTCCCATCCTGAAATAGGCTCGAAACCGACGCTTTCCAAGCATGTACGGCATTTTCGTTCCCAAAAGACACCTGCAAGAGGGTGTCCGTACAGTGCCAATCGCAATCGGCACACTGGGTTATTGTATTTTGACCATGATGTCGGTTGTCGCCATTTAGGTAAAGTAATCCAAGTATCAACTGGATCAATTCGTCCGTCGCCGTATAATAATGCCTGCGTGTAAGCTCCAGGTGCGTCACTTTGCTCCCCCGCATATTGCGGTAATAATGCAGTAGCATCGCAAAGTTTGGAAGCCTCTATATGCGAAGCACTGAAGCGGCGTCGGCGAATATGGCGGCCAAACCAGTTTCATCTTTGCCTGTATTGCCCTGAACCACCACTCTGCCCTTGAATTTACGTAGATCAGGAGGAAGTTCTTCATGTTTGACTGAAGATAATTCCAATATGTTGAAGAAATGCACCTTTGTTCCATTGCGAATAGCTTGTGACTCAATGTCAGCTTTTTCTGCAACAGTCTCCAACATCCATGTTTGTTTCATTTCCAATCTCTCGTATTCTTTTCGCAGGGCTTCTTGTGCACGTGGTTCTGCGGCAACTTCTTTCTTACTCAGGTTTCTGGTAACTAATGCTGGGCGTGACCATGTCGAATCTGGTTTTTTATCTCTGTGTGCCGGCATGTAGTTGGTCTCACGTGGCATGGTTGGCATTGCTACCGACTGGGTGAACTTGCGTAAGAGCGGGTTCAAAGTCCCAAAGTCGGTTCCTTCATTATCCACAAATACCAAAGCGCGTTCTTCTCCATCGTGCTGTTGTGGTAGTTGACGGTAGTATAGTACCGTGGTAATGTCACGTGGCCCACCAGGTAATTTGGCATACAGTATTTCTTTGTTTGTCACGCCTTTGACATTCTCGTCGCGAATGACGTCGCCATTGTAGTGTCGTATGTAATCCGTCGTTCCACAGTATTCCATGTGGGTCCGCCTGATGTAGTAGTACGGAAATTGTTGACCTGTTTATCCTGTCTTGTCCACACTCTCAATGCGGCACGATCACGAATCTCACGAGCTCGTTTAACGTCGTTGGCGTAATCGATATCTTTCTTTTGCTGTCCACGAGAAAGTGTTTTCCAATGCTCGGGACGAACGTGATCAAGACGTGTAGTAGTCTGCACACGTGTCTCGCGTCCACGAACCACCATTTTGCCGTCTGGCGTTATTTTTGGAAGCTCATAGAACTGTATCGTGCCTGTCCATGGCTCACTCAGCTCCCTGTGGTCGTTGGCGCTAACACCATCCCAAACATCTCGGAAGTTACTTTCGCCTTCGAAAGTAGAAGTCGTTTCGAAATCTCGTGTCACGTCGAGTTGGTCAACAGGTACTGGTATATTCATGACGTCGTCCGTTGGGATGAATAGTTTCTTTCTTGGGGTACGAATGTGTCTGATGACGCAATATCCACGCTGTTCCCAGTAGTCTGGCTCCGGCGCTGGTGCAGCAACTTCAGAAGCCGATGTCTGGATATCAACAGCGTTATCTTCCGTTGTCATCATAGACGGATCATCCCATTCTTTAGGGTAAGAAAGTGGAGGGTCAGGCATTGGCTTGTCACCCAAGGGTCGAGAAGTAGATGCCTTCACCTCGTCGTGTGCCTCAGGGTTATGATGTCGCAGAGTACCATCTTTCACGGGGTAGGTGAACTTGCCATCAGGAATGATGATGTCTTTGACTCTGTGCACATGACACAGATCACCATCAGGATTCTTGGCGTATGTAGCCGTGTCCAAAACAAGGTAGTCACCTGACCATCGTCCACCAGAGTGTAAGTGGTATCCCATGAATAACCCTTCCCGAGTGTTTTCTTTAAATTTTGCAGTATCGTTGTTAATCTCGGGGTTGAGGCATTTCCAAAATATCCGAGCACCGAATGGTATGCAGTGCCCAGGAAAGCTTTCGCCAAATCTTATTTCATGAGCTGTCTTCTCTGCATGCTCCTCTTTGAGGGCAGCAACGCCCGTGGATGTATGCACAAAGTTGTGTCCACAGCAAAAGGCTTGCATGGCCTCTTTCCACCATTCGTGTCCCAGACCAGACATATGTAACACAGCTCTGGTACCAAGGATGACAATTTTGACAACCCGCTCAATCAATCCATTTGTCTGTGGGCGATGTGGCGTACTCGTGTCGCGTCTCCATCCCAATTGGCGGCAAGCTTTCTGAAGCTCTCCAGAATTGTCTGTGTAGATATGCTTCACCTCATCGTTCGCGGCGATGAACTGTTGAAAGGATGCCTTTGTAGTAGCTGCGTCTTTGTGTAGCGCTGGGTAGGCCATGAAGATGCCAGTATATCTGTCAAGGACAACAAGTGCATATGTGTCGCCATGTTTGTCCGCGGCATCGTCTTTGGCCAGTACGATATGGTCAGCAGTTAGAGCTTCACCGAACTTCTTCGGGACAAAAGCTTCGTAGGCGTTATCCTCTTCGGTGGGGTCTGCCGTTGGATGTGGTTTGTGCTGTCGTCTACACGGGGCATTCTGTGTCATCGTACGAGAACAGATCTCACAGTCGGGATGTTTTGGGCTGTGAGTCATGTAATGCATCGGGTCGATCGGTTTCTTTTGTCTGTTGGGCAGAACTCGATCGTTGTCTGGATGCGTTCGTGCGGGCGTCTCTGCCGGTATGTCGTCGTCTGCTTGAGCTATATCGAACCCCCCGCATTGTGGAGGAGAACACTGCATCTGAGACGTAGGCGAGTCGGTGGTCGTGTCCACGTTGGTCTCGTCTGTTCTTGTGTCGGGAGGTTCTTCGACCGTGATGGTCCGTGCTCCTCCTCCCTCTCCGACATGTGGTCTCTTGGGGCAGGTCCCTATGTGGGGTCGTAGCTCGTCTGCAGTGGTTGGTTGCTCTGTAGTTTTGCAGCGCCAACAAGTGTCGTTACAGCGGGCGGATGACCGCTTTCGCTGACGACGGCGGGGTGCTGACGAAGTGCATAAACGTGGTGGTGGTATCCGTGTTAAGTCGTCAAGTCGTAACTCTGGCACTCGATTGTTGACTGGAATCTGATACCATTGGCCCCCCGGATCCTGAAGCATGTAGCCCAGCTCAGGATCCCAAAGCTGTCGAAAGCCATCAACCTCGATCAATTTTCCAACTGATAGTAATGATGGGCAGTCTGGTAAAGCAAGGGCTGAACTATGCAGTCCAACTTCGGGTAGCCGTATGTCGTAGTGCTCGTTGACGGTACGATCACCATTTGCAGTTTCCAGAATATGCTCTTCGCGAATAGATATGCGATCCGACTCGGTCTGCGTAAGTTCATGTTTTCCCTGAATATGATGGGCAGAACCACTGTCAAGAACCCAAGACCTTGTCAATGCTGCAGTCGAGCGTGGAGTGTCGACTTGCTTTGTCGTTGTTGTCGTCTGGGCAGTCTTTGATGACTGCTTGACAGTGTCGTCATGCTTTCGGATCGCAGTTGGTGTGGCCACCGACTCTTTGTTGTGTCGGTAGTCGTACAGTTCGTCGTACCATAGTTGTGCCTCTTTTTGACATTCTCGTAAGGCCTCTGCACTATCATCCCACCATTTTTGTGGTAATGGATCTGGTACTTTGACGATGTCACCCTCATTCGGCAGCTCTTTCCACCTGTCCAGTCTGGCTCTGCCAGATATGGTATGGAAATAGTAGTCCACGTTGCGTACGTCGAAGCGTATCCGACGACGTATCTTGGTAGATGTCGTTGTGGCCTTGGTGTTGGCCATGAGGGTCTTGTCGCGGATGACGTAGCTGCGGTCTGAACGGCGTGAATGTCTAAAGTTGGCAGGAGAACGTGCTCTAGTGTTGGGTGAACCACGGGACGATCCGCGGCTCGGATACCGCTTGCCACGTCCTTTGTCACTGCCATATGATCGATCACGGCCGCGTGGACGGCCACGTCCGCCGCCACGATTGTCTCGTCCTCGGGAGGTAGATCTCGAAGATCTGTCGTAACGACTTCTCGATTGGCTGCGAGAGTCTTGGGACCTCCTGGATGTGGAACGGGATCGGTCGTATTGGCGTCGGTTGTCACGTCCCTGTCGTGAATCGCTTGCGTAGCGAACCCCCCCGCGTTGTGAAGACCGTTGGCTTCCTGATCCGCGGGATGGTGATCGGCCACGGCTGTCCTGGCTGGAAGTCCGTGGTCGACTCGGGCTTCGCTCAGGAGTCTTTGCACCAGGTGCGAGATGAGCGTATTTGCATTTGTCGCCTTTTGTGCACTTGTTCTGTGCGAAATCCTTGCACTGTGCGACGTGCGGGTAGTTGCATTTATCACCTCTGGTACATGTGTTGCGCTTGGCAAAATCGAAGCAGAACGGCCTTGATGCTGGCTTCTTGTGATTCGCAGGAGTGGACATACTACGGCGGGGGTTGCCACCAGCCGTTGATGTTCTGGAAGATTTGTTGTTCTTCCAATCCCTGGAATATGTATGTAAAGCCTTGCACCGTTCACCATTGCGACAATTGCCTTTCTTTCATGCAACGCACACGTTAACCTGAGATCGTGTCTCGTGTTCGTACCGTAGCTTGTTTTGATTCTTCTCCAATTGTTTAATCTCCAGTATGTCCAGGACACGCTGTCGAAGCCAACCGTAGGTACGATTCGGGTCGCTCATCTTCATGCGCTGGTACTCGTACATGTCTTGTTTCATCCATGCATGTCTACGAATCTGTGTGCGGAATAGCGATTCCAATATCTTTGGATCGGGTACTTCTCGGCATTCCAAGAGTAAGGCGTCCCAATCGGTGATGAAACGTTGCAAATCTTCGTCTCTCATCCTCAGTTCTTTAAGGCGCTCGAAATCGTGCAGGTCGTCGTCGACGTCTGTCACTTTGTAGGACTGTAGGATATGCCAGTATATCTGGCGTCCTTTGAGCATGCGTCCTGCTTTGTGCTCTCTGGTCTCGATGAGCCTGATTTGGTAGCGTAAGTCTGAGGATAAGATGTCGCTCAGAGCGGTTGCGAGTTTGCAATCGATGCTCTCAAAGTCTCCACTGTCTTGTAAATCCTCGAATGTGCATTCGGGTTGTTCTGCCACGCATAGGAAGGCGTATGCTTTGGATGGTCGCCCTGAGGCGGCCCCGAAGTTCTTCCGCACTCTTTGCTGCCACTCCAGCAGCTGCGTGATCTTAGGCAAGACAGGTACACGGACGGTGTCTGACACCTTGATGGGCGTCGTAGTATGGACCGACACCGCAGACGCTGGCTGTGA
Source organism: Prorocentrum cordatum (assembly GCA_963575745.1). NCBI lineage: Eukaryota > Dinophyceae > Prorocentrales > Prorocentraceae > Prorocentrum > Prorocentrum cordatum. Next base: position 12,472 of record CAUYUJ010003700.1, read on the forward strand.
GGGTATCGGCGCACCGTCGATGGTTGGTTCTGTGCGCACAGGAGACACATGGCGTGTCTGTGCAGAAGCTGCCGCGGAGGCTGCTCCTGGAGATGTGCGTCGTTGTTGTCCTGCTGAAGCTTGTGGTGCTTCGGCGGACACTGCCGTCGGCTTGTGCGGGTCGGCTGCAGGTCGAAGGTGAATGTTGGTGTCGTTAGTGTGGTCGATCAGCTGATTCGTCCAGCTCGTCATGTCTTCTTGTATTTGACCCACCTTTTGGCGTGTATACTCATCAGTGTCCCGAGACCGTTGGGAATACCGATCAAGCCGATGCTCGCATGCTCGGAGACGGGCGCTTTGTGCCTCCACCTCGCTTTCCAGACGTGCGAGATAACTCTCAACACGTACCTTCTCAGTATCTCTTTCATGAATAACCTGGGAGAGCTCTAACTGCGTGTGGTCCGCCGCCTTCTCAACCTCCTGCAACCTGTCAGTGAGGCGGGCGAAATCGTAAACCGTGGGAGGAGAATCCAGCTGATCAGTCTGGGCTCGTCCGACACGCAACTCTGCCAGGGCGTCCTGTACACCAGGGAAACGCTGCTCTATGTCAGAGATCCGGTTAGCGAGTGGCTGCACGACAGCGTTGGTCGCATCAAGCCTTTGAGTGATGACTCTCTCAGTACGCTGCAACATGTCGATCAGGTTCGACGAGTTTGTGTGTGCTTCGGCACGAAGCGTCGCCGTAGTGTGGTCTAGGTAAGATCGAAGATCATTGATCTGAGACTGAACGTCGCCGAGGTCTGTGGCCTCGGTTGGGGTTGGTCGGTTACGGAGCTGGTCGTGGATCTCATCGTGTAAAATCCTGACCGCAGAAATGCCTGTGTCGCGTACGATCACAAGTTGTTGCTCCATCTGCGCGAGATAGTTGCGCAGGTTCTCGACCATCGCCGTTCGTTCACCTGAGTGTGACACCTCACGATCAACCTGGTACTGCAGTTCTCCTATGATGCGTCTATCTTCGGCGATCCTGGAATCGATGATCCCTAAGGCGCCGTCAAGATCGCGGCGTATGGCTGCAGTATCCGTGGCATTCGTCTGAACGCTCTGTAGTAGTCCAGAGTATTGGCTGGACACGAAGGTTTCAACCTGGTCTCTGAGCTCAGCTATGTCACCTGCGGCGGACGTCTCCGCCAGCTGGTCGTCTGAGATGGAGAGGTGGGGAGCGTCAGCTTCCCTGTGTCCCCTGTCGCGGGGAGTGCATGGCCTCTGAGAGGCAGTACGCGGGCTCGACCTGCTCTCGCCGCATGGGCCTGGGGCTCCACGGCGGTTGCGCGCGGACGAGCTGCGACTCGGACCATGTGTGTGTGATGTATCATCCGATGATACCTTGGGGTACCGCGTCTGTGGCTGTGCCGACACTGGTCTACTGAGTTCCTCGAAGGTAGCTACGTGCTCCGCCACAGGGACGGTCGCAGGGCTGGGGGTTCCAGCACCTGAGGTCCATCGGCGGTTAGCGCGGAAGCGCCCTGGAGTATCGAGACCGGTAAGGCTTTCGCCTGACGCGGTTGGGATTGCTCCCGACGGGGAAGGGGAGGGAGGATCAAAGGTCGGCGTGTGAAACTCCTTCCTTCCTGTTCCTACTCCTTCTCCTGTCCCCCCGCGGGCGGCGCTGCGGCGAAGTTCAGCAGCTAGACGCGCCTCGGGTCCTCGGGAGCTGGGGGGGGTATCGGGGACACCAACACAGTCCGCACTAATGCTCTCCAACTCGTCACCGAGCCGTCGCACCGTGGGAGAGCTTGGACGCGAAGCCCCAATGGAACCCTTGCGGCGCATGCGCCGAAGCGGCTCCATTGGGCTCGCATGCAAGGTCACCGCGGGCGAGTCGGTGAAGGTGAGCGTTAAAGGGCTGATAACCTGTGTATGGGGTTGAAGTACAAGAGTACAGAACCCCTGATCCGTTGGTAGAGAAATGGAGGGATAGATGGATATCTTTCCCTCCCAAGCGATCAAGGTACGATCGCTCCAACTCAGTACCTGAGCCCAAACGGCCAGGTGCGGGAGAGGTAAGGATAAGGAGTATATATGAGGGTATTACACGGGTTCCACACACACACCAACTACTCCACCTCCGTTTCCTCCTCTTTTTCCTCATCCTGCCGCAGAAGGAACGAGACAGCGGGTGGAGAGCATGGGATCACGGCAGCACCGTCACATTTCGCGATAAATCCCTGACCATGTTCTTGTGGTGCGCCTTGCTGGCTGCTGCCGCCCGCGAACGTCGTCGCCGCTTCCGATCCTCCTCCGACTCATTCCCCCCCATCCTCATCCACATCCTCCTGCCTCTTCCTCCTCCTCATGGAGAGGGGGGCACTTTTCGAAGTGTGGCTCTCGCCAGTGGCGCCGCGCACTTTCGTCTTAAACGTTCGCAGCAGTTTCAACGATGGAGGGCGGGCCCTCTTCGAAATCTGGCTCTCGCCTTGGCGCAGAGCAGAGTCGTCTTAGAGGTTCGCAACAGCTTCAAGGATGGAGGGCGGCTTTTTTTCAAAACGA
>CAUYUJ010003700.1:17500-40000 GCA_963575745.1 Prorocentrum cordatum
GAGGTATCCGTGCATGACTACTGCAGTGGAGAAGAAGGAGGGGGAGGAGGAGGCAAGGCAAGGCAAGGCTCCACTGAGACCGAAGCTCCGACGGTCTGGGGAGAGGACCGGGGTAACCCCCTCATTGCGAGAACTCGGCACTCCCCGACAGGACGGCGCCAGCGACGGCGCCAGTCGGCGGACGTCGGCGCACGGCCGCAAACTCCCAAACAGCTGCTGCACTGACACTCAACTTTGGGAGGACGACGACGACGAGAAGGAGAAGAAAGAGACTGAGGAAGGACGAGGAAGAGGAGGGTACAAGTGCGGAGAGTATGGGATGCCTAGCACGTTTTTCTCTCCTGGACGCTGCTCGTCGAGACGGTCCGAATCTGGGGCTGTGAGCACCGTGTGGGCCCCTGACTCTCCCAAGCGTGACCGTCAGTGGCAGCGGCAAACGACAGGGAGAAGGGGAAGAGGACGAAATACCCTGACGAACTTCATCGACTCGAGGGGGGGAGGGGGAAGAGGAGGAGTGCCCCAAATTCAGCGTGGGAGGCCAAAAGCCTGACCACACAACACGCCAGAGGGATCCACTTACCTCCACCCAGCTCCTGCCCTAACGGGTCGCCCACGAAAGTGCGGCGGCGGCAGCCCGGCTGGCGGAGGCCGAGACTGGGCCTCACCCTCGAGGCTGTAATTCCTGGAGGGGAAGCCCACGGCGGGCGAGCATCTGAACGCACTTGGCCTCGGTGCGGCGGGTGACGTGCAGGGTCCACCAGACCTGCGCGACATCAGAGGCCGCCGTGAAAGAGGACCGTTACATATCTGCTGAAACTGTCGATGACGATGGGCTTGCGGCCGCGAAACTAAAGTAGCTCACATCTGGATCCGACCTTAACTCTTCACCAGAAGAAACACCTGAGAGCGACCAGCAAGCTTCATAGAATAGTACGCACATAGCGAGACCACATAATACAGAGCATTCGTGTGATTATCACGACCAGATCTGTTGACCCTGGGAACGGAGAGGAAACTGACATTGAAAAGCAGGGCGGGCTGCCGCCAAAACGCCTGAAAACATCGACTTGTACTGCCATTGATATACTGATACTGACCACGGAACGGAAATTCGGAGCACGGAGAAGACCATGTAGAACTGCATGTCGTTGTGGGACCACTCATGTCCCTCATGAAATTCCACCATGTACTTTCCTGAGGCCCTTTGGTTTGAGGTCTCTCGTTCGGATACTTGGACTGAAACGTGACCCGATGTCACTCAGGCCCGTAGAGGATGTCAGCAGCGCGTGGCGCCCGCTGCTTAAAATGTCTCCGAGTAAACTTCCCGACGCCACCCAGGACAATCATCAACCTGACCCTCTCCTTCGCCTCGCTACCCTTGAAAATGCACTCGGCGAAGAAATTCGCGATGTTCTCCATAGACTGGCCCGGGGGGACCGTCGCCGCACCGACGAGGCTCTGGAGCCAGGCCTTCGCCACCTGCGACAACGAAACCGGCGCGGTCGGCGGCGTCGGCGGCACCGGAGGAAATGGCGTCGTCGTCGCACCACTCGCCAACGGCACGCCTGGTGAGAGTCCGCCTGGGCCAGCACTCGGCGGAGCGGCCACCGACTGGGGGCCAAAGCTCTGGACACAGATCTGCAGCATGTGCTCCTCGAAATGGGACTTCATGGCCACCGCGAGGTTCTCGCCCCGGGCCCGCCGCTGCACCTCGTCCTTGGCCCGGCGGGTCTCTGCCAAGAAGTTCGCATATTCGGGGCCACTCTTGGCCACGAAGCGCCCGGGCCACTCGATCCCCCTGGACGTCGCGGCCTCGTCGCTCAGGTCGGAGGCGCGGCCGCGGGGCCGACGCCGAGATCGACGACCCCCTTGGCCATCACGAGCGCCGCCAGCACGGGGGCCCCAGCCGCGGCGATCGCCGCGGTCGCCCCAAGTCACGGCGGTCGCCACGTCCATCAACACCGTCTCTGGGATAGCCTTTGCCGCCGCCGTGGCCCTCGCCGCCCTCGGCATAGCTGCTGCCTCTCCGCGGGGGCCCCATCGCCTGGCGCGAGGGTAGGTTTCTAAGCAGTCGGGGCCACAGCCTGACACAGCAGCGGATGAATCAGGGCGCGCAGGAGAGGCAGCGGGCAGCCGAGGAGGAACATCTCCAGGAGAAGCTCGAGCAGCCAGTACGAAGCCATGAATACCGAAAGCCCCATAGAGCGAGCACGCGCGAGTCGATTGGCAAGGAGACTACATAGACCAGCAAGACCACGAGGTAAGGCGCCAACATAGGGTAGAACCGTCGCCCTCTTCCGTTTCTTGGCATGGTCGCATAGCCATTCACGATTGTTGTCTCATGATGACCACCGATCCGACAGCAACCCCTTGTACATCCAGCCAAGTAGCCGAGGAAAACGAGAGAGCCGAGGTAGTAGAGGGCTCAACGTCGCACGTGGCGTGCACGAAGTGCGCCGCACACGCCGTGCATCAACAGATCGACGGAGCACCACAACATGGGACTCATGAGGCTGCAGTTGTGGAAAACCCTCCAGGGCACAGCGGGAAAGGTCACGTTTTGCCCTAAACTCCAAAAGAACACAATGACACACTGAGGGCTACCCCAGATAGTACACCATCAGATCGGTCGGGAGGCCTTGTAGCTCGAGAACGATCCCGAACGCGCTGACCAGGGATACCCAGCAGTAGACAGACAAGGCCAGGAAGACATCCGACGTCGCTACACGAAAGGCCCCCGGTGGGACCGCCGGCTCAGACGTGACCAGGGACGCAGACGGGAAGGCCCGCGAGCGTCGACCCCCCCTCACCAGGCAAGCCTCAGATGGTACCGCTGACTGGATGGACTGCTTCAAGAGCACCCATCCCGACGCAATAGCCGTTGCGCCGCAGTGCTCATGCGCCTGACCCGCATCACACGACACCGCACTCGCGGCCAAGAATGCGCAGCCAGACCGACGACGATGACGTGGGGGGGCAGCGAGGAGACTCACGCGGAGGGAACGAACATCGTCAGCGGCGAACCTGGTCAAAACATTCACATCCAGCACCAGGCCACTTCAGAAAACACCGAGCAGCACGCCCGCTCATGCGGAAACCATGCATGCCAGAGGAACCTGCGGTGTCAATTACCCGTCTGCAACAGCTGCGGGCTACTTTCCTGCTAAGCCCGCCACCCTCCTCCGAGAACCTCTTTGACTTCGCAATCGGGAACACGATTGGAGGGCGGGATGTGGTCAGAGGGCGTGGAAGCCGAGATGGGTCACGGAGCCACGGGGGGAGGGCTGACTGTGCTCTTGCCCACTGCGGGCAATGTCTTTATCCACATCCAGTGCGTCTTGGAGTTTCGGACTCTCTTCCCAAGAAACATGAGGCGCACTGGATATGGATTATCATATGCCTCCAAAAGGCTCAATTTTTATCCATATCCAGTGCGCCTCGGCCTTGCGGCGCCCCTTCCAAGAAAGTCCAAGACGCACTGGATATGGATATAAATATTGCCCGCACCCACGCCCACGCGCACACGTCTTCGCCCCACACACCAGGACGGTGCTTCCACGCCGCACCCTCAGAACTCGACCGGAACAGATGGCGAGTTAGGTCGGGCCCGCTCGCAGACCCGACACGATCGGCATTCTTATCGTCACCGATGATGACACACTGATCTGCCTCGTCCAATGCAGCTGCCATCGCCTGCCCGAGCTCTGCCCACGCAGGCGGTGGCTCGCCGTGGCGGCGGGCCCGAGGCACGCACCCCCCACGGAGGAGGAAGAGGAGCATGCCGAGGCCGCCGATGCGGAGCGACTGCCCGGTGTTGGCCACTGGCTCGGGCCCGCCGCCGTGCACGGAGAGCTCGGGCCAGCACGTGGCCCAGTACTTCAATAGTGGAAACAATTGGTCTTCAAAATGTTTGGTCTTTCGAAGCTCTGCGTGGCGACGCCCCCGTCGCCACGCGTGCCCCGTGCGTGCCTGCGGGGGCGCCGCCACGCAGAAGTACTGGAGACCGAGCATTTGGGGCGTCGCTACGCACGCCCTCTGCGTGGCTGCGACCATTTATTGAAACCCTAACACCAATTAAATTCACTAATAAAGTACGTGCGCGGTGCAGCTGAGCGCGATGGGTGCCGACTCGCCGGCCCCAACTGTCGACACCTGCCGCGCACTGAGCCACCAGCAACTTAGCTGGAGACCACCGTGGATGACGCCACACACCTCGTAGGCAACGGAGACCACGAGGAGGAAGAGGGCACGAACACTGCGTCGGTCGAGGGAGGTCCTTCACCGTGCAGGTGCGGCAGAAAGTCGAAACATTGACCGTGTCCTTCCACGTCGGTTGGCGGCCAAACGCGAGCCTGAGCCTGCTGCGGATCCGCCTCCGAGAGTCCTCGAGCATTACTTAAGATACCTAGCGCATAACTTCCAAGCGAAATCGTTTCAAATGCCGCCCTCGCTCCAGCTCGCAGGGAACCGCCATCGGCGGGAGACGCACGCGTGGGAGTCGAAGGCGCCTGAGCATGGCATCGATCAGCTTGAGTGCGCGAAGTGTGCGATTGTGCGACTGGAGAAGATCAACGACCAAGGTCGCGGCCCACACCACACATGAAGCCAACTGCTACAAAGGCCACCGCGGCGTCCGAAGAGGAGGACGCGGACGGACGTGCAAGCCACGCCAAGAATATACCAATTCTTTGACGCCCAAAAAACCATAGCGGGCCCACTTCGCCCGCGTCGGCAAGACGTTGGCGCTGCTGTGCCACGTAGAGGGTTGGTTGAGCAAGGAGCCGCGCCAGACAATGCACCAAGAAGGAGATCAACAAGAGGAACGAGCCGCGTTCAGGAGCGACGAGACGGGATACCATCTGGCTGCGCAGACTGGAGCCACGGGGATACACGAGCACGGGATATCCGTGCACGCCCCCAGCGTGGCGGGCGTCTGCGGGGAGAACGGTGGAGTCGATTAACCTTGTAGCAGATAGTCTCCTCTGGCCGCCTTCTGCTCAGCGCCTGGCGAGGAGTCTGCCCGGTTGCAGAGGGGCCGGAAACGTCGCACCATCAAAACCTCATAACGATATGCCGCGGAAGCCGTCGGCATGAAAAGCACCAGTAAGAACGCGAGGTCACCGAGGCTTCTGCGGAGAAGAGCGCACCTGGGTCGGTTGCCGTTGGGATGGACAAAAAATGCACCTGAGATGATCGGATAATCTGCCTGCAACTCCAGAAATCCGGGCAATCTGCCTGCGATGAATGAAATCGACGCCCCTCGCGCACAATGGGCAATGCGGCCACCTGAATACAAATGCCTGCAGAGACAAAGCCATTCCGCTGGGAGCAGCCGAAGTACATTTGCTGCCCACGACGGTATTGAAGCCAGCTGGAGAGCACGGAGAAGACGTAAGATACCTGACACTATCATGCTATTCGCCACTGCCTAGAAGGGAAGCTGCCCACGAAGAAAAGGCTTCCTCCCACTGCGAAAAAAGTAAACCTCCAAGGTGGTACAATAGCATTGAGAGGGTCGACAACGCCGTCGGGCTGGAAAGTAACGACCAAGCGAACGCAACGGTATCCTGAAATCGATCCACAGGTAGCTTGGGAATGTGGGACGAGGCAGTACTCTGGATGAAAGCTTCTGCCGCGGCGATACCGGCTGCACTCTGGGTTGGACGAGGGAACTCGAAATGTGTAGGGTGTAGTTCAGCCTTCGCACCAGCAGCATCCCCATGGCACGGAAAAAAGACGATATATACCTATACGACCACCCTGCGGGTGATAAGGAGGTTGGGGGGGGAGGGGCCCAGCAATGGGCAACAGTGGTGAATGCTGTTGTGACAATGCCAGTGGAGATAGTTGCGTTGCCGCTCGCTCTTGGGAGCGTTGGTGTCGAGTTGTTTACGTCACCCTTTGCTCTTTGGCGCCTTGGTACCATTCGGCCCTCCCCCTGGGAACCTGCCCAACTTGCGCAACGGCAGCTAACGGCGCCATTTGGCCACAGAAGACTGAAGCAGCTTCGACCCCCAGACTGGACCCTTGAACCCTGGGAGGCCCTGAGCGCCGAGGACCCCCGGGCCCGCAAGGCCCCTGGGACACCCGCACCAAGGCCCCTGGGACACCCGAGCCCCCCGGACCCCGACCCAGAGTGCTCGGGGCCCTGCCTGTGGACGGCGGTCGCGCAAGGCACGACCAACAGCCGCGAGTCCACGTCGTCATCATCATCATCGACATCACCATCAACATCATCATCATCATCATCATCATCATCATCATCATCATCATCATCATCATCATCATCATCATCATCATCATCATCATCATCATCATCATCATCATCATCATCATCATCATCATCATCATCATCATCATCATCATCATCACATCACATCATCATCATCATCATCATCATCATCATCATCATCATCATCATCAATGTCGTCATCATATCACAAACATCAACACCATGAAGGCCATCATCACCATCAGCATCGCACAATCGATCTCACATTCGGTCTCACTACCGATATCACAATCGATCTCGCAATCGACGTCATCATCATCATCATCATCATCATCATCATGATCAACATCAACATCATCATCATCATCATCATCATCATCATCATCATCATCATCATCATCATCATCATCATCATCATCGCCATCATCAACATCATCATCATTATCACCATCATCATCATCATCACCATCATCATCAGAATCATCATCAGAATCATCATCATCATCATCATCATCATCATCATCATCATCATCATCATCATCATCATCATCATCATCATCATCATCATCCTCATCATCGGGACACCGACGGTACACGGACGGGACACCGGCGGAACACCGGCGGGACACCGCGCCGCCCCGGCCGCCCTGAAGGGAATCATTTCGTCCGGCCGCGCCTCAGCCACACGGGACACCAGCGGGACACCGGCGGGACACCGCGGGCCACCGGCCGCCCGGAAGGGAGTCATTTGATCCGGCCGCGCCTCAGCCACACCGGACACCAGCGGGACACCGGCGGGACACCGCGGGCCACCGGCCGCCTGGAAGGGAGTCATTTGGTCCGGCCGCGCCTCAGCCATAGGAGACTTTCTCTCGCCCGCCCACGCAGCTTCGCCTCGCCCGCACGGCACGCACGAACACGAAACCGAAATCGATTTCCCGGTAGGGGGGCTCTCCGTTCCACTTCGATCTCACCCCCCAACCTCCGATAATCAAAAAAAGAAGAAGAAGAAGAAGAAAAAGAAGAAGAAGCCACTGTCCGATAATATACCGTAGGCTCGGTATCCCCAGCAGTCGTCCTGGCGCTCCACCTCGAGGGGCGGGTCGGAGAGCGGGGAGTCGGGATTCGTGCAAGGCTCTGGCGAGCACTTCCACGCAAGCGGGCGCCACCGGCTTCCCGCGGAAGAAGACGCCGGGGAGCATGGCGGAGGAAAACACACACACACACACTGTGGGGGAAAAAACACACACACAAAAAAAAACACTGTTGGAACAAAAACACACTGTGGGAAAAAAAAAAAAAAAAAAAAAAAAAAAAAAAAAAAAAAAAAAACGCACACACACACACACACACACACACACACACACACACACCTTAAACAAAAAACACACACAAAAAAAAAAGATACAAAACACATAAAACGAACAAACAAAACCAAACTAATTAAACATACAAAAAAAACACATGTGGGTCTACGCCGACCTCTGGTTCTGAGGACGGCGTTATGAGAAGAGGTGCCGACTGCATCGCCAATGTATAGACCCGATCGTCGTAGGATCTGTGCAACAACTCTCTGCACCAAACTGTGAAGCGTAGTCTGCACGTGTCGTCAGCAACCGGAAGGTGTCCACTGAGGTCGAACAACCCTGGGACTGCAAGAGTATCCACTCTGCGCGCTCTGGCACTGGTTGCCATGCCAGGACGGCGTCGGAGAAAGATAGTCGGGTGGTATGCACGAGCGCGCTCGCAGTGAAGGAGTCCGCGTCCACACCGTCGGCGTCGGGGCCTGGCCTGTGGGCGGTGATACGGAGGGTACAACTGGCGGAGAGTATGGGGTGTCTAGAACGGTTTTCTCTCCTGGACGCTGCTCGGCGAGACGGTCCGAGTCTGGCGCCGTGAGCACCGTGCGGGCCCCTGACTCGCCCGAGCTTGAACGTCAGTGGCAGCAGCAAACGACGGGAAACGCACGCACACGCTCGGGGAGAAGGGAATGAGGACGAAATACGCTGACGAACTTCATCGACTCGAGAGGGGGAGGGGGAGGAGGGGGAGGAGGGGGAGAAAGAGGGAGAAGGGGGAAGGAGGGAGAAGGAGCAGCAGCAGTAAAGAGGGACAAAGGAGAAGGCGGGCATGACCTGCATCGCCCTGTCCGCGACGTTCTTCGACATGTTGGCGCAGAACAGCTTGACGCCGTCGGCGTCTAGGCCGTTGCCCGTGGAGTCGAGCTTGAGGTGGCGCGCCGTCTCGTACACGTAGCTGCGGCCTGCCATGTACTCGGCGTACGACTCGGCAATGAAGCGCTGTATCTGCCCGAAGTGGTTGAGCGACTGCCCGAAAGCCTTACGATCCTTGGCGTACCTGGGGAAGCCAAAAGGCTTCGATACTAGAAAAAGAAAAAACGCCATAAACATTAACTTTTGGCGCTCTGCGCGGATTTCTTGGATCTGCGCTGGACCCCCCTCCCTGGCGCGCGGAGCGCGGCAGGGGCGGCACCGGAGGCGCCGACGGAGGGGCCCAGTGCGGATCCAAGAAATCCGCGCGAAGCGCCAAAAGTTTATGTTCATGGCGTTTTTGGAGTCCCGAAACGGTGCGGTGACAAACCGTGCGGTGACCTCGAAATCCCCCAAGACCTCACCGCACGGTCCGTCAACGCACGGTTTTGGGACCCTGGAGGCCCCTGTCGCCCGTGACGTCCTCGGAGAACGACCCGAGTCCCAAAACCGTGCGGTGACCCCGAATCCCCGCCGACTCACCACACGGTGTGGTCACCACCCCGACTAGGGGCCCCCGAGCGTTGTTTCTAATTCGAGATACCGCTACTCCCCGGACCTCTCCCGGGGTGCGTTCTGAGCAAGATTTCGAGGCGAAGCCAGCGGTGGCGACGAGGGCCTCGCAGGAGGCCGAAGTAGGGGGAAAACGGGCGAAGGGTGGCGGTATGGGTGCCTTTTCCTCCTCTGAGTACCTGTTCATCTCCTCGATGCTCCGCCGCGCGATGCCGAGGCCCATCGCGGCCAGGGTCACCCTCTCGATCTCCAGGTTCCTCATCATGCACAAGACCGCGCCGCCCTCCTTGCCGACCAGATTCTCGGCGGGGACCCGGCAATCCTGGAAGACGAGCTCCGCGGTCATGGACGCGCGCATCCCGCACTTGTCGTGGATCTTCTGCCCGAGCGAGAAGCCAGGCGTGCCCTTCTCCACCAGGAAGAGCGACAGGTCACGAGAAGTCTTGGGGGTGTGCCAACACCAACCGATGCCGACCGCGGCCGGGCCGACACAGGGCCCGGGCTCGACGCACACACACCTGGCCTGGCCAGGGAGGTCGTATGCGCACAAGCACCCTGGGCCCACAATTGGCCTTGCCAGGATCGGTGTGGGTGTGGGTGCGCGTTCCTACCAGGATGGCTCGGGCCATGGTTCCTGCCACCACGCCAACCGCTCCACCGCGAGCGGTCTCCGAAGCTGGGGATCCCCGCAGGCTGCCCTGGGCGTATGCGATCTTGAATCCCTGTGCTCGCCGCACCACCATGCCGAGACAAGACGACCTCGGACGTGCGGCGGCGTGATGGTTTTGTCACGGCGAAGGCCTGGAGCTCTCGACCCTGTCCTTGGCACTGGCTCTTCTCACTCGCTCACTCACTCGCAAGTCGTACGCCGAAAGGCGCGTCGTAAGACGAAGCCAGGACGAGGACGAATTCGGGTGAGGAGAAACCGAGAATCTCTGAGATCCCGCGGCGCTGGAGGATGTCTCTGGCCCCGTCCGAGAGAAAGCGCGCAGAGACGCAACTTGGATATTCCTTCGCACGCGGGCCCTGCAGCCAGCCTCGCGAGGAATGTGCTCTCCTGTTGCGGCAGCGTGCTTGGCGGCCCGACTCGCCCATTCGTTCCTCGGGCACCCAGCCTTCTTTAAAAAACATCTCCTCCTCCTCCTCCTGCGCTCGTACCACGGCGGACAGCTCCCTCATCCTCTGCTACTACTACTACTACTACTACTACTACTACTACTACTACTACTACTACTACTACTACTACTACTACTACTACTACTACTACTACTACTACTACTACTACTACTACTACTACTACTACTACTACTACTACTACTACTGCAATTGCGGGGCGGGCCTTGCCCGCTTCGCAATTGCAGTAGTAGTCCTCCTCCTCCTCCTCCTCCTCCTCCTCCTCTCCTCCTCCTCCCTCCTCCCTCGCCTCTCCTCCTCCTCCTCCTCCTCCTCCTCCTCCTCCTCCTCCGCCTTCTTCAACAGACCTCTCTCTGAGGCCGACGCGCGCTCCCCGAGGAGGAGCGCGCGCCTGCGTAGCTCGCCCCGGCCACTCTTTGCTGAAGGGGCCCTGGGGCACACAAATATCAATACACACAAAGAAAAAGATCCCCCAGATTTTCCCATATTTTCAGGGTTTCTGTCTTCCCTCCCACTTCCCATATTTTCGCATTTTCTCTGGGAGGCGACGAATAATTGTGTCTGTGTGTGTTTTCCCCTCCTGATTTGTGGAGGGCCCCGGGGCACAAAAAAGGCACCAGTGGAGGACGAACGCTGTGAAGAAGCCGCCTGCTGTGATATTTCAGTCGTGGCGCCAGAGGCCCTGGAGCCAGCCCTGGCTGCCGCACCGAGGCGCCACGAATCTGCCGCGTGGGCACGTACGGAAGTCTGCAAAGCCATCCGAGAGCACCCGAAGATCTCCCGAGCCAACCAAGCACGCTTCTCAGGCAACCACATGCTAATGAGGAAAATCAATAAGAAACTTTAACATAAACGTTTTTGCGCCCTCCTCGTAAAGGCCGCGCATTCGCTCGTAAGGTGATGTAGATTTCGCAGTCTCGGGGGTGAATAATTTTCACATAATGGGCATCGTGGACAGCGCGAGAAACGTTGAAGCGCGCCCTCTACTGGGCGCGGTACAGTGTGAGTGCAGGGTTCACATGGTGTGAACCCTGCCCCTCCAAGGCACATCTCTGGAAAGCCAAATGGGGCTCAGAGCTTGAAGAATATCTGCAGCCAAGATAACCCCAGCGGGCCGTTTTCAAAATGTGGCTCTCGCCTTATCGCCGCGCACATTCGTTAAAAATAATACAAGGGTTTCACGGATTGACGGCGGCTCGTTTCAAAATGTTGTTCTCGCATCAGCGCTACGTACATTCGTTTTGAAAAGTTGCAAGAGTTTCACGGATGGATGGCTCGTTTTCAAAATGCTGCTCTCGCGTTAGCACCGCGAACACTCGTTGCAAAACATCGCAAGAATTGCACGGATTCCCATGGCCAACGTACCAGAAGCCATGTTTGGGAAGAACTCCAGAGTATGAGGGCGCAACGGTTACGTGGATTCGCGGTGTTGAAGTCCCAGGAATGGTTCTCTGGCACAATTCAGGATCGTCAAGACGCAACAGTCACGTTGATCCGTGGCGTTGGAGTCCCGAGAATGGTGTTCTGGCATGCTTTAGGGTCTTCAAACGGTTGTCTCCCAACGAGGCAGTTCCCTGTGGGAATGAACCCTTGCAGGGGCCTATGAGAGAGCTCGGAGGGAGGGTTTTTACTCCAACATCGTTGGTGAGTCTTGGGCTTACACTAGTCCTCCTGTCCCTCTTCCTCCTCCTCCTCCTCCGCCTCCTCCTCCAACTCCGCCTCCTCCGCCTCCTCCTCCTCCTCCTCCTCCTCCTTCTCCTCCTCCTCCTCCTCTTCCTCCTCCTCCTCCCTCAAAAAACAGCCTCGCCTCCTGCAGGAGACCCAAGAAGGGCCCAGGGCCCTTCAAAGCCTGGGCCCTCGATCCTGGAGGCGGGCGTCCGCAAGGCGCCCCTCCGGGCCTCGCCCGTGCGAGCGTAGACCAGGTAGCAGTCGCCCGTGGTCTCGCCGTCGAGGGTGCCGTTCGTGATCCACATCTTCGCCCCGTTCAACACGTAGGAGCCGTCCGCCTGCCAGGGGGGGGGGGGGGCAGAGCACGGCGCGCTGCGGCTGCCGGGCCCATGGCCAGCCGGCATCCCACCCCCTCCTCCTCCTCCTCCGCCTCCTCCTCCTGCTCCTCCTCCTCCTCGTCCTCCTCCTCCTTCTCCTCCTCCCTCTCCTCCTCTTCCTCCTCCTCCCCGTCCTCCTCCTCCTCCTCCTCCTCCTCCTCCTCCTCCTCCTTGCCCGCGTCGTCCTCATCCTCCTCCTGAGGGAAGCGGGTCCCCGACCCTGGGGCCTTCTGTCGGGATCAGCTCTTCCTCCCGACTCGTGGCTCTCATTGGGCGGCCCCTGGGCCCAGGGAGGGCCGGCCGAGGTATCGGCGAGAAGCTGCTCAGGGCCCGGCTCTCGGCGAAGCACCTCAGGACCCGACTCTCTCGGGTCCCGCTGGCTCCGCGGCGGGGGGGGCGCTCTCCCGAGAGGGCCCCGCCGCTCGTCATGTGGAGGGGTCTGGCCTCCTCCTCCTCATCCTCCTCCTCCTCCTGCTCCCCCTCCTCCTCCTCCTCCTCCTCCTCCTCCTCTTCCTCCTCCTCCTCCTCCTCCTCCTCCTTCCTGCCTCCTCCTCCTCCTCCTCCTCCTCCTTCCTGCCTCCTCCTCCTTCGAGGGCGGCGCGGCGTCGTTGACGACGCCCGTCCGCCTGCTTCTTGGCGGAGGTGCTCAGGCCGAGCACGTCCGTGCCTCGGCGGCGCGCAGCAAGGGGGGCGGGGCGAGGGGGGGACTGTCTGCCGAGGGGGCGGGAGGCCTCTCGTAAAGGGCTCTTTGGGACTTCCCAAAGGAATTCTCAAAAGGCGGGAGGGCTTCCAAGAGGCCTCCTCTCCCCCTCCTCCTCCCCTCCTCCTCCTCGTCCTCCTCGTCCTCCTCTTCCTCCTCTTCCTCCTCCTCCGCCTCCTCCTCCTCCTCCTCCTCCTTATCTTCATCATCATAATCATCATCAGCAGCATCATCATCAGCAGCAGCATCAGCAGCATCATCATCGTCATCATCAGCATCATCACCATCACAATCACCAGCACCACCACCATCATCAACCGCAACAACAACAACAAAAACAAAAACAAAAACAAAAAACGATGACGATGACATCAATAGCAACAACAACAACAACAATCAGAAACAACAATCGCAACAACAGCAGCAGCAACAACAACACTCACAACAACAGCAATACCATCAACAACAACACTAGCAGCAGCAGCAACAACAGCAACCAAAACTTTAAGACTGCTGGCTCTAAACTTCTCGCGTGCCATCCAGCACGAATATTCCAAACGCTCGGTACCCGCCCTCTTCGTCTTGGATCGTACGTCCTTTGGGGCTATATCTTCCTTATCTGCCACGCGCATGTAATGCAGCCCCTAAAACAAGGGGAAGAGAGGACTGATGGAAGGGGGATGGAAAAGGATGGAGCACGAGAGAGAAATTAGCAGGACGGGGGCTGGGAGCAGAAAACACGTGGCAGAGCCAGACGGGAAGATCGGGCGGGCAGACCCTAGCGGGCAGGTCGGGAAGGCGGGCCTGGGCGGCCAGGTCGAACAGGCGGGCTGCTGAAGCATGACTCCTGCATGAATCGCGAGGAAGTCTCGAGCGACAGCGCCATTCCCGAGTCAATCGTGAGAAAGGCCAAAGCGAGAGCGTGATTCCTGACTGTCGAGGGCGCAGCAACTGAATAATTTGCGAAGAAGTCCCACGCGAGAGCGCCATTCCTGTTTAAATTGTGAGGCAGTCCTGCGCGAGAGCGCGATTTCGGAACAACTTGTGAGGAAATCTCAAGCGGGAGCCGTTGTTGTTGTAGGCGGGGGGCCAGGGGCACAGTTTGAACAGGAAGACGTTCACCGAACCCCCCCCCCCAAAAAAAAACAGGGTGCGAGCCCCAAGGGGAGCACTTCAATTGAAAAAAAAAATCACCGGTGAAAGGGGATCAACCACAATTATCCTTCAAGGAGGAGAAGTCAACAACCCCAACCACAACAGCAGCAACAACTGCCACAAGAACAAAGACAGCACAACCAACAACAACGACAACAACAACAATCATTTGAACACTGACCGTTCCTATCTGCTCATGTGCCAATCAATACGTTATCCCAAACCCTTGGTACCCGCCCTAGTCGTCTTCGATCGTACCTCCTTGGGGGTATATCTTCCTTACCTGCCACGCGCATTGAGTGCAGCCCCTAAAACAAGTGAAGAGAAGACGGGTGGAAGAGAATGGAGCACGAGAGAATGGAGCAGAAAACAAATGTTAGAACCATACGGGCAAATCGGTTGGTCAGACCCACAGCGGGCAGGCAAGGAAGGCGGGCCCAGGCGACCAGGTCGAGCAGGCGGGTTGCTGAAGCGTGGGTCCTGCATGAATCGCAAGGAAGTCTCGAGCGACAGCGCGATTCCAAAGTAAATCATGTTAAAAGCCAAAACGACAGCGTGGTTCCTGAACGCCGAGGGCGCATCGTCTGAATAAACTGCGAGGAAGTCCCACGCGTGAGCGCGATTTGGGAATACACTGTGAGGAAGTATCAGGTGGGAGCCGCTGTTGTTGTTAACGGGGGGCTAACAACCCAGTTTGAGCCTTGCGACTTCCCCTGGCAAGGTGCGGGCCCCGGGGGAAGCACTCCAATTGAAAAAACATACACTGGTCACCAGAGGGGGGGATAGATAACAAGTATTCTTCAGTAGTGAAACTTTAACAAAACAAAAACAGCCCAACAAAACCAGCATTCCCGCTCGAGACTTCGTTTTGCTTTACGCTGGCCTAGCGCCCTACTCTCTTCAGCATTGGCGCCGCTCCCAGCAACGACAGCGGCCCTGCTCGAGACTTCCTCGCTTTCTATTCAGGGCCAGGTCCTTGCCTCGCCGCTGACAACCCCCATCCCCACCAAGGCAATCCTGTCGCTCGATACCTCCTTGTGCTTTACCTTTGGCTGGGGCTCCATTGGCGGTCCCGCATCGGCGCAGCAAGGCGCGGGCATGCGTTTCCGAGGCGGGATATGTTGAAATTCCTCGGCGGAGGTGTTTGCAAGACCTCATTGGGCGGGAGATCTGGGAATGGGAATAACGGGCCCCGCTATAGAACCGTAATCCCCTATGGTGGGGATGGTTATCATGATGGTCACATGCTTCGTGTGGAAACATCGCGCATGAGGGTAAAATGATTGTTGTTGTTGTCTTTGTTGTTGTTGAACACTCGTAACTGAAACATACATGTTGTTGCTCCCCCCTCCGGTGCAAATTATACGTTTCAATCCAAGTGCCCCTCCCGCGCTCGCACCCTGTTTTTGTGAAGGGGAAAATTCCTCCTCAAACTGTGTCGTTGGCCCCCCGGGTTACAACAGCAACAATACTTGTAAGACTGTTCGCTCTTATCTGCACGCGTGTCAATCAATATGCATATCCCAAACCCTGGATACCCGCCCTCTTCGCCATCGATCGTACCCCCTTTGAAGGGGTATATTCATTCCCTGCCACGTGTGGTTGGTGAAGCCCTTGAAAACGAAGGGCAACAGATAACCGGGGGAGAATGAGGACGAAGGGATCGGAGGAAGGGAGGGGAGGGGCAAGAAGGAGGGAAGACGATGATTTGCGCTGTGAGTGGCGAATCAGCTTGCGCCATGGCTTGCGCCAGAAGGGCAGCGAGAGGGCCACGAGGGGCGACAGCGGGGCTACGAAGGCCATGCGTATGGGGCCACGACGGGCGACTGCGAGCGGGGGCCACGAAGGGCATACAATGCGGGGCCACAATGGGCAGCGACGGGGCCACTGAGGGCAGCAACGGGGCCACGAAGGGCAGCGAGCGAAGGCGACCGCGGAACCAGTACGGGCAGCGAGGGGCATCGAAGGCGGGCGAAGGGCAGCGAGCGGCGACTGCAGTCCCTAGCGGGCTGGTCGGGCGGGCAGGCCTAGACGGGCGGGTCGAGCGGGCTGGTCGTTGAAGCGTAAATTCTGCTTGAGCGCAATTCCTGAGTGTCGAGGAGCGGCATCTGAATAAATTGCGAGGAGGTAAAAAGCGGGAGCCGCGATTCGGTGGTAAGTTGCGATGAAGTCTTAAGCGAGAGCGCGATTCTTCCATAAATAATGAGGAAGTATCAAGCGGGAGTCGCGACCAGGTGGTAAATTGCAAGAAAGTCCAAAGCGAGAGCGCGCTTCTTCAATAAATTGTGAGCAAGTATCAGGCGGGAGCCGTTGTTGTTGTAAACAGGGGGCCAACAGCGCAATTTGACCCTCAAAATTTTCCCTGATAAAAAACCGGGTGCGAGCCCCGGGAAGGGTACTTCAATCGAAAAAACAATGTGAACCGGACGGGGGGATCAACAATAATCACTCTTCGGAAATGAAAATTCAACGGCTCCCGCCTGAGACTTCCTCGCATTTTACCCTGGAATCGCGCTCTCGCTTGGGACCTCCTTACAATGTATTCCGGAATCGCTCTCTCGGCGCTCTGGAGTCGCGCTCTCGCTGGAGACTTGCTTGTGAACTACTCAACAAGAATAGCGCCCATGCGTTAGAATCCCCCGCAATGTACTCAAGCGCCGCGCACCCGACACTCACGCACCCAGGAGTCGCGCTCACACTTGGGACTCCCTCACAGATTACTTAGAATCGACATCTCGCTGCCCTTCGAGGCCCCATTGCAATCCTTCGAGGCCCCCTCGTTGCCATTCGCGGGCCCGTTGCAGCCTTTCGTGGCCCCCTCGCTGCCCGTCGCGGCCCCGTTGCAGCCCTTCGTGGCACCCTCGCTGCCCTTCGTGGCCCCGTTGCAGCTCTTCGCGGCACCCTCGCTGCCCTTCGTGGACCCGTTGCAGCCCCTCGTGGCCCCCTCGCTGCCCTTCGTGGCCCCGTTGCAGCCCTTCGTGGCCCCCTCGCTGCCCTTCGTGGGCCCGTTGCAGCCCTTCGTGGTCCCCTCGCTTTGTTTCGTGGCCCCGTTGCAGCCCTTCGTGGCCCCGATCGTTGCCCTTCGAGGCCCCGTTGCAGCCCCTCGTGGCCCCTCGCTGCCCTTCGTGGCCCCGTTGCAGCCCTTCGTGGCCCCCCCGCTGCCCTTCGTGACCCCGTTGCAACCCTTCGCGGCCCCCTCACCACCCTTCGTGGCCCCATATATGCACGCCCTTCGTGGCCCCCGCTCGTTCGCGCCCGTGGTGGCCCCATATGCGTGCCCTTCGTGGCCGGGCTCTCGCCCTTCGCGGCCCCCATCGCTGCCCTTCGTGGCCCCGTTGCTGCCCTTAGTGGCCCCGTTCTTGCCCTCCGCGGCCCAATATACGCATGCACTTCGTGGACCCCGCTCGTTCGCACCCGTCGCGGCCCCATGTGCATTCCCTTCGTGTCCCCGCTGTCGCCTTTCGTGGCCTACTTCGTGCCCTTCGTGGCCCTGCTGTCGTTCTCTCTCTCTCTCTCTCTCTCGCTTTCGCTTTCGCTCGTCGTCGCCGTCGTCAACGTGGGCGTCGTCGTCGTCGTCGCGGTCGGTCCCCTGTCCGTCCCTCTTGGGGTCGGGTTGCCGCCGATCACCGCTGCCGCTGGCCAGGCCGACGGTCCGCGGCTTCACCGCCGTTTGCTGGGGCAGGGGATGCAGGGAAGAACGGTATACCCCAAAAAAGGGGTACGATCGAAAACGAAATGGGCGGGTATCGAAGGTTAGGGAAATACGCGCTAACGGACATTCGAACAGATAACAGCGAACAGTCTTAAAATTATTGTTGTTGTTGGGGGGCGGTCCAGGCGGCGTGGTGCCTCCCTATTTGTCAACAACAGCATCAACAGCAGCAGCAGCAACGACAACCATCAGTTTAAGGCTGTCAGCTATGATTGGCACGCGTGCTTGCATTTTGTATACCAAACCCTCAATACCTGCCTATTTCGTCTTCGATCACACCCTCTCTCGGGGGGAATACTTTCCTTGTCGACCACTGACTGCAGCGCGAGGAACTCTCGAGCGAGAGCGCCGTTCCTGAATTCGGGGGCCTCTCTGGCCAGGCCAGGGGCTTTCGGAATACAAATTGAGAAATATCGAACGGGAACCTTTTGTCGCCGTGTCTGGGCCTCCACCAACTTGCCCGAAATTTCGAAAGAAAAAATAAAAATAACAATCAACAGCAAGAACAAAAACAAACAAACAAACAAAAAACGAGCGAGAGCGCCACTCTTGAGTTAGGGGGCCTCTCTGGCAAGGGCCTCTGCGAATACACCTTGAGGAAGTATCGAATGGAAGCCCTTGTCGTCGTACTTGGGCCTCTGCCAGACTGAATCATGAGAAACTCTCGAGCGAGAGCGCCGTTCTTGAGTTCGGGGGCCTTCCTGGCCAGGGCCAGGGGCTCTCGGAGGAAATCGTGAGGAAGTATCGAGCGGGAGCCGTTGTCGTCGTCGTGGCTGGGCCTCCGCCGACTTGACCGAATTGCGAGGAAGTCTCGAGCGAGAGCGCCGTTCCTGAGTTCGGGCGCCTCGCTGGCCGGGGTGCCTCGGGGTAAGTTGTGAGGAAGTATCGAGCGGGAGCCGTTGTCGTCGCAGCCCGGCCTCCAGGGGCACACTTCTACATTTCGGCCAACGCTCGCGAGGGAACCTCGTTTTCAAAAATCCCACCAGCCCTTTGGGCGTGAGTGGTTTAGAGAGCTCTCTCTGTTCTCAACCCCCCTTCTTCCCCTTCGGGGAGGGGTTTACCCCTCCCCCTACCCCCTCCCCCTGGAGAGGGCGCCCCGCGGGTCGTTGGAGGGGTCTTTCTCGACTCCTGGGAGTGCTAAAAAACGACACCCCTCACGAGGATTCTGGCCCCGACGGGGGGAGGCAGAAAAATGCTCCCCTCTTCTTTGAAGCCAAAATCATTGATTTTACTAAGGTTTTGGCCCCATTTTGGACTTCTGAGGGGGCAGCGCTAATTAAAGCTCCCCTCTTCTGTCAAGCCAAAAACATTGATTTTACTAAGGTTTTGGCCCCATGTTGGCCGCCTTCTGAGAGGGCAGCGCGAATTAAAGCTCCCCTCTTCTTTGATCGACTTCCTCCAAGATGGCCCCAAGAAGCGCCCAGGAGGCACCAAGAGGCCCCAAGATGGCCCCAAGAGGCCCCCAGGAGGCCCCCAAGAGGATCCCAAACGGCCCAAAGAGGCCCCCCCGAGGCACCCAAGACGCCGAAAAGCCCATCAGGACGACCCTCTACTCGCCTGGGCGTCGTTTCTGGACGGGCAGGAGGAGGGGCCCGAACGACTCACACCAGGACGAGGGGCCCGAACAACTCACACCACGAGAAGCCCGAACGACTCACACCAGGACGAAGAGCCCGAACGACTCACACCACGAAGAGCCCGAACGACTCACACCAGGAAGAAGGGCCCGAACGACTCACACCAGGACGAGAAGCCCGAACGACTCAAACCACGAGGAGCGCTTTCTCTCCCTCCTCCTCCGCCTCGTCCTTCTCCCGCTCCCACCACAAGGAGGATGTACAAGGAGGCGGGAGGAAGGAGGAACAGGGGAGATATGCGGGGGCAGGCGGAAACACGCCTGAAAAACACGATTGTCGGCATGCTTCGCTAGAGTTGCTGTTTTGAGATGGGCTGGTGGGGATACGCGAAGCGTGAGAAATGTCGCCAGCGTCGAGGCGAGAGCGCGCGGAACCGCTTCCGGAGACCAACAATAATGATTCTCTAGAAATGAGTATTCAACAACAACAACAGCAACAACAACAACAACAGCAGCAACAACAACAACAACAACAATCACTTTACCCGAACGCTCAGTGTTCTCACCAGTGCCAGGGTTTTCATGCGACGCCAGCCAATACCCCCACTTTGTGGGGGGGCAGTGCAAGCTCTACCAAATATCCACACGACTCTTCGCCACCACCCACACCCAGCTTCCCGCCCTATGACGTTCGGACACTTCACTTCGTGGCCTGCGGACGACCGTGGCTACTACACTGGCGTGGAGTACACACCCACAGAAGTTGTTAAGCCTACGTTCGTACACCCACAGAAGTTGTTAAGCCTTGCTAACCCACAGAAGTTGTTAAGCCTTCCACAGAACATCTGTTGCATATGATGCATCTGGTACATGATACACATGATACACATGATACGTACTCACAAGATAGTTGATCACATCTTTAGGGCAAATTCGCCCTAAAGATGTGATGGCCCTGGCAGGTACGCAACCGTTGTCGCAGAAGTTCGAAAAAGTTGCTCGCAAAAGCCCGTTTGACAGAAATGTTTAAAAAGTGTTGGGTTTCCTACGAATCCGCAAGAGCGCGCGGGATGAGATTTTGACAATTTTTTGTTGAAAAACCATTGGTTTTTTGATGTTTTTATGTTAAAATCGCTGCGAACACTAAGGTTTTGGAAGGATTTCGTCTTGCGCGCGCGAATGTCCACTTTACCTTATTTTTTGCAAGGGATTCTTGAAATTTGATTATATTAGAACAAGAAATGTCATTTTCTATTGTTTTTTGCAAGGGAAAGCGGATTACAACAAAACAACCGGATCCTGTACACACCCTCTTTTCTGAGGCTTCCTCACGAAAATGATGAAAATGTAGCTGCGGCCTAGGCGGCGCAGGGGGGGCGCGCACCAGGGGGCCCAACAATAATTATTCTTTAGAATAAATAATGTTCAACAACAACAACAACAACAACAACAACAGCAACAACAGCAACAACAGCAACAAGCAACAACAACAGCAACAGCAGCAACAAACAGCAACAGCAACAGCAACAACGACAACAATCATTTTAAGACTGTGCGCCCTTATCTGCTCGAGTGTCCAATAACGCGTATTTCCCAAACCCTCGATACCCGCCCCCTTCGTCATCGGTCGAACCCCTTTTGGGGGGTATACCTTTCTTCCCTGCAGGCCGGGCCCCGGCAAGCGGCGGGGCGGCTGCGGACCGTCGGCCTGGCCAGCGGTAGCGCTGATCGGCGGGGCGGCCGCGGACCGTCGACCCGACCCCAAGAGGGACGGACAGGGGACCGACCACGACGACGACGACGACGCCGACGACGACGGCGACGACGACGACGACGACGGCGGCGACGACGACGAGCGAAAGCGAGAGCGAGAGAGAACGACAGCAGGGCCACGAAGGACCCGAAGTAGGCCACGAAGGGCGACAGCGGGGACACGAAGGGAATGCGTATGGGGCCACGAAGAGCGCGAACGAGCGGGGGGCCACGAAGGGCAGAGCATGCGGGGCCACAGAAGGCAACGATGGGGTCAGTGAGGGTAGCAACTGGGCCACGTAGGACAGTGAGGAGGACACGAAGAGCGACAGCGGGGCCACGAAGGGCATGCACATGGGGCCACAACGGGCGCGAACAAGCGGTGGCCACGAAGGGCATACGTATGTTGGGCCGCTGAGGGCAACAACGGGGCCACTGAGGGCAGCAACGGGGCCACGAAGGGCAGCGAGGGGGCCGCGAAGGGCCACAGCGGGGCCACGAAGGGCATGAAGATGGGGCCACGAAGGGCAGCGAGGGGGCCACGAAGGGCTGCAACGGGGGCCACGAAAGGCAGCGAGGATGCCACGAAGGGCTGCAACGGGGCCACGAGACAAAGCGAGGGGGCCACGAAGGGCTGCAACGGGGCCACGAAACAAATCGAGGGGGCCACGAAGGGCTGGAACGGGGCCACGAGGGGCAGCGAGATCCCGATTCGTGTGTAATCTGTGATGGAGTCCTAGGCGTGAGCGCGACTCCTGGGTGCCTGGGTGTCGGGAGAGCGGCGCTTGAGTAAAGTGCAAGAAGTTCCTACGTAACGGCATTATTCGTCAGCGATTTGCAAGCAAGTCTCCAGCGAGAGCGCGACTCCAGAGCGCCGGGAGAACATTTCCTGCATAAAATGTAAGGAAGTCCCAAGCGAGAGCGCGATTCATGAATAAAATGCGAGGAAATCTCGGGCGGGAGCGGGGGTCCTGGCTAAGTTGTGAGGAAGTCTCAAGCGGGAACAGTTGTTGCTGTAACCCGGGGGCCAGGAGGCCAGTTTGAGCAGCACGACTGTCCCTGTCAAAAAACAGGGTGGGAGCGTCGAGGGACACACTTTGATTGAGAAAGAACAGTATGCACCGGTGGGTGGGGGATCAACAATAATCATTCTTCAGCAATGAGAGTTCAACAACAACAACAACAACAACAACAACAACAACAACAACAACAAGAACAACAGCAGCAGCAGCAACAACAACAACAACAACTTTAAGACAGTTCGCCCTTATATGCTCCAATGTCCAATAACGCGTATTCCCCAAACCCTCGATACCCGCCCTCTTCGTCTTCGATCGAACCCCTTTTGGGGGGTATACCTTTCTTCCCTGCAGGCCGGGCCCCCGCAAGCGGCGGGGCGGCCGCGGACCGT
>CAUYUJ010003700.1:45000-76726 GCA_963575745.1 Prorocentrum cordatum
GGCCCAAGAAGGTTTCAAGACGGCCCAAGATGGCCCCAAGACAGCCCAAGACGGCCTCAAGACGGCCCAAGATGGCCCCAAGAGAGCCCATGAGGCCCCCAAGAAGGTCCAAGAGGCCCCCAAAAAAACTCCCGAGAGCGCCTCGGGGGGCCAAAATCTTTGATTTGCCTATAGTTGTTTGACAATTTCAACGTTCTCGCCTTTTTCGGCTCTCAGAAGGCCACGACGGCCCAAGCAGCCTCCAAGAGGGCCCCCAAGCGGCCCAAGGGGCCTCCAAGGAGGCCCCAAGACAGCCCAAGAGGGCCCCGAGACGGCCAAAACAAGCCTCCAAGAAGGCCCAAGAAGCCCCCAAGACGGCCCCTGAGGACCCCAAGAGAGCCCCAAGGCGGCCGCGAGAGGCTTCCAAAGTGGCCTCCGAAGTGGCCAGACGGCGCAAGAGCGCCCAAAGACGGCCCAAGACGCCCCCAAGAGGCCCCAAGGAGGCTCCAAAGAGGCCCCCCAGAGGCTCCAAAAAGCCCCTTACGAAGCTTCCAAGAAGCTCCCAAGACACTCCCAGGAGGCCCCAAACCCTAAACTGCAAGCCACGGGCGTTGCAACGTTCGTCGACCGCGGCGTCTGGCCGAGCGCTCAGCGAGCCTGCCCAATGCTCACGCACGCGGCACCGACGAAGCGCGAAGCGCTGAGGAGGCATTCGCTCGACGCGCGCACGCGGCCGCCGCCTCTTCTGTCTTAGAAAAGAAACCCTCAACCCTCGGCCGCAGCTCGCGGGCCCCCTGTGGTCGGATGCTTCCCCCGGGGAGTTCCACCACGTAATTCTACGCACACGGCGGCCCTGGGGCCCCCTAGGGATACTCCGGGCGCCCCTCAGGCGCCCCCAGACGCTCCGAGAAGCTCTCCGACGCCTCCTAGGGATACTCCAGGCGCTCCTCAGGCGCTCCTCAGGCGCTCCCAGGCGCTCCGAGAAGCCCCCCGATGCTCCCATGCGCCCCCAGACGATCCCGAGCGCTCCAGAGCGCTCTCCCAAGTGTTCCTGGGGAGTGCTCCACGCGGTTTTCCGGCGCTCCCAGGGGGTTCCCGGGCGCTCTCAGATGCCCCCGCGCGCTCCTAGGGCCCCCCTGGCGCTGGGGCGCACTGCCCCAGGCGTAGCGAGGGGGCGCCACGCCCACCCCCATCGCGCTCTCCCTCCGGCCATTCGCATTCCGCAAGCTCTCCCCGATACCGTTCAAACTCCACGGGAAGCCCCTCTTGGAAACGAGCCTCTCTCTGAGAAGCTCGCCCCCGAGAGCGCAGCTGCACCTCGCCGAACACTTCTGGGAGCGCCGCGCATCGCTTAATGTTTGTCCGGGTTGAGCTGCGCCTCGCCGAGACCTCCGAGGGCGCCGCGGATCGCCCCTGCGGGGGCAGGCGGAAGCGGCGTCGGCCGACTACCTCTTTTTTCTGCGGCTCCGCAGGAGCGGCGGGGGCCGCGGCTCGGGCCCGCGCCGCGCGCGTCTCTCAGAACTCGGTCTTCTCCTCGCTGGCGCTGCTCAGCCAGTGGGAGCGCCAGTTCCCCCAGCTGGTCTCTGCCGCCCCGGCGTTCTGGGGCGCGTCTGCTGCGTTCGCCCCCTTCGCCGCGCCCCGGCTGCCCCTGTCGCCCTTGCCCCGGGCCGCGCCGGAGCCGCCGCCGCCCCAGCTCTCGCCGCGCCAGCCGTCGTTGCCCCCGCCGCCGCGGCCGCGCCAGCCGCCGTAGTTCTGCCTGGGGCGCTTGTAGCTAGCGTCGGCGACGCGCTGCTCCTCGGCGGAGCTCCTCTCCTCCTTCGTGGCCTCGAGCTCCCCCTGGAGCGTGGTTTTGCAACCTCTTTCGTGCCAATACCCCACGCGGAGCTCGTCGATCACCTGCGGATAGGTAATCAGAATCGATGCGACATCGCCGTCTGCCACTGCCAGAGCCTGAAGGAGAACGAGACGCGTCGCCGCGAGTCCCCCGCGGGCGTTTCCGCGCTTGCGCTCTCTCCGCGCCCCCCCCCTTCCTGTCTCTGCGTCCTTCGCCCCTGTCGGCGGCGGGCGGCGTTGTCACATCGACGCCGATTGCCCCTCCGCGACTTCTCTGACTCGGCTTGCACCTCCGCGGGGCGGCTGCTGCGCTCCTGCTTCAGGTCCGCGAGCTTCTTTTCGCACCCCTGCTTCTGGAGCCGGAGGGCGCTCTGCCCCATGCCCTCGCAGCGGCCGCGCGCTCGGCGGCGCGCGCGGAAGTTGACCCCCCGGTCAAGGTCGAGGTCGGCCTCCGCCGCGGCCACGGCGTTCAGAACCTCTTCCTTTGCCGCCAAGGCCGCCGCGGCCTTCTCCTGCGCCGCGCGCGCCGTGGCGAAGGCGTCTTCCTGGGCAAGCTCGGCCCTCTCCGCCCTCCTCAGAGCCGTGTCTGCCCTCTTCTGCGCCTCGGCCGCCGCCTCCGTGGCGCTCTCTGCTTTGTCTTTGACCCGCTGGGCGTAATGCGCCTCTTCGTGGTCCGGGTTCACGTTGCCGAACAAGTCAAACAGCGGCTCCGGCAGCTCCAGCGCAGGCGTTTGGGTTCCGGCGTGCCGGAACACGCGGGCCGGCGGCGCCGGCCGCGGACCCGGCGACGAGCTCCGGTAGGGCGCAGCTATGCGCCCCTGCGCGTGCCTCGCGTAGCGCTTGAGGCCTGTCTGGTGTCCTGCTTCTTCAGCCAAAAATTCCTGCTTCTTGAGCCAAAAGCCTGCGTCCGGTCGTCGTGGTCGTGGTTGCTGTCCGTCGTCCTCGTCATCGTCGCGTCTTGCGCTCTCTGTGTTTCGTCGCGCTCCTAAGGGACACAACGACGACGACCACCGCCACGGCGACTCCCTTGAGCGCTCCGAAGTACCCCAAAAGGACGACGACGACGACGACGACGACCACGACGACTCTCTTGAGCGCTCCCAAGGGCGCCAAAACGACGACGACGACGACCACCACCACCACGACGCCCTTGCGCGCTCCCAAGAACCCCAAAACGACGACGACGACGACGACGACGACCACGACGACTCCCTTGAGCACTCCCAAGAACCCAAAACCGACGACGACGACGACGACGACGACGACGACCACCACGACTCTCTTGAGCGATCCCAATGACCCAAAAACGACGAAGACGACGACGACGACAACCAGGACGACTCCGTCGAGCGCCCCCAAGGACCCCAAACCGATGACGACGACAACGACGACCACCACCACCACGACTCCCTTAAGCCCTCCCAAGGACCCAAAACCGACGACGACGACGACGACGACGACGACCACGACGACTCCCTTGACCGTTCCCGAAGGCGCCAAAACGACGACGACGACCACCACCACGACGCCTTCGAGCGCTCCCAAGAACCCCAAAACGACGACGACGACGACGACGACGACGACGACGACGACGACGACGACGACGACCATGACGACTCCCTCGAGCACTCCCAAGGACCCGCAACGACGACGACGACAACGACCACCACTCCCTTGAGCGCCCCCATGGACTCCAAAACGACGACGACGACTACGACGACGACGACGACCACGACGACTCCCTGGAGCGCTCCGAAGAACCCCAAAACGACGACGACGACGACCACCACGACTCCCTAGACACCCCCCAAAGGGTCCCTTGAGCACTCCCAAGCAGCCACGACGACGACGACGACGACTCCCTTAAGCCCTCCCAGGGAACCACGACGACGACGACTACCAAAACGGTTTCCTTCAGCGCTCCCAAGCGACCACGACGACGACGACGACGACGACGAAAACGGCTCCCAAGCAGCCGCGGGTCCCTTGAGCGCTCCCAAGCGGCCACGACGACGACGACGACGACGACGACGACGGCGACGACCCCCTTGAGTCCTTTCCACGGAACCACGACGACGACCACGACAACCAAAACGGTTCCCTTGAGCGCTCCCAGGCGACCACGACGACGACGACGACGACGACGACGAAAACGATTCCCTTGAGCGCTCGCAAAGAGCCGTGGGCCCCTTGAGCGCTCCCAACAAGCCACGACGACGGTCCTGCGGGCGCTCCAAGGCCCCCCGCAATGGCTGGAGCACCTTAAGGGAGCGGCGGCGACGACCGAAGCGGCCACGCGGGCGCTTCACCGACCCCCGCGGTGGTTCCAGCGTTGTCGTCGCCGTCGTCGTCGTCGCCGTCGTCGTCGTCGTCGTTGTCGTCGTCTCCTCCGAACTCGAAAATTCAGCGGCAACGTTTTCGTCAGAATCCGTAACCGAAAACTGTGGCATTTGCGTTACCGAATCGCCCCCGAATTCCACTAGTGACAACAGCTACCATTTTCAAGCCTCCGGGCCCCCCCCGGATGATTCCAAAAAACATCCCCTTGTGAGGTTTGCGTCGATGTGCATCGCCGGAAATTGCGATGATGAGTTCGTAAGCGATTTCCTATGCGAATTGCTACAGCGGCGGCTTCTTGCCTTTTTAACACAGGCGGACACATATCCCTCCCCCGAAGCCAAAAACAAAAAAATGCGCTATCTCCCCTCATTCAGAGCCCAGGAGGGGGGCTGCAAGCGCTGGCACTCAGGTTAAATATAAGCAAAAGTACTCCTCCTTCATGTTCAAATATACAAACCTGATCGCTTTGCAACGCATTTTGCACGGGCGTGCCCCCCACCGCTCCATTTCCTCCTTGTTGCGCGCTAGCTTTGGCCCTTGCGGGACCCCCCCAAAAAAACAATTGGCGCTCGTTTCCCCTTACTCGCAGGTACGATTGCTCCCCAAATTTTGGAAACCATCCACAATCAATACATGATTCAACGCAGCGTCCATACACCCAACCACTGCTCCCACTGCGCAATATGATACGAAAGCCCCCCATTGATAGGGGGGTCGGGGGGGGAAAACCCTAAACCCTAAAAGCCTTGGCCTTGGGTGGTTCGGGGCGGGGATGAAGAGCTCGGAACGCGCGCGACCAGGGCAGCGATCCCCCCCCCCAACAATCTTGATGAGGGGGGGGATCGCAGCCAGCGCGCGCTTTCACAAATGCAGGCCCTAAACTGCAAGCCGCGGGCTGCGCAATGTCCGTAGCCCGTGGCGTCTGGCCGAGCGCTCAGCGAGCCTGCCCAATACTCACGTACGTGGCACCGACGAAGCGCGCAGCGCTGAGGAGGCACTCGCCCGCCGCGCGTATGCGGCCGCCGCTTGTTTGCTTAATGAAAGGAGCCCTGAACCCTCAGCTGCAGCCAGCGGTTCCCCCGCGGTCGGCTCCATCCCCTGGGGCTCCAAACCTATGAAAATACAGTATCCGGCCGTTCTTTCGGCCGTCAGTGGGGCCGCAAACCATATGAAAATACAGCCTGCGGCGCCGCTTCAAGCGCCCACGGCGCCCAGGCGCTCCCAGGCCCTCCCAGGAGCTCCTAAGAGCTCCCCAGGCGCTCGCGGCAGGCTCCCAGGCGCTCGCGGCACGCTCCGAAGCGTTCCCAGGCGCTCCCAGGCGCTCCCGGCGCGCTCCCAGGCGCTCCCAGGCGCTACGAGGGCCAAGCGCTCACAGGCGTTCCCAGGCGCTCCCAGGCGCTCCCGGCACGCTCCCAGGCGTTCCCGCAAGCGCTCCCAGGTGCTCCCAAGCGCTCCCAGGCGCTCCCCGGCGCTCCCAGGAGCCTCCAGGCGCTCCCAAGCGCTCCCGGCACACTCCCAGGCGCTCCGCGGCACGCTCCCAAGCGCTTCCAAGCGCTCCCAGGCGCTCCCAAGCTTTTCCCGCACGCTCCCAGGCGCTCCTGGGCGCTCCCAGGCGCTCCCACGAGTTCCCAAGCGCTCCCAGGCGCTCCTGGGCGCTCCCAGGCGTCCAAGCATTCCCGCGCGCTCCCCAGCGCCCACAAGCGCTCCGAGGCGCCACGCGGCGCTCCCAGGCGCTCTCGCGCGCTCCTGGGCGCTCCCAAGCGTCCAGCGGTCCCATGGCGCTCCCAAGCGTTCCCACGCATTCGCAAGCACTCCGCAGCGCTCCCTGGCGGCGCTTCCCGGCGCTCCCCCGCCACGCAGGTGCTGCCGCAGCCATGCGCGCGCACCGTTGAATCAGGCGCTACCAGACGCCCCCAGGCGCTCTGAGACGGCCTCAGGCGTTCCCAGGGACCCCCTAAGCGCTTCCCGGCGCACCAAGCAGTTCCCTGGTGACTCTGCGAGACGTTGCCCGGCGCTCTCAGGCGCTCGCAAGCGAACCCGCGGCGCTCCCAAGCGCTCCGAAGCGTTCCAAAGGCTCTCCAAAAGCCTCAGGACAGCGTGCACGCGCATGCGCAGCGCCAGGTCGGCGTCGCCGCGACAGTGTCTGGGAGAATGCGAGGGGGCGTATCCAGAACCCTCTCGCAATGCAAGGCATATCGCCACGTGCTGATCTGCTGCCGCCGCTGCCGCGTTGCGAGAGGGCGCCAGACCCGCCCCCTCGCGCTCCCTCTCCCCCCACATCCGAACTCCAGGGGTCGACTACGAAAACGAGGGCTACGGATCTGCTCTAGGGGGCGTCCGTCTTTGCTGGCTATCGGAGAACTGAGCCTCCTGCTGCTCCGAATCCTTTACTCATTATCCGACACCTGCATGGCGGGGGAGCGCCGGGAAGCGCCGCCAGGGAGCGCAGACACCGTCATGGCCATCCCAACAATATGTTCGTTTTCGCGCACCATTCAAAAGCCCCCGTTGATAGGGGGGGTGGGGGGTAGAAAACCCTAAACCCTAAAAGGCTTTACTTTGGATGGTCTGGGGCGGGAGTGCAAAGTTCGGAGCGCGCGCGGCCTGGACCGCGATCCCCCCCAACACGCCTGGTGAGGGGGGGATCGCAGCCAGCGCGCGCCTTCTCTTATGCAGGCCCTAAACCCTAAACCCTCAACCCTAAACCCGAAACCCTAAACCGAGGCCCCCAAGGGGCTCAAAAAAAAAACAAGAGGCCTCCAAGAAATCCCCCAGAAGCCTCCAAGAGGCCTCAAAGAAGCCCCCACAAGGCCACACAACGACTGGAGTGTAATGTTATTTCCCCCCCTGGGCGAACTACGGCGCAGCGCCAGCCAGGTGGAAGCTGGTCACGGCGGCGCCCATGATTAGAGCCGGCGCTGGAAGGGAAGATGGGGAGGGAGTATGAAAAGAAGGGGGGGGAGGGCCCCAAAGAAGTCCCCAAAAGACCCAAAGAAGCTCCCAAGAGGCCTCCAGGAGGCCCCCAGGAGGCTCCCAAGAGGCCCCGCGACGACGTGACTGCACGTGCTCCGGACGTGCACCCCGCGAAGCGAGAGGAATCGCGACGATGCCTCAAGCGATAGCGCGATTCCCAAATAAATCGTGAGGAAATCCACAGCAAGAGCATGATTCCTGAGTGTCGAGGGCGCTGCGTCTGAACAAATTGCGAGGAACTCCAACGCAAGAGCGCGATTCCTGCATAAATTGTGAGGATGTCCCGCGCGAGAGCGCGATTTGGGAATCAATTGTGAGGAGGTAGAAGGCTGGAGCCGCTGTTATTGTAAGCTGGGGGCCAGGGGCGCAGTTTGGTGACACCAAGCTTCCCTTTGTAAAAAACAGGGTGCGAGCCCCGGGAGAAACACTTTTGAAAAATACAAGGGTTACCAGACCAGGAAGGAGAGGACGGATGGAAGGGAGAGGGAGAAGGATGGAGCACGACAAAAATTAGCAGAAGGGGCTAGCGGGCGGGTCGGGAAGGCGGGCCCAGGCGACCAAGTCGAGTTGGCGGGCTGCTAAAGCATGATTCCTGCACGAATCGCAGGGAAGTCTCGAGAGATAGCGCGAGTCCTGAGTGTCGAGGGCGCGGTGTCTGAATACATTGCAACGAAGTCCTACGCGGGAGAGCAATTCCTGCATGAATCGCGAGGAAGTCTCGAGCGAGATCATCATCATCATCATCATCATCATCATCCTCCTCCTCCTCCTCCTCCTCCTCCTCATCATCATCATCATCATCATCATCAGCATCATCAGCAGCATCATCATCATCATCATCATCGTCATCGTAATCGCCATCGTCATCAGCAGCAGCAGAATCAGCATCATCATCATCGTCGTCATCCTCACTATCATCATGATAACCATCAGCAGCAGCATCATCAGCAGCAGCAGAATCCTCATCCTCATCCTCATGATCAGCATCATCAGCAGCATCACCAGTGGTATCATCATCAGCATTATCATCATCATCATCATCATCATCACCATCATCATCATCATCACCACCACCATCACCATCATCACCATCATCATCATCAGCAGCATTATCATCGTCATCGTCATCGTCATCGTCATCATCACCACCATCATCGCATTATTCCTTATTCTTGCTCATTATTCATCATTTTGCTCCTCCTCTTCCTCCTTATCCTCTTCCTCCTTCTCATCCTCATCCTCCTCATCCGCCTTCTCCTCCTCATCCTCATCATCCTCATACTCATCAGCATCATCATCATCACCATCATCATCATCAGCAGCATCATCATCACTATCATCATCATCATCATCATCATCATCATCATCATCATCATCATCAGCAGCAGCAGCAGCAGCAGCATCATCATCACCACCACCACCACCACCACCATCATCATCATCATCATCATCATCTTCAGCATCAGCATCATCCCTCCGTCCTCCGTCCTCCTTCCTCCTTCCTCCCTCCTTCCCCCTCCTCCACCTTCTCCCCTGCTCCTCCTCCTCCTACTCCTCCTCCTCCTCCTCATCATCATCATCATCATCCTCATCCTCATCCTCCTCCTCCTCACCCCCTTCCGCCCCCTTCTGCGCGCCGCCAGCGCTCTCAGGAGCTCAATCAAGGCCTAAAGCGTCCAACAGAAACCCGCAGGAGGGCTTCCAAGAGGCCCCCCTTGCCCACCCCCTTCTGAGGACGGATCCAGGTCCAGGAGACATCAGCGGACCGGGATAAATCGGGGATCTCTGAGATCCAACGGCTCTCATGATGGCCGCGAACCGGCCCGAGAACCGGAAACCGGCCCACGACCCGAACCGTCCGAACCGGGCTGGCCCGACCTCGGACACCGAACCGGCCAGAGCGCACCAGCCCGCCGAGCCGAGCCGAGTGTGGACCGAAAGGAAGAGCCGCCCACTCCGGAAGACGTGTCGGGCGCCGCGGCAGTTCCGAGCGCTTCGGAACGCTCTGAGAGCGCTCCAGAACGCTTTGGAGCGACGTACACACTGTTCATGTCTAATTCTTCAAAAAGTTCCTTGATTTCTGGGGGGGCCAAGGTCCTTTCATTTCTAAGTGTTCTATCCTGGGCCTCTTCCTGGCCGCTAGGGGGCCAGGAAGAACTAGAAGCGAGCACAACTAGAAATGAGCACGACTAGAAATGAACGACGTGTGCATATCCTGGTCCTGGCCCCGCCCGACTTCTGCGCAGCGCTGGGGCCTCCGGAGCGTACGGAAGAGCCGACAGCGAGCCACCGACCGGTGCCTCTGTCCTCGAGCCGCTGTCGGGCCCCATCGAAAACTCCTCCTCCTCCTCCTCCTCCTCCTCCTCCTCCTCTTCCTCCTCCTCCTCCTCCTCGATCTGGGTCCCAGCAGTGCCAGCACCCGGCTCGGACATGCACATGCCGCCGACCTTGGAGCCCTCGCAGACGGCCGGCAGCCAGCGCCGCTTCTGGGCCTCGCACCGCGACGGCGACCACGCCGACGAACTGGACGTCAACGCCGACGACGACGGCGACGACGCCGCCGAAAGCAACGAAGTCGACGACGACGTCGACGACGACGACGACGACGGCGACGACGACGACGGCGACGACGACGACGACGACGCCGACGGGCCCGGCAGACAGCTGGCAGCCGGCAGCACCCCCAGGCCCTGGGCCCCCCGGCCCCACGGCCGCTCCCCGGGGCCCCAGCGCCCTAGAAGACATCGGGGCGCCGACGTCGACATCGACGTCGTCGTCCTGCTTGCTTCTCCTCGTCCTGCCTTCTCCTCCTCCACCTCCTCCTCCTGCTCCTCATCCTCCCTCCTCCTCCTGCTCCTCCTCCTCTTCCTCCTCCTTCCTCCTTCTCCTCCTCCTCCTCCTCCTCCTCCTCCTCCTCCTCCTGCTCCCCCTTTTCCTCCTCCTTCCCCCTTCCTCCGTCCTCCTCCTCCTCCTTCTCCTCCTCCTCCTCCTCCTCCCCGCAGCCCTGTTCCTCCTCCTCCTCCTCCCCCTCCTCCCCGCAGCCCTCCTCCTCCTCCTCCATCTCCTCTTTCTTCTCGACCTCCTCCTCCTCCTCCTAGATATCCTCCTCTTTTCCCGCAGCTTAAAGGCTTCCGAAGCTAGCCGTTTGTCGATGTCGCTCCGCGGGCCTCGCGCCCGCAATGTCTAACAATCCGGTCAGACATGAAACGCACCTGTCGAGTGCTATAAGTGCAATCGCAAAGGAGGGAACCGACTCGACGTGGCAGATCGCCTCCATACAGTTGGGGCGTTGACCTAAGGAACCCCAAATAAGGAACGAGGCCCCTCTCTTCCATAAGTTAAGCTTCGGCGTTCCATCAAAAACCAAAGACATACCAAAGGCGAACTGTAGAACAACTAAGGAACACTGAGCCCCTCCCAAACGAAAAGGGTTCCTTCTTCAGCGCCCCGACTGTAGCCACAGTTCCACTCACCGTTCCGCCTGCGAGATCCCAGTGCGCATCCAACACCCATGCAGCTGCTACACACTCCGAGCTGCGCCATCCGCCATCAGTGAGCCAGGACATGTGCCCCGTCCAGCTGTCCCCCGTCAATCATGACATGACGGGCACAGTGTTTAGAATCCATCGCCATGGTGACCAAGTGGTCAGCGCGCCAGTTGGATCCACGCTTCTTCCACAATACTGGGCCCTTCCATCTGCAACACGGCGCCCATCCAAGAACAAACAGACGCGCAAGATGCCTTGACACTCTGTGGAACGCTGAGCCACGATGCGGCACCCTGGGTAGGGCCGAGAGCTGTCACATGGAGATTCCGACGACCGGCTGGCAGCCCGAGACGATGGCAGAGGGCCCGGCGGCACCCTCCCGCTCCAGAGGCTCGGCCGCGAAGCCGCGCTTGGTATTTCGGCGGCCGGCATGTTCTCCAGAGCACCCTCGGATGTCCTGACGCTGGCGGCTCAGACTGCTACGCCTGGGTGTCACACGCGGTACGCAGCGCTGGCAATTCCCACAATCGGCAAACTTCTGGACGGAGGACCGGGAGCGACGGCATCCAGTCCCGCTCGCAACTGGCTGAATTCCACTGCGATCGCCATTCTAAGCCCAGAAGGTCGCATAGCCAATCCTCCCGCAGCGTGAACGTTCCTGGCATTGCGTGCAAGATCAGCTCCGCACGACTGACGTGGTACATGTACTTGATGAACTCCCAACACTTCTCTGCATCGGAACTGCCGGACAGTACCCAAGATCTGATTGCCTCAGGGTGCGTTGAGGGAGTTCCCGCGGTAGGCGTTCTTGAACACATGTCTAGTAGCCTTCAGATCTTGAAATAAAAAACACTTTGTCTACACATCGACGCCTTGACCTGGGCTGAAGTACGGTCGTTGGAAATAAAACTATACTCACCAGCCTTCCATCTCATATCGAAGATTTTCCAAATGAATTCCCATTCCCACGAGCGCAATCGAACCAAGAGACTTTTGGATACATGATCCCAGGTCGAGGGTTCACAGGACCCTCCTAATGGGATGGGACCCAGGGTTCCACAGCCCCCCTCCCCCCCAGATGGGATGGGGAGGGCGACGAAGACGCCGACGCCGACGCCGACGCCGACGCCGACGACGACGACGGCGACGACACGACGACGACGACGACGACGCCGACGACGGCGACGGCGACGACGACGACGAGAATGACGACGAGGACGACGACAACGACAAACCACCCCAGACCAATAGAGGAAGGGGGGGGTGAACTGGCACCCTCCACCACGCCACGCCTACTGGGCCTCGACCACAGGCGGGGGGGGGGGGGGGGGGGGGGGCGATCCCATTCGCGAGGTCTTCGCGAAGCTCACGGGCGTACCCATCCAGCGGAGGGGGACTCGATCCAACTTGCATCAGGTGGAACAACCCTGGATCATACATGACAAGATCCCGCGCCAAGCAAAGCGGATGCCTCATCCTCCTCCTCCTCCTCCTCCGCCTCCTCCTCCTCCACCTCCTCCTGCTCCTCGACGTCGTCGCCGTCATCGTCGTCTCTCCTCGGCGTCGTCGTCGTCATCGTCGTCGTCTCTCCTCCGAGTCATCGTCGTCATTGTCGTCGTCGTCGTCTCTCCTCGGCGGCGTCGTCGTCGTGGTCTTCGGCGGCGGCGGCGTCGTCGGGGCGCGCCTCGCGTGGGCCTCTAGGGGCCCGTTTCGAGCCCTGGGGCCGACAGCAAAGAGAATGAAGAGGCCCACAAACACACAAATAAATACACACAAATAAAACTATTTCCCATATTTTCCCACATTTTCTGAGTTTCTGTCTTCCCCACCACTTCCCATGTTTTCCCATATTTTCCTGGGGATCGACGATTAATTGTGTCTGTGTGTTTCTTCCCCTCCTGAGAGAAGCCCGTGGCACATGGAGCCCGCAGACAAGACGGGGCCGAAGC
The DNA here is from genome assembly GCA_963575745.1 of Prorocentrum cordatum. Lineage (NCBI taxonomy): Eukaryota > Dinophyceae > Prorocentrales > Prorocentraceae > Prorocentrum > Prorocentrum cordatum. Next base: position 57,563 of record CAUYUJ010003700.1, read on the forward strand.
TCCCTGGAGGTCCGCGCGCCGAGAGACCCAGCATGCCGGTCGGCGACTCCGAAGGGAGGGGCCTGCAGAACGCGCGGCCTGGCCCCGCCTGCAGCCCGCGCCCTGGGGGAGCGGGCGGGGACCTCGACAGAGCTCTCGGCCGCGCCCCGAGGGAGGGCTCCTCAGGCCTCTGGCGCAGCGCGGTGATGCCCGAGCCCCAGCGGCTCCGAGCGCAGGCCACACCCTGGCGTGACCGCACCCGCCGTGTGGTCGGCCGAGCGGGAGGCCCGGGGCCGAGCAGGCCTCCCCCGGGCCCAGGGAACGCTCGAGGCGGCCACGGGGCCCACGCACCCACAGAGGCTCGGGGCGCGGAAGGCCCGGGGCCCAGCAGACGGAGGCCTGGAGATGGGCACCAACACCAGCACGGGGCGCTGCCTCCACAGGAGGAGGACGGTCCTGGAGTTCGGTGCCGGTGGCAAGCATTGCTTCGATCGCCCTGGAAGCCAGAATAATTTTACCACCATCACCGAGGTCGGGATCTTCTTCCCTCGGTGGAGGCGCACCGCCGACACTGGTGCTGGTGTCAATATATAAGCCTGCGAAACTGGGGAAATCAAGAGGTACCGATACCGCTACTCCCTGGACCTCTCCCGGGGTGCCTTCTGACCAGGATTTCGAGGCGAATCCAGCGGTGGCGACGAGGGCCGCCGAGGAGGCCCGCAAAGGGGAAAACGGGCGGAGTGCAGAGGTATGGGCAAAACTCGACCACAAGCGCAGCCGGCGCCTGAAAACGACTTCGGACACCCGTCCGTGGAGACACGAACTCAAAGTCACTTTTCTTGACTGCTCATTCTGGGGACCTTCCTGGAGCCACTCGCTCCACTCGTGCGTCGAAGCTGCGTCGAACGTCCGTCGATTCGAGTCGACCTTGAGTCGAACTTGAGTCGAACTTGAGTCGAACTTGAGTCGAACTGGGGTCGAACAGATCCATTAGGTGGGCCCCAGGAAGGTTCCCAAAACGAGCATCCAACTTTTTGTTCCCCTAGGGACAGCGCGAGGCGGCACGAACTCCGCCCCCGAACTCTGCGCGCGCGGGCCTCCGAACCGCCGCCGCCGAGGCCCCGCGGCGCGCGAGGGCGAGCGCGCTCCGGGCAAGGCGCCAGGCGCCCCCCCCCACCCGCCCACCGGAGGAGGACGCCGCCTTGGAGCGGTTTGGGGAGCCTGTTGGGCGGTGCTTTAGCGCCAGAAACGCGGAAAAACGAGAATGCAAAAAACATTGGGACAACAACCGATGAAAATCAAAGATTTTGCCTTCTTCGGGGCGGTCCTGGGCGGCATCTTAAGGGCCTCTTGGGGCGTTTTGGGGGCCTCCGGGGCCCCCCCCCCACCAGAGGAGGACGCCTCTCTGGCCCCAGGCTTATGTCGGGCGTGTCCCCCCCTACAGGGGGACTTTCGACGAGAAATGCAACATACCCCAAAAATGGTCCAAAAATAATTCAGAAATAATCTGGGGGCTATTTTTTTGACTATTTTTGACCTTGGGTATTTCTTATTTTTCGTCGAAAATCCCCCTGTAGGGGGACAGGCCCGACATAACTCTGGCCCCAGGCCCGCGACGCGCTCGGGGGCGCGCCAACGGGGATCGGGGGAGGTGCCCTCCCCAAAGTGCGGCCGGTGCCGCCTCGCTCGGCGGCGGAACTCCCCGGTTTCCCCTGGAAACGGGTCCCGTCGCGAATCCACGCCCCCTCAATCCATGCTTGCGATCGCCTGACTCTGGCCCCAGGCCCGCGACGCGCGAAGCACGAGCGTTAGGTCGGTTCCCCTACAGGCAGCTTTCGGATGGAAAAGAAAAAGAAATAAAAGATAGCACCAAATGGTCAGAGATGTAGGGAATCGAACTCTATACACCGACGCTTCTTCCGGCCCTGCATTGGAATTTGCACTGGCGAGCGGATCCTGGTGTATACGGGACCCTGGTGTATACAGTTGTCGTTGTTCCCCTGGGGCATCGGGGAAAAAGTATACACCACACCACCCCAGCGTCGTCCTCGACCCTCAAGAAGCCCTGAGAGTGAAAAACAGCCCGCCGCTGCTAATGTATATGTTCCAGTTTCCGAAGACGGTCAAAGAATCGTTCCCAGACTACGTTCGGCTAGGCGTAAGAGTGACCCTGGGTAAGAGTGACCTTTGGTGCGCAGCTTTTGGGGGCGCGAGGGAGCCAAACCCAAGGGCGCGGGCCGCTTATATCGCATCGCGCTCTGCGATCGGGGGGAGCCCGATGAGCCCGCACCAAAGGTCAATCCGGCGAAGGGTCACTCTTACGTGTAGTCGATATGTTTTCACGACGTTCGAATATTCTGAAGGCGCCCCAGGACACACAAATGAATACACACAAATAACAGGATTCCCCGTAGTTTCCCATATTTTCTGGCTTTTTGTCTTCCCCCCCACTACCCATATTTTCCCATGTTTTCCTGGGAGTCGACGACTGATTGTGTCTGTGTTTTTCCCCCTCCGGAGATCCCTCCCGCAGAGGGACGCGCCCGACTTCACACGCGAGCCGGCCGGCGCGCCCCCCGGCGAGCGGCCTGCCTCGCTCGCTCCCGGGCGCCCCCCCCCCCCCCCCCCCTCGGCTATATACACGCCAGAGCGGCCCCGGGCCAAGGACCACCTTTGGAGCGCGGCTCTCGGAGGGTCGGTCGGCGGGGGGGGCAGGAACCAGGCGCGCAAGACGCAACTGTTAAGTCGGGCCTGTCCCCCTGCAGGGGGATTTTGGGCGAAAAATAAGAAGTAGTCCAAAATACCCTACAACATTCAAAACGTGATCCAAAAATCGACTCCAGACTGTCCTTTGCCTGTTCTTGAACACTCCTCCTGTAGGGGGACAGGCACGACTTGGCGCAGCTGACTGTCGCATCGCATGCGGCGATCGGGGGGCGCCCCAGTGGGCCCGCACCAGAGGTCACTCCGGCGACGGGCCACTCTCACGCGCAGCCGGCCCCCCCCCAAGGGGCCCTCGGGCGGGCGCCCGGGCCACCCGCGGGCCTCGCTGCCGTTCTGCGCCAGGTTGTTGACGAACAGCATGCTGTGCGCCAGGTAGGCCAGGCAGAACGCCGGGTCGCTGGCGGAGAGCTCCTCTCGGGTCGGGCGACAGGGGGGGGATAGCAAAGGGGGGGGGATGAGAATCAGCTCACGTAGCTGATTTTCCCGGCGCCTCCCGGCGCCGGAGGCGGCCATGTATCGAAGAATGGGCCCCTCGGTGAGGCCGAAACCAGCAGCATGCAGCAGATCTCGTGACCCCCCCTCTCCCAATCCCTCCCCTTCGCCCGGCCCGATCTCCTCGTGGACGACGACGGCCGCCGTCGCGTCCATACCGCTGCCGCCGTACTCCTCGGGCACCGTGACGCCCAGCAGCCCCAGCTCGCCCAGCTTCCGGAACAGCGGAAGGTTCATCCGCTCCTCCCGGTTGAACTGGATCGCCTGGGGCTCCACCTCTGGCCGGCCGCGGGCCCCCCCCGCGCAGAGGGCGCCCGGCACCCGCCTCCCCCGGGGGAGGGCCCGCCCTCGCCCCCCGCCCGCCCTCCGCGGCCGCGAGCCTCCCTGGCTCCTTCGCCTTCCCTGGCCTTCCAGGAGGGCTAAAAAATAGCACCAGGACGTCGACGTCCTAATTCCTGTCGAGGTTTGAGGCAGTCCAGATAGATCTATAGGTCTGGAGTGGCAGGGTTGACGTGGCAGCCTCAAGGTGTACAAGAGGCCGCTGCGAACAGGAAAAAAAAACGCCGGAAACGGAACCTTTGGGCGCTCCGCGCGAACTTGTCTCTTGGATCCGCGCGGATCCCCCCTCCCTGTCGCGCGGAGCGCGCCAGGGGCGGCGCCAGGGGAGGGGGCGAGGCCAGGGGTGAGGAGGAGGAGGAGGAGGAGGAGCAGGAGGAAAAGGAGGAGGAGGAGGAGGAGGAGGAAGAGGGGCGCCGTGCGGAGCGGCAAGCTTGCGGAATTCTTCCTTCCTCGAGCTGCTGCGCCGAGGCTGGTGCCGCCGGTGGGGCTCGTCGGTCCGCCATGGGAGCCGCGGGCGGCAGCAGGGCGCGAGCGATTGCACTCGAGCTGCGGCTCGGGTGTGGCCAGAAGTGCCCCTGGCGCTCCAGGCACCCCCAGGACTCTCGGGGTGGCCCAGACGGCCTCCAAGGCACCCCTCACGAGGCCCAGAGGGCCCCAGGGCCCCAGGGGCTCCTCCTCCTCCTCCGACGACGACGCCGCCTCCGACGACGACGACGCCGACGACGACGACGCCGACGACGACGACGACGACGACGACGACGCTGACGACGACGACGATGACGACGACGACGACGCCGACGCCGACGACGACGCCGACGACGCCGCCGCCGACGACGACGCCGACGACGACGCCGACGCGCGCGCACGCGCGCGCTCTGGCTGCGCCCGCGTGCGGCGCGCGCCCGTGCCGGCCCCGCTCGGGGGGCCGCCCGGCGGAGGCGCGCCGAGAGCACGCCCGAGCGCGGAGACCGCGCAGCGCTGGCCGTCGCTCGGACGTCCATCCTCAAGTTGGCCTTGTCCCCCTGCAGGGGGGAAATTCAAAAATTAGTCAAAAAAATAGTCCGGGGACGATTGTTTGACCACTCTTTGAATATTTTGGAAGATTTTTTGACCACTTTTCGCTTGTCGTCCCAAATCCCCCTCTAGGGGATCAGGCCCGCCCCAAGTCCATCCCCCCCCCCCGTGGATTATCTTCGGTGCCGCGCGGTCCGTGTCCCGCGCCGGCTGCTCCAGGAGGCCGCCCCTCGATGGTCCTCGCCGGAGGGATGCACGCTTCCGAGCGATGCCAAGAATTCGGCCTCCGCGCCCCGAGTAGGCGGCACACCCGGCTGCTCCCGCACGGCGACGAACGAGCCAACGACGGGCGCGCGCGCGCGCGCGGAGCCGTGAAAGAACCTCGGCAGGGTCTCGCGGCCCCCTTCCCTTTGCTTCGAGCCAGAAGCCGATCCTGGGCGGCGCCGGGGCGCGACGCGAGGCTCTCGCGCGAGGCCCTGGGCGCGAGGGGCCCTCGCGCTGCAGCCTCGGGGGACCTGGTCTGTCCCATCGCGCCACGATCCGTGTCGAATCCGTGTCAAATCCGCGTCCGACGTCGAATCCGCGTCGAGAATCTGCGTCGAATCCACGTCGAATGCGCGTCGAATCCGTGACGGCTCCGAGTCGGGCACAAGAGAAAAAAAAACAAAAAAAACAAAAAAACAAAAAAACAAAAAAAAAAAAAAAAAAAAAAAAAAAAAAAAAAAAAAAAAAAAAAAAAAAAAAAAAAAAAAAAAAAAAAAAAAAAAAAAAAAAAAAAAACGGGACAGACGAGGCCCCCCGAAGATGCATCGCGAGGGTCCCCTCCTCGAGCCACGACTCGTGCCTCCGACGGCCGCTCGGAACGATCCCGTCGTCCCCTGGAAGGTTCACGACGGGACGCAGTCGCTGGAACCCCAGCATCCCCCCCGCAAACCGTGACGGCCTCCCCGACGCCGGCCCCCTCGAAGTCATGGCCTCCTCCCTCGAAACCGATACCCCGCCTCTCCTGGAACGCGTGCTGACCAGGGCCCCGAGGCAGATCCAGCCGAGGCGACGAGTAACCCCTAGGAGCCCCCCTCAAAAATGGGGGGACACACGACGAGGAGGAGGAGGAGGAGGAGGAGGAGGAGGAGGAGAAGGAGGAGGAGGAGAAGGACCAGTGTAAACCCACGAGCCATCAACGGTGTTGGAATACACCCTCCCTCCAAGCTCCCTCTTCACGGGCTCCTACAACAGTCATTTCCATTGAGGGAACTGCCTCGTTGGAAGGCAACCGTTTGGAGACCTGGAAGCATGTCAAAACATTGCTCTCGGGATTCCAGCGCCACGGATCAACCTGACTGACGCGTCTTGGCGATCCTGGATCGCGCCAGAATGCCATTCTTGGGATTTCAACACCACGAAGCAACGTAACAGTTGCACCTGCAAAATCTGGAATCCGTCCAAAACACCATTTCTGGTACGCTGGTCATGGGAATCCGTGAAACTCTTCCAAATTGTATATACGAATGTGCGCGGCGCTAAGGCGAGAGCCACATTTTGAAAAGGAAGCGCCCTCAATCCGTGAAGCTCTTGCAAAAGTTTAGAACGAATGTGCGCGGCGCTAAGGCGAGAGCCACATTTGGAAAACGGGTGATCCTCAATCTGCGAAACTCTTGCATGTTTAGAACATGTGTGCGCGGCGCTAAGGCGAGAGCCACAATTTGAAAATGGGTGATCCTCAATACATGAAGCTCTTGCATTTTTTGAATTAAAAAAAGCGTGGCACTAAGGCGAGAACCACATGTTGAAAACGTGTGATCCTCAATCCGCGAAGCTCTTGCAATGTTTTAAAATGAATGTGCGCGGCGCTAAGGCGAGAGCCACATGTTGAAAACCACCCACCCGCCCTCCATCTGTGAAACTGTTGCCACTTTTTAAGCTTCAGGGTCATAGATGGTGACGGCCCGCCCTAAAAACTGGCCTCTGGGTGCGACAGGGAGAAGTTATTTATAAGGAGAAGGAATGGAGGAGGAGGAGGAGGAGGAGGAGGAGGAGGAGGAGGAGGAGGAGGAGGAGGAGGAGGGAGGAGGGAGGAGGGAGGAGGGAGGAGGACGGAGGAGGGAGGAGATCGCACGCGGCCAGGGAACGAACCAACACGGGCGTCCAAGGCCTGCGCGAGATGTAGTCCAAGTGCACCGAGTTTGCAGCTGCGTTGAGAGCAACACGGGGCAAGTGCAAGGCCAGTGAACCGCTCAAGCGGGAACACACACACACACAGACACAACCAATCGATCAATGAATCAAACAAACAAGCAAACAATCGAACAAGCAAACAAGAAAGCAAGCAAACAAACAGACAGACCGACAGACGGACGGAAAGGCAAAAAAAATCAGCCGGCCCCCCTGTGGGGCCACCAGGCTGCGCGGATGAGGCTTCACGTAAACTGCTCCAGCTCCAGTTTCCAGTTTCCGGCTGATGTAATGCTTCCTACAGTACATGGATGCTGTCCGCGCGAAGGGAAGACCGAGAACCGCCCTGGCCATCGCCCCCGCAACGCGTTGCCGGAATCCCGCCAGCCCTCTGGGCGTGAGTGGTTTAGGGAGTTTCCTCATCCAGCTCGGTCGGGTACTCCGGATTCCATAATAAAGTAGGGGGGGTCACATTTGGCGGGGGGGTCTGATTTGAGCTGTCTTGAAGGGTTTGGGGGGGTCTGGGCAAAGTGCCGCCCTTTGATGGATGGTCTGGGGGGGGTCTAGAAACTTCTCGTCTGGGAGGGTTGTGACCCCCTCCCTTTTATTACGAAATCTGGAGTAGCAATGGGGGGTGACCCAAATGGGGGGGGAAGAAAAGAATCCGAAAGGGGCCCTCTAGGGCCCCTTCTGGGCACCAACGGGCTCCCAAAGGAGCCCTCCCTAAAGGGGCCCTTGTAGGGCCTTTTCTTCACACACACCCTTTGGGTCGCCCCCCATCACCACCCGCCCAACCAACCCCCTTCTTCCCCCTCGGGGAGGAGGAGGAGGAGAAGGAGGAGACCACTGCCCCTAATGATAAACAGCGCCTCCCCCAGGGGACCGACAGCCAACCCGGACCAAGGAGGGCACCCCCTCCCAACAGTCCATGCGAAAAACAATACCACATGCACGTTGCCTCCCACATTCCATGTGAAAAACAATACCACATGCACATGCGCGGGCGCCCCGCGACCAATATGCATTGGTGTTCGACTGGGACGGCGGGGGGGCCGCATATTGCTTGCTCCCGCGCCAACCATCCCTGATAAAAAAAACAATACAAAACGCACGTTGGCTCCAAATCTGGAGCATGCGCAGGGCCCTCGTTTCTCGGAGCTCTGATCTGTTTCACGACTCCTCTAGATGTTACAATTTGTTAGTCGGTGTCGGTGCTTTGCGCTCCCTGGAGGAGCCGCCCTTCTCGCAGAATGCTCGGCACTTCGCTTCAGGGGTATTCAAGATCCTGAACACCTTGGGGCCCAGGACCCCATTCACCTGGGGCCCCTACTGCTTCCCCGTAGCTGTTGCGTAGGGCTGGGGTCAGGTCTGCAGAACACCACAAACTGACATCAAAGGGCGCAACCAACATGTTCGGTCAAGCTGAGATTGATGCACCACACCCGGCGTCAAGCCAAAACCTTGGACCTAGCGAATGGTTGGATGTTGCACATCGTCGCCGGCTTAGCCGGCGAGACGCTTGACCACCTTGACGTCTGTTTTTGGTGGTCCTGCAGAGGAAGGCGTTCTCTTGACCCTCGACCTAACTCAACGTAGCTGACACACCTGGCGCGGCTGGAGCACGTGGCACAGTTGGCGCACGTAGAACATGTGCCGCACCTGGCACGCTTGGGCATCCAGAGTGCCCGGCGCACACCCGGAACCCGTGGCGCGCATGGCATGTGTGGCGGGCGTTCCTAGGCGGTCTGCTGAGAATCGGGTGTTACTTATGTGTCGGGAGGGCGGGTGGGAGTGAGCTAGACGGCCTGCTATCTGGGAGGGTAGCTTGGTAACTGTCCCCTGTCAACAAAAACCACCTCCCCCAGGCGACGGGCAGCCAACCAAGACCAATCAGGGCCCCCCCCCCATCCCTGTCATCAAAAAATGTAAAGTCCACGTTGGGCCAAATCTTGGGTCATGATCGGGGGGGGCGCGAAAACTTTGTTTTTTAACAGGGACGGCGGGGGTGCCCGCATATTGCCTGCTGCGCGCAGGGCCAGCATCCCTGTCAAAAACAATACAAAATGCACTTCGAGACAAAATCTGGATCATGCGCGGGCACGCCGCGATCATGCGCGGGCACGCCGCAATCACTGCGATCATTGACGGGGACGGCCAGGGTGATGGCATATTGCCTGCAATGTGCAGACCCACCAGACGCTATGATGGCCTCCCCGCCGCGATTGCGCACTGGTTTTCGACACGGGTGGTGGGGCCGACACGTTTTCCGATGTGTACTGCCACGTGCGCAGGCGCACCTGGCACACTCTGCGCGTGCCCCGAACGTGGCGCACCTTCGCAGCTGGAGAATGCGGCACACATGGCGCACGCGTATCACGTGGCGCATCTGGCGCACCCGGCGTGCCCAGCACGCTTGGGCCAGAGGGGGGCCTGGCGCACCTGTCGCGCGTGGCGCGCCTGGCACGCCTAGCGCACCTCGACCCAGCGTTGCGCACATGGGGATTAGCTGTCCATCCAAAGACTACCGCTGAACACGCTGCGGCTCGGGTGCTACTTATGTGTTGGGAGGGCGGGTGGGAGTGAGCGAGACGGCTTGCGGGCGGGGAGGGCGTCGCGACCACTCCCCCTCCCCTCTCCCCCTGGACCTGGACGTGGGGTTTCGCGACCCATGTGAGCGTCCAAGACGACCTCGGCGAGAAGACAAAAGCATTGATGCTACATAGGTTGTGGTTCCATTTTGGCCTCCTGGGGGAGGGGCTATTAAGCCCCCCCTTCTTTGATCGAACTCCTCCGAGATGGCCCCAAGATTGCCCCCAACGCTCCGCGCAGGATGCACAGCAGCAAGATGCCCACAAGTCTTCGCAGCTACAAAAAAACGGGAAACAAAAAAAAGCGCGCCGCCGAAAGGTCGACGACGCTGGCACAAGCGGAAAAGCGTCAGCCAGTCGTGGCCGACCAACGCTCCCAAGAGTGCCCCAAGAGGGCCCCCAGAGGCGACCAGGAGGCCAAGAGGCCCCCAAGAGACCCCACGGAGGCCCAAAGAGGCTCCCCCCGAAGCACCCAAGACGTTCTAATGAAAGAGCCATGGGACACACAAAACAACAATCAGACACAAGTAACAGGATTCCTTATAGTTTCCCATTGTTTCTGGGTTTGTGTCTTCCCCCCACCTCCCATATGTTCCTATATTTTCTGGGGAATCGACGATCAATCCCACCAGCCCTCTGGGCGTCGGTGGTTTAGGGAGTTTCCTCTTCCACCCCTACCCCTCCTTCTTCCCCTTCGGGGAGGGGTTTACCCCTCCCCCTACCCCCTCCCCTGGACATGGAGAGGGGGTTTCGCTAGGTGTCGGGGCGTCCAAAACGGCCTCGGCGAGGAAGCCAAAATCATGTGTTTTACTAGTGTTTGGGCCCCATGTTGGCCTCCTGAGGGGGGGCGGCCTAATTAGACACCCCCCCTCCTGTGATCGATCTCACCAAAGATGGCCCAAAGATGGCCCCCAAGGCTCCCAAGGGTGCCCCGAGAGGGCCCCAAGAGGATGCCCCCAAGAGGCCCCCAAGAGACCCCCAAGAGGTCCCAAAAGACCCCCGAGAGGCACCCAAGATGCTCCAAGAGGCCTCGGCGAGAATGCCAAATCATTGATTGTACAGAAGGTTTTAGCCACATGTTGGCCTCTTGGGGGGGCACCGATTAAGATGACTCCAAAAGCGCCTGGGAGAGCCCAAGATGACCTCCAAGATGGCTCAAGATATCCCAAGATGTCTCATAATTGCTCCCACGATGCTCCAAGATGCCCCAAGACCGCTCCAAGACGGCTCCCAGTGGCCAAAGAGCTCCCCCAGGAGGCCCCGAAGAGGCCAAAACCTTTGGAAATTCTATGTGTTTGGCTTTCTCGCCTTTTCGCTTCCGATGGCCATCCGAGGCCTCAAGATGGCTCCAAGATGGCCCAAGAGGGCTCCATGAGAGGCTCCAGAGAGTCCCAAGACGGCCCCAAGAGCGCCAAAGAGCGCTCCAAGAGCGCCCCAAGAGCGCCCCAAGAGGCGATTGTTTGGGCTCCCGAGGGGCAACGGTAACCAAGGCTCGCTTCTTGTTTGATCGATATCCCCCAAGATGGCCCCAAGAGCGCTCCCAAGGCTCCCAAGAGCGCTTCAAGAGGACCCCAAGAGGCGCCCAGGAGGCCCCAACAGGCGCCCAAGAGGCCTCCAGGATGCTCCCAAGAGACCCCCAAGAGGCCCCAAGAAGCTCTCCGAGGCACCCAAGACGCTCCAAGAGACCTCCATTGGGGGACCCTTCCTCTGTGTGCTGCCCACTTCCCTGATCGAGGCGATTCCTCTGGGCATCGTTTCTGGATGGGCTGGTGGGGTTACGCGAAGCGTCTAGAATTGTGTCTGTGTGTTTGTGTTCCCTCCTGATCTAAGAGGCCCCCGGGACCGCCAAGAGGCCCCTAAGACGCCCCAAGAGGGCACCAAGAAGCTCTCAAGGAGACATCCAAACAGACACCGAGAGGCATCCAATAGGCCTCTGACCTTTTCTGCTTGCCCTGCTCCTCCTCCGCCTCTTCCTCCTCCTCCTCGTCCTCCTCCTCCACCTCCTCCTCCGCCGCCTCCATCCTCCCCGTCTTGGGATATGCCGGCTTCCCCAGCCCTTTATTCCACTGCATGCTCCTCCACGTCCCTGATCAGGGCAACTCGCCTGGGCATCGTTTCTGGATGGGCTGGTGGAGTTACGCGAAGCGTCTAACATGTCTGGTGTCTGGGACACGTGAACTACGTGAGGCTCACGCCCCCCAAGCAATAATAGAAGAAATAAAAACGGCATAGACATGAATTTTCGGCGCTCCGCGCCAAAAGTTATGTTTATAGCGTCTGCTCGTCTTCGAAATGATCCGTCGTACATCGCGCCAGGCTCAAACTCCTGAGGCCAGAACCCTTCCTACACTACCCCCGAGTCGCACCCCTGGAGGCCAAAATCTGCTTTCGAGGCGCGCAAACATAGATGAGCGATCCATGGATTTGGCTCGCGGTCGCCAAATCCATGGATCGGGGAAGGTGCCCTCCTCAAAATGCGGCCGGTGCCGCCTCGTTTGGCGGCGGAGATCCGCGATTTCCCATGTAAACGGGACCCGTCGCTAATCCACGCCCCCTTAATCCATGTTTGCGACCGCCTGAATCTCGATGAGCGATCCTTGATCCCTCCTCCCCTCGTCCTCGTCGTCTTCATCCTCGGGCTCTGGAGGCCTCCAGAGGCCTCCGGAGGTCGCCAGAGGTCAGTCGAGGTTCCCGGAGAGCTCTGGGCTCCAAACGATCGCCTTAGGTCGGGCCCGTCCCCCTACAGGGGGATTTTGGGCGAAAAATACAAAGTACCCAAGAAGTACCCCCCGAAAGGGCAAAATTAGTCAAAAAAATCGTCCCCTGACGATTTTTTGGCTATTTTTGTATGCTCCTCCTGTAGAGGGAGAGGCCCGACCTTTAACTCTGGGCTCCAAACGATCGCCTGATGTTTGCGATCGCCTGAAAGCTGGAGAGGAGGAGGACGAAGAGGAGGAGGAGGAGGAGGAGGAGGAGGAGGAGGAGGACCTCCTCCACCTCCAGCTTCTGGTGGTGGTGGAACACAGGCCCATCACCCTTGCCGCATCCCTCCAGGCTCGCGCCCCCGAGGCAAGGATCCGTCCCACAGCTTCCATAGCAGCGTCGCGCCCCCGGAAGGCCAGAAAGCTCATGTGCGTTACGCTAGGCTCGCGCTCCCGAAGCGAGCATCCCTCATACAGCATGTCAGACTCGCGCCCCCGGGGCCAGAATCCGCTTCATAAAATGCACCGGCTTCGCGCCCCCGAGGCCAGAGTCCTTGCTGCAAGTTCCGCCAGACGCAGGCCCCCGAGGCCAGAAGCCTGCGGCAACTGCGACGGGCTCGGACTCCCGAGGCCACGACCCCCCGCAGATCCCGCCAGAATCGCGCCCCGAGTAGATCACGCCAGACTGGCGCTCCGAGGAAGAATCAGAGCGTTCCACAACAACTTCAACACTCAAGGTGTTGCCGGACTGCCACTCGCTCTCGCATGACGTTCCCAAAGCTTCGGCGGCAAGCGAGGGGTGGAAGTGAGAAGGCGAGGACCTTCTCAGAAGGCGGCGGGACCTCTCAGAAGGCCTGCAGCCTTCTGAGAAGCTTCCTGCGCCCTGGGGAAACCCTGCGAAGACTTCTCGGAAGGCCGGAGGGCGTCCGAGCTCTCTGGAGAGGCCTGCTCCTTCTCGCTTCCCCCTCGCGCGCCGCATACGGTGGCCCTCGCGTGATGCTCCCAGAAGTTCTCGTCAGAACCGAAGGGGCCCTGAGACACACAAATACATACACACAAACCAAAGGATTCCCCATATTTGCCCACATGTTCGGGGTTTTGTCTTCCCCCCCACTTCCCATGTATTTTCCCATATTTTCTGGGGAATCGACGATGAATTGTGTCTGTGTGTTTTTTCCCTCCTGAAGAACGACGCCGGGACGTCCCAGCTCAGCTCTGGTGTCCCGCAGTGCGGCAGCGGAGAGGCGGGCCGGCGGCAGAGGGCGGAGCGCTGGCGGACACTCGTCGGCCCGCGCATGCTCCGAGGAGATCGGGAGGACTGGGACGAAGCAGACTGGGCTGGATTGGACTGGGTTGCAGTAGACTGGGTTGGGTTAGACTGGGTTGGATCAAGCTGGACTGGGTGGATTAGACTGGGTTGGATTGGACTGGGTTGCATCAGACTGGGCTGGATTGGACTGGGTTGGGTCAAGCTGGACTGGGTGGATGAGACTGGGTTGGACTGGACGGAACTGGAGTGGGCGGAATCAGACTGGGTTGGATTGGGCTGGGCTGGAGTGGACTCTGCGCTGCCGCACGCCCTGCCCTGCCCTGCCCGAAGCCTGCCGCTGCGCTGCTCGCCTCCTGCTCTGCTGCAGCGTGCTCTCCTCTGCTCTGCTCGAACTGCTCTGCTCTGCTCGGCTCTATATCACATCATGCCCGACGCTGCTCTGCCATCCACCCTGTTCCTGTCTACTCTGCTGTTCCTCACTCTACTCTACTCTACTCTGCCCTGCCCTACCCTAACCTACTCTCAGACTCGATGTCAACTCAACTCGACTCGACTCTGATAGACTCCTCTTCTAATTTACGACTCTCTCCTCTGCTATGCTTTACCCTACCCTACACAAAATTACTCTACTCTACTGTACTCTGCTCTACTCTATTATACCCGACTCTACTCTACCCTCTACCCTACTGCATTCGATGTTGCTCTACTCTACTCTGCTCCACTGTACCCTGCCCCGCCCTACCCTGCGCTGTTCTACTCTACTCCACTCCTATCCTGCTCTTCTCTACATTCCTCTACTCCTACTCCAATATACTCTACTCGACTCGACTCTACTGTGCCCGTCTCTATCATGTTCTACTCGTTTATGCTCAACCCTACTCGACACTAATATACCCAACTCTACTCTACCTCTACCTTGTAGTCTAGTCTACTCTACTCGGACATGCTCTATCCTATTATCTTCTACCCTACCCTACCCTACTCTCCCCTGCTCTACTCTACTCTATACTATTATACCCCTACTCGACTCTACTCTACTCTACTATACGCAGACTCTTCTCTATTCTACACTACACTCCTATACTGTACTCTGCTCGACCCTGCTCTGCTTTACTCTACTCTACTCTACTCTACTCTACTCGATTGTGCTCTATTATCCGCTCATGTTGTTCTCTACTCTATTGTACTCGATTATGCTCTACTCTACTCGACGTCTGAAGTTGACGATTGTTGGACGAGTGGTGGGACGCTATTTTGAATAGCCACAGGAAGCCATTGGAATTAGCAGAGGAGGCCATGCGGATCCAGAGGGAACCATGCGGTTATCAGAGGAAACATGCGGATACAGGGGAAGCCATCCAGATAGCTTTGACGATTGTTGGACGATTGTTGGGACGCCATTGGGATAGCCACAGAAAGCCATTGGAATGGCAGAGGAAGCCATGCGGATAGAGAGGAAGCCAAGCGGATAGCAGAGGAAGCCATGCGCAATAGAGAAAGCCATGCGGACAGCAAAGGAAGCTATGCGCAACAGAGAGAGCCATGCGAAACAGAGAACGCGTTCAGGGGCAAAATAGGGGGCCAGTGGATCAATTCTCTTCGCCATGGCGCTAGGTCTCCCATAGGCAAATCGATTTAGAAATCAACCGAGCAAAACGAACAACAACAAAAGACAACGCAACGAACAAAAATCACACAAACCGAATGCTGTCATGCTTACTGCTGCTTTCGAAGGGCGATCCCAGAAGGGCGAATCCCAGAAGCCACCTCGGCCTCCGTGAACGAGCGTACCATCTCCCTGAGGGCCTGATGCTCCTCCGTGGGGCTGAAGATCGACGCGGACGCGCTCGACTGTGCCGGGGCGGGCTCCGCGGAGGCGCCGGCGCCTGGGAGGAGGGACAGCAGGGAGGGGAGCGGGGAGGGTCAGGCGACGGGCAGGAGTTTTGGGTGGAGGAGAGGGAGGCGGAGGCGGAGGAGGGAGAACGGCGGGACGAAACGGAGAGCGGGGAGGGGGGAGAAGAGACAGAATGGGGGTGGTGAGGAGGGGAGGAGGTGCAGCAGGAGGAAGAAGAGGAAGGCAAGATGGCAAGCGGGAGGACGAGTGGGTCATATGTTGCATGTGTCTTCCCCGGGGCCCCGCAGAGCGAAGCTGTTACCCCAAGTGCGCGCTCTGTGCTGGAGCCCGCGCCTGCGATACTCCTCGCCTGCCGGCGCGGAGCTGCAGCCTCGACTGAACACGAGCTGGGCGAGGTCCCCACCTGGAGGCGAACAGGAAAAGTGGAGTGGAGGTGCGCACAGCGACCTGGCCTAGGCGGGTGCGGCGCTGCGGGTGCCAAGAATCCTGCCCCAACGTTGAATCGAATCGGGCTGGCCGAAACAACGGGCCTCGAGCTGATTGGGCATGCGACGCATAGCCTCAGCCCGCAGTCCTAGCAGAATTCCCGGGAGATTGCCCAACAGCGCGCGGCCTGCAATCCAGGAACTCCAGCCCTGTTTGTTGAGTCGGTCTGGCCGAAACAGCGGGCCGCAGGCTAGCTGGGCATGCGGTGCATAGCCTTAGCCCACAGCCCTGGCAGAGTTCCAGTGATGCCAGCCCTAGCCTAAACGAGTGCGGCGCTGCGGGTGCCAAGCCGTCTCCCACAGTCCTGGCAGACTTCCCAAGATCCTAGAATGGGGGAACGCGAAGGCAGTGGAGCGGGCCAGCTGGGGGGTGGGCGGAGGAGCGGCCAAGCGAGGAGGGGGTAGGAGGAGGAGGGAGGAGGGGGGAGCAGGAGCCAGTCCTGCAGTGCCTGATTACGCTGAGCCCCCCGCCCCCCGCTAGAGGGCCTTGGCCCTGGCGGACGCCAGTCGTGGAGCAGTCCTGGCTAACGCCTTTCGTGCGGACGCCTGCCGAATCGGGCCTTTGTCGCCCCGACCCTCACTCTCTGGCCCTCGTAGTCGGTGGGCTCGTCGGGCCCAGGATCAGGATGGGCCCTCAAAGGCCGCCCCCTGCGTCCCCGATCACCTCTAGTACCAGGGAGGCTGGGGGGTCTTCGGCACGGGGACGCCGACTAGGAGGAGGAGGAGGAGGAGGAGGAGGAGGAGGAGGAGGAGGAGGAGGAGGAGGAGGAGGAGGAGGAGGAGGCAGGGGGGGAAAGGAGGAGAGGGGAGGGGGAGAAAGAGGAGGGCGGAAGGATAGACGTAGGGAAAGGAGGAGAAGGCGGAACGAAGGAGGAGGACATGGAGAAGGTAGGAGAAAAAGGAGGAAGAGGAGGAGGAGAAGGAGGGCCAGGAGGACGACGACTAGGACGAGGAAAAGGAGTTCCTCCTGGCTTTCTGCAGGCAAGATGCGGTTTCCGCAAGGCCAATGCTACAATCGACCAAACGTACAGGCTCGCAACTTCTGCAACATACTCGCCATCAACCTCCACGCAAAGATGCCCTTCACATTCCACTAGATAAGGTCCCGTCCGTTGTCCGTGACCATATGACTCTTGTCAAATTGGCCATCAAAAAAAACAAACACCTAGTAACACCAGCACTGCAAGGCGGCGCCAGCATTAGACTATGTCCCCCAATCGGCATCCATGGCAATCGTGGGCGCACCCAGGTCCTTGACCTTGTAATCGAGGACCTGCCAATTCCAGCTTCCCCAAACAGTGCTTGCACTTAGGGGTTCTTACTTCGGCGCCGTCTCGTCGCCGCTCGTCATCTGGGCCGTGTCTTCGGTATGGCGGCTATGTGGCCGCGATCGCCGCCCCGTCGCCGCCTCGTCGCCGCCCGTCGTCTGAGCCGTGCCTTCGGTCTGGCGGCTATGTGGCCGCCGTCGCCGCCTCGTCGCCGCCCTAGATTGCACAGCACAGGGTGCAACGCATATACTGCACCACATAAATTGCACCACATAACTTCCACGGCACAGATTGCACTGCATGTGTTGCATCACATGTATTGCACAACATAGATTGCACCACATAGAGTGCACCACATATATTGAACCACGGAGGGTGTACCACTCACCACATAGAATGCACAACATACATTGAGCTACATAGATTGCATCACTTGGACTCCAGCACAGAGATTGCACAATACATATCGAGCAACAAAGATTACACCACGTGGATTGCACAACACGTATGTTTCACCACGTAGAGTACACAACATAAGCTGCACCACCTAGATTACACAACATAGGTGTTACAACATAGGTTGCACCACTCTCAGACTGCATCATCTAGACTGCTAGAAACACAATGATTGGGGCCCATGATGGCTAACGGATCTTTAGGAACCATGCGGGAACAAAGCCTATCGCAGATGCCATGCTTCCGTCAGCAACATCCGCTAAGCAACCACCCACTCCGCACATGGAAACCATCACGGAAACAATAGGCATGATGGCCCTCACCATGATTGACGGGCCGAACTCCGTCATACTCCTCGGTCGCACTGCTTTTTCTTACACTGAGAGGCCACATGTCCAGCACGATAATCACCGTCCACGGTCCTTCCGGCCGACTCGCAACTGACATCCACCTTGAATCAACCTCCACGGATCGATGTGCTAAAACGTGAAAGTGCGTTTCCATGTGCAAGCCCTTCTTGGCTGTCGCATCGCCCTGCCACACAGAGTCACACATTCTCGGCACAGGGTGAACGAGGGGAACACAAATGTCCTCGCGAAGCTCCACGCTATCACAAACACGAAGAGGTGGATAGATGAAGGTCAATGGAAATTCAACCTGCTTCGCGTAACGCCAGCCATGGAGATCCTGCAAGCGGCATTGGAGCACGAAGGGCCGCTCTGATCCGTTCTGGTCTCAACGGCGCTTGTGAAGTCTCGGTAATTTCGCTGCCATTCGGGGCGCGGGGCCCTCGTCCACACACACACACACACATACACACACACACACACATACACACACACACACACATGCGTCCTCCAGCGGCGAGGTGGTCCCACCGTCGCGAACGCCGAGCGGGGGCAAGCTTAGGCGAATTGCCACCTGGAGTAGCAAAAATGTCGGCGGCGTGCGACAAGGGGAAACGAGAGGGAGCGGGCCTTCTCAGAAGTCTCCGAGCTCGCGGCCCCCTCCTTCTCGGCGGCGGGCGATGGGGGGGGCGTGAGAGGGAGCGGGCCTCCTCAGAAGCCTCGGAAGTCCTCCGGCCTTCCGAGAAGCCTTCTAAGCCTTCCCCGAAGACAGAAAAAAACTTCTCAGAGGGCCAAAGGCCTTCTGAGAAGCCCCGCCGCCTGCCGAGAAGGCCTTCTCCCTATCACTTCGCCCCATCGTTCGCCGCCGAAGACAGGATGGCTGGATGGGAGCAGTCGCACGCAAAATGAGGCCGCGAAAGCAACATGCTTCCTCTGCATTGATCGTCCTCCACGAGATTACTCCTGCTCCCCCCTCCTCCCCGCCCCCTCCACTCTCCGCGTCGCCCTCCTCCCCCCTCCTCCGGCTCCTCGGCCCTCCTCCATGCCCTCCTCCCTCTCCTCTCCCTCCCTCCTCCTCCTCCCCATCCGCCCTCCCTCCCTCCCTCCCTCCTTGCTCCATCCTCCTCCAGGAGGGACGACGACGACGAAACGACGACGAAACGACGACGACGACGACGACGACGACGACGACGACGACGACGACGACGACGACGACGGGGGATCAACCGACCGACCGACAGCTCCGGGTGCGCCGAAGGGGTGAGCCAGAAGAGAGAGGGACGAGAGGGGTCGCACCGCGACCCGCGGCGCGTGCGCGGCCGAGTGGGGGGCCAGGGAGCGCACTGGAACAGAAAGCTGGCGGCGAGCGAGGGGGGGAAGGTGCGAAGGAGAAGGCCTCCTCAGAGGGCGGCGGGCCTTCTCGGAAGGCCTCTGGCCTTCCGCGAAGCTGTTTTGTCTGGCTTAGAAAACTTC
>CAUYUJ010003701.1:0-2500 GCA_963575745.1 Prorocentrum cordatum
GGGCCTTTCGCGGCCGCATTGGAGCCCTCTTGGGGTCCTCTTGGTCCGTTTTCGCGGCCTGTTGGACCGTCTGCGGGGCCTGTTTGGGCCGTTTCGGGGCCGTTTTGGGGCATCTTTTTTTTAGGGGGGTGTTGTTCTTGGGAGATTCTGGAAGCTGCTTGGGCCGTCATGGATTTTCGACAGTCGAAAAAGGCGAGAACGCTAACATATTGCAAACATCGTGGGGAAATCAATGATTTCGGCATCTGCAGGCGCAGTGGTGGGCGCTCTTGGGGCCCTTTTTGGGCCGTCCTTGAGTTTTTTGGGGCCCTCTTGGGGCCTTTTTGGGGGGCCTCATGGGCTCCCATTGGGAATATATTGGGCCGTGTTGGGGCCGTCTTGGGCCGTCTACGGGCCATCTTGGGCCAGCTTGAGGCCCTCTTGGAGTCCCCAGAGGCCCAAGAGGGAGAATTTGCTGATTTTTCACCGTTTGTTCGTAGGTTTGGGGGCCCAAAACGGGGGGCCGCCAGTTTGGTACGGCGCTGTGGCGCGACTCCACGGGGGGGTTGGGGGGAGACATAATATTGCAAAACGATACGACATGTAGCAATTATGCAATGATTAGATACATTGGACGCGTTGCATTACAGCATCCGCGGACCTGCCTCCGGCAACACGTCACTTCCGGACGTGGATTCTTAGGCTTACGCCACACCGCCGACCCCTTGTTTATGCCAATCTGGGGGTAGTAGAAGCTGCGAAGGGGTGATAAGGCGAGTGATATTTGTTTGGTGTCTGTTCGCCGCCACCGCCAGAGGGTCTCGGGCAGTTCCGCGGGGGGGTCCGAGCGGACGGCGACACCGCGAGTTTTGGAGCCACTTGGGGGCCGTTTCGGAGCCTCTGGGGTGCTTCTTGGGGGTTCCTTTGGGCGTCTGGGCGGCCTCGTGAGGGCCTCTGGGGGCCTCTTGGGGCACTCTTGGGGCCCCCTGGGGCTCCTGGGGGCAGAAAGCTAGAGTTACAACATGTTTGGTCGCCCTCTTGGGCCCCTCGTGGTGCCGTCTTGGAGCCCTCTTGGGCCGTCTTGGGGACCTCTTGGGCCGTGTTGGGGCCGTCTTGGGCCGTCTGTAGGCCGTCTTGGGGGCCTCTTGGGCCATCTTGGGGCTGTCTTTGGGGCCTCTTTGGCCGTCTTGGAGCGTCGGGAAGCCGAAAAGGCGGAAAAGCAAAAAACATCGAAAAACATTATGGAAAATCAACAATTTTAGACTCTTGGGGCCCTCTTGGGAGGCTTGTTTGGGACCTCGGGGGCCGTCTTTGAGACCTCTTGGCCCGTCTTGGGGCCATCTTGGGCGTCTTGGAGCGGTCGTTTGGCGTCTCGGGGCCTTCGTGGGCCGTCTTGGAGGCCTCTTGGGGGCTTCTTGGCCCGTCTTGAGGCCCTCTTGGGCCCGGAAAAGCCCCGTGAACCGCTCGTCCCGGCCGTGCTGCGCTCGTGCCGGACCACCCCCCCCTCCAAATCGACCGGACCGGGCTCCCGTGGGAGGGTTTGGGGAGGGGGACGCATCTCACGACGCCCGATGGGGCCCAAGGGTTCGGCGGATTTTCGTCCGTTCGTCGTGTCGTTTCGTCCCCTCGCCCCCCCCCTCCCCACGGCTTCCCAGGGTAGCCCCCCTGGGCCAACAGCGCCCCCGCAGACCAACCACACGGAACCCTTTATTTTCGTCGTTCGTCGTGTCGTTCGTCCCTCTCGCCCCCCCCGTCCCCCTCGCCCCCCCCCCTGTCCACGCTTCCCAGGGTACCCCTCGCCCCCCCCCCTGTCCACGCTTCCCAGGGTAGCCCCCCTGGGCCACGGAACCCTTTATTTTCGTCGTTCGTCGTGTCGTTCGTCCCCCTCGCCCCCCTCCCGCCCCCCTCGCCCCCCCCCCCTGTCCACGCTTCCCAAACGTTCCCCATAAGGGGGCTCCCCACGTTGTCATACCAGAAACTAGGGTAACCCATCGCCCCCCCCCTGTCTCGCTTCCCAGGGTGGGCGGATCCAGAGCTCGGATCCTTTCAATTTTCGTCGTCGTCCGTGTCGTTTTCGTCCCCCTCGCCCCCCCCCCTGTCCACGCTTCCCAGGGTAGCCTAGCCCCCCTGGGCCACGGAACCCTTTATTTTCGTCGTTCGTCTGTTCGTTCGTACGGGGGCTCCAGGAGAGCCCCCCCTCGCCCCCCCCCCTGTCCACTGCTTCCCAGGGTACCCCTCGCCCCCCCTCCCCGTCCACGCTTCCGCAGGAGCTGTCTCGAGGGCCACGGAACCCTTTATTTTCGTCGTTCGTCGTGTCGTTCGTCCTCCTCGCCCCCCCCCCTGTCCACGCTTCCCAGGGTAGCCCCCCTGGGCCACGGAACCCTTTATTTAATCGCTTCGCTCATGCCGCCGGCCCTGGAGCCCTCTTTAGGGCATCTTGGGGGCCTCTTGGGGACCTCTTGGGAGTCTCTTGGGGCTCCTTGGCGGCGTTTTGGAGGCCCCCAGGGCCTCTTGGGGGGCT
>CAUYUJ010003701.1:7500-47500 GCA_963575745.1 Prorocentrum cordatum
AAACAACCGCTCCACATGAACACAGTCATTCGTCTCGATCCCCTCTCGCTCCAGATTCGAGGGCTCTTGTAGCCGACTGATGCCTCGCGCAGTGCGCTCGACCCACGCTGTCGGCGCCCTCGCTCGGGCTGAGATGGCTGCTGGCAGGCGTCCCCTCGGGCAGTACGCCGTCCCAGTGCGGACCCCCGGCCTCCTCCGCCAGCGAGCGCCCCTCCAGCGTGCCGTCCCAGCGTCGCCCCCACCAGCGTGCCCTGTCAGCTTGCCCTCCGAGCGTCGCCGTCCCGACTCCTGTCACGCGCGCACGGGTCATGCGAAGCCGTTCGGCAACTTTCATTATCATCAACGACGCGTTGCCGCTGGGAGTCCGTCAGCGTGATACTCATTCGGTTGTGTCCGACGACCTGGTATACCTTCGACAATGACACGCTGATGGGCTCCCCTCGGCGGCTTGCCAATGGTGCTGTTTTTGCTCCGCCAACATTGGCAGGGGCCAACTCTCGATCCGCCGAGCTTCGATGGAGTTTCCGATTTGTTCGATCGGGCTCGATCGCCGTCGTTCGCTCGTCGATGTCGGCCGCCGCTCGTCGTCGTTTGCGCTCGTCGCTGTCGTTCGTCGACGACGTCGCTCGCCGTCGAGGTTCGAGGCAGTGTTCGATCCGCCCGATGTGGAATGTTGTCGAAGGTGCTCAGTCAGTGGTGCTCGTGGGTCTTGCCGCTTCGGGATGCCCTCCAGCCGCCGCCCGATGCTCGCGCGGCGCCGTTGGGCATCCTGGCGCCACCGATCTGATGCGGCCTTTTTCCCGGGGCGGTGCGGCCCGATCCGACACGTTCCGATCCGACCCGACGTCCCGATGCGATGGCGACGGATCGTGCGGAGGACATCGGCAACGACTCGTTCCTGGAGACGAGGTACATTTCGGCTGCGCGCACCCCGACTTGCCCTCAGACCCGGGCCTCGCATTTCTTACACCTGGGCGTTCGCGCCCTGGTTTGGGGCTCCAGGGACCTCACAGATCGATCCGGCTCGAAACAGGCCGCAGGGAGATGGGGTAGAATGCTCTGGTCGCGGCTGTCTACGATGTCACAAGTATTCACGTGACGCCAGATCTCATGGTTTCACAAGGGCCAAACAGATAGCACCAAGACCTTTTCCTTCACCAGTCGAGGCTGTAAGTGGTCTTGATGCAATTGCGCCCTCGAGGGCGCGAAGTCATTTGCACTTCGCGGTTCGGCTCCGATTCCTCCGCATTCTCTTTTTCTCCCCTGGAGGGCGGCGCGAGAGCGCGAGTTTCTTCGCGCAGCGCGAAGCGCGAAAGCAGGCGCCCGTGCAGATGGGTTTGCGGATCCATGGGGCCATTTCCCTGCGCTCTGGGAGCCCAGGGCGAGGCGCCACAGTCCACTCGCACAGGAAGGATGAGCAGCTTGCCAAGCTCACCCCTTGCACCCCTCCCCCTCCGGCTCCTCCGTGACCGCCTTCGCTGGCCGCGCCCCGCCCGCAGAGCGTCGACACGGCCGGCCAAGGCCGACACGGGTGGATTGCAAGCGGCCCACATGGGGCCTGCAGGTTTGGAGGGCGCCAGGCGATGCATCGCCCAACCTTTTAGGTCCTTGTCTCAAGGGTGGGACAGCAGAAGACGCACCAGCCCCCAAGCCTGGCGCTTACTGAACAGCCCTGGGCATTTACTGGGCGGCCCTGCCCTGTGTCGACCCCCTCAGGCGCCTTCCTTCTGAAGGGCTTCGGGTGGGGGCGGAGGGGGGGGCGGTGCCTACCTACGGGGGTGGTTCGTTCTGATGCTCTCTGTTGCGCCCCCCCCCCCCCCTGGAGCCAGGTGCCTCCCTTCGGGCCCACCCCCCACCCCACACTGGAGGCGACCCCCCCTCTCGCCCCCGCCCCTCGTGGCGCGCGCTGCCGACCCATCCTCGTCCACGCCAGGAGCGGCCCTGCCGCCTCCAGGCCCTCGCCCTTCCCGAGGGACGTGCTCAGCCCGGTCATGAAGCGGTCCGCGTGCTTCGCGGCCTCGCGCAAGACGCGGCCCCTCGCCACTACAGTCAGCCCGCCTAGTAAGGATGGGCAACCCTCCCAGGGGTGCCCTTGCATCCTTGCCTCCTCGGTCCAGCCTCGGCCGCTTTCGTTGGCCGCGCCCCGCTCGAAAAGCTTCGACAGGGGCGTCTAAGGCCCTTGCATCCTTACCGCGCGTCCTTACGCGCCAGACGAGCCCAGACATCGGGCGTCTCGAGAGGAGGAGGAGGAGGAGGAGGAGGAGGAGGAAGGAGGAAGGAGGAAGGAGGAAGGAGGAAGGAGGAAGGAGGAAGGAGGAAAGAGGGAAGGAGGAGGAGGAGAGGAGGGCGGAGGAGGAGGAGGAGGAGGAGGAGGAGGAGCGACTGGATGGTGACCGCCGGTGCGCGGCCTCTTCGGGCAGCGATCGGGGCCCGAGCCCGCTGGGCGCTGTCGCGTCGCGCGCGGCCATCGGCAGGCTGGCGCACCGACGGTCACGTTTGCCAGCGGGGGGGGAGCGAGATCCGACGTCGCGAAGCAGCCTCCTCCTCCTCCTCCGCCTCCTCCGCCCCTCCTCCGCCTCCTTCCTCCTCCTCCTCCTCCTCCTCCTCCCGCATCCCTCCTCGTCCTCCTTCCCCTCCCTCCTCTCTCCTCCCTCCTCCCTCCCTCCTTCCTCCTCCCTCCTCCTCTTCCTCCTCCTGCCACATGGCGAAAGATACATGTGGCTTGGCATCGCTCGGACGTGTGCGTTTTCTCTCGGTGGGGACCATGCAGGAGCATCCTGGATCATCGAGCGACAGAACAAAACAGCCACGAGATCGAAAAATTCGCGGGGAGCGGACGTCCGAGCGACCGCAGGGTGAGCGACGAAGGAAAACGGGTCCGTCTTCATCGACACTGGCGCGCACGCTGCCCCCACAAGATCTCACGCTTGGGCGGTCGTCCCCGACGTGGTATGCCGCGCTGGCGGCCCGCGTAAGCCGTGGCGTGATTTCGTTTTAAGTCGGGCATGTCCCTGAATACTCGAACATTGCCCAAACATGGGGACGATGCTTATCCTTTCACTATTAGCTTGGCATCGCTCGGACGTGTGCATTTTTCCTTCGGCGAGGGCCATCGAGGAGCGTCCTTGATCATTTGGCGAAAAAACCACGCACGAAACCGAAAAAAACACAGGGAACGGACGTCCGAGCGATGGCCAGGTAGCCGACACACGAGAGGTCCTGACTTTCTCCAGCACGCGGTCCCCAGAAGTCTCGACGCTGGTTCCCAGGGCCAGTGTTCCTCCCGAGTCCTGTCTGACGGTCGCGGGCTCCGGCAGGGGCTCTCAGAGGCAGAGAACGGGAGCAAGCATCCGCTCTGATTCTCGCAGGACGTGGCAATGTCTGTCGGCGGCGAGCGGGCCCCCAGCGAGAAGTGAGAAGGCCTTCTCGGAAGGCTCGGAGGTCCCCCCCGCCTTCCGAGGGGTGTCCGAAGCCCCCCCCCGAAGGCGCGGGAAGCTTCTTGGAAGGCACCGGGGGCTTCTGAGAAGTCCCGCCGCCTTCCGAGAAGGCCCCCCTCTCCTCGCTTCCCCCTCCTCGCTCGCCGCCGAGCCTGGGCTCGGGGCCGCCCTTGCGTGCAGCCGGGCCTCGCCCTGCGCAACGAGCCCGGCGCCATCTTCCGGCTGCTGTCCTGCTGGGCGTTGCGCGGCGTCGACGTGCTCAAGGTTCAGTATCGTTTAACCCATCCCCATTCCCCATCTCCATCCCCATCTCCATCCCCATCCCCATCCCCATCTCGAGCCCAACCGCCTCACCACCTCAGTTGGGGAGGTGCCCCTCGGAACCCGAAGAGAGCTGCCTGAATCCCCATCAGGGGGGCAAGTCGGCCAGTGGGTCCCAGCCCACGCTGGTGGGGATAGGGATCGGTGAAACGATGCCCAAAGTTGAGTCGGGCGTGTCCCCAGGGCTCGTTTCGATTCCTCCGATTCGATTCGATTCGACTTCGATGGATTCCGATTCCGATTCGATTCGACTTGGGCTTCCGATTTGGATTCCGATTTCTTCTTGGAGGCATACTAGCCTGCCGATTTCCGCCGATTCGACTTTTCCCGATTCGGCTGCCGATTTTTCGCCGATCCGATTCATGTCGATTGCCGATCCGATTTAGCGATTCGATTCTGGGCTCTCCTGTGTCCCTCTACAGGAGGAAGATTTAAGATAGCCAAAAAAAATAACCCGGGGGCGATGTTCGGGCATTTTTTGACCAGTTTTGCATATGTTTTGGGTATGTGTTGATTTCTCGTCGAAAGTCTGCCTGTAGGGGGACAGGCCCGACCTGATCCCGAAGGTGGAGACGCGCCCGCTCGCGGCCGGCAGGCGGGCGCCCGCCGGGCTGCCGCCCGGCATGGCCAGGCTGTGGGACTACCTGTCCTCGGAGCCTCGCGCCACCCCGCCGGCCCCAGGGCTCTGGGGCAGCAGCACCACCATCATCAACATCCTCATCACCAATCAGCAGCATCCTCATTATCATCATCATCATCATCATCATCATCATCATCATCATCATCATCATCATCATCATCATCATCATCATCATCATCAGTATCATCATCATCATCATCATCATCATCATCATCATCATCATCATCATCATCATCATCATCATCATCATCATCATCATGATCACGGACGAACAACGCCAGGATACGGCCGATCATCATCATCATCATCATCATCATCATCATCATCATCATCACCACCATCAGCATCAGCATCAGCATCAGCACCATCATCATCAGCAGCATCAGCATCATCATCATCATCAGTATCAGTATCAGTATCAGCATCATCAGCATCAGCATCAGCATCCTCATCATCATCAGCATCATCAGCATCATCACAGAATCAGCATCATCATCATCATCATCATCATCGTCATCATCATCATCATCATCATCATCATCATCAACATCATCATCATCAGCAGCAGCAGCGTCAGCATCATCAGCATCATCATCGTCAGCATCATCATCATCATCCTCATCATCAGCATCGTCATCATCACCATCGTCAGCATCACCATCAGCATCAGCATCATCAGAATCAGCATAATCATCACCAGCATCGGCATCATCATCAGCATCATCATCAGCATCATCATCAGCAGCAGCAGCATCAGCACCATCAGCATCATCAGCATCATCAGCAGCATTAGCATCAGCATCCTCATCATCAATCATCATGAGCATCAGCATCATCCTCATCATCATCAGCATCATCATCCTCACGATCATCAGCATCATGCATCATCAGCATCATCAGCACCAACGTCATCATCATCATCATCAGCAGCAGCAGCATGATCAGCATCATCACCACCATCAGCATCAGCATCAGCATCAGCATCCTCATCATCATCAGCATCATCAGCATCATCATCAGAATCAGCACCATCATCATCAACATCATCATCATCATCAGCAGCATCAGCATAATCATCATAATCAGCAGCAGCATCATCATCCTCAGCATCATCATCCTCATCATCAGCATCGTCAGCATCACCATCGTCATCATCATCATCATCATCAGCATCATCAGAATCAGCATAATCATCAGCAGCATCAGCACCATCAGTATCATCAGCAGCATCAGCATCAGCATCGTCATCATCAATCATCATGAGCATCAGCATCATCCTCATCATCATCAGCATCATCCTCACGATCATCAGCATCATGCATCATCAGCATCATCAGCATTAACGTCATCATCATCATCATCATCATCATCATCATCAGCAGCAGCATGATCAGCATCCTCATCAGCATCAGCATCAGCATCAGCATCCTCATCATCATCAGCATCATCAGCATCATCATCAGAATCAGCACCATCATCATCAACATCATCATTATCAGCAGCATCAGCATAATCATCATCATCATCATCAGCAGCAGCAGCATCATCGTCAGCATCATCTTCCTCATCATCAGCATCGTCAGCATCACCATCGTCATCATCATCATCATCAGCATCATCAGAATCAGCATAATCATCATCAGCATCAGCATCATCAGCATCATCACCATCAGCATCATCAGCATCATCATCAGCATCATCAGCAGCATCAGCAGCATCATCAGCATCACCATCATCATCAGCATAATCAGCATCGTCAGCATCATCATCATTATTATCATCGTCAGCATCTCATCACCACCATCATCATCATCGTCTGCATCATCATCAGCGTCATTATCATCACCATCACCAACACCACCACCACCACCACCACCACCATCATCATCATCATCATCATCATCATCATCATCATCATCATCATCATCATCATCATCATCATCATCAGGCTCGGGGGCAGCGTTGGGGCTCGCGAGTCGAGGCTCGAGGTGTTCCGTTTTCGGGCGGTTTCGGCGATTCTCGGCGGCTTTTTGGCCTCGGAGCGCGCATTCCAGCGGCTGCGCCTCGCCGAGAGCGTTCCCGGGGTGCCCAGATCGTCCCGAGTGGCCAGGCCGAAGACCACAGGGCAACGTCAGTGGTGGAAAGGTTTAAGGGGGGATGCATCGACCCCCAATCGCGCATTAATCGTCGATTTGGGACCCGATTGCCCCACCTCGCCCCGGACGGTGCGGACTCGCTATCGGCGGCCTATCGCCGATCTATCGGCGACGTACCGCCGATTTCAGCTCGCCATCTCACCCCCTGAGCCAGTCCCGCCCCCTAACGTTGCCGATCAATGGATTGGAGAAGAAATGTAAACGGAGCGCTCAGCAGGCCCATGAGTATTTAATATTGGTGCGCTCGTGGGGCTCAACGGTGGGACTGTGGCTGGCGAGTTGGCGCGAAAAGTTACCCTCGAACGCGCGGTGGAATGGCGTCCCCGAAAATTGGGCGAGACCACCCGGAATGGCGAATGATGCACTCCCAAAATTATGAGCCGGATGAACTCATCAGCTCCAGCCCTAAGTGGATCCTCCCCCAATTCAATCGACCCCTTTGCCAGAGTTCCGAGGCGGGAGAATCGGTGCCCATCAGGGGGAATCGGCGCCCATCGGGAGAGGTCGAGGATTTGAGGTCCTTCGGGCTCTACGGCATCGTCGGTACTCAGCCGTTTCCTCGCCTCGGGGTGTGTTCCAGCCGCTGCGCTCAGCAGAGAGCTTTCTGGGGGTGCCCGGATGGCCCCGAACGGCTGCCGGCGGCCCGAGGTGTGACCCGAGAAGTAGATGAGGGAGGGAGTCGGCTACACGTACCAACGATTTTTCGCGTGATCTTTCGTTGGAGTAACCTTTGGTGTGCGACGTTCAGGGGGCCAGGGGGGGTACGGTAGGTTTGCGTCGTGTCGACCAGCGGCGACCCCAGCGCGGGCGTTCAAGGTTGAACGCCGCCGGCGACCCAGAATCGATCGATGTTGAAGGATCGCACGTCTCGGAAAGGGCCGATCGTTCAAGGTTGAACGATCCCTGCGGTGTCAAAAACCAACGCTGGGGTCGGCACGGCACGAACCTGCCGTATGGGGGGGCTGGGGGGGGAGGGGCAAAAGCCAAGCACGCGAGCTGCTACGGTCGCGTCGCATGCAACAATCGGCAAGCCGTGCACCAAATGTCACGCTTACCCGGGGCCACTTCTTCCAAGAAACACCTTGCTTGCCTCCTGGGTGCCCTAGGTTTCTTGGTAAGCGATGCTTTTGCTGTGGAAGGCGTGACGTTCCCGCACCAAAAGTCAACGGACGTCCTCGGGTCTCAGGGTTGGGGTTCTTGTGGCAGGTTTCTTGTGGTCGAGCCCCTGCTGTACGTAGCCGACTGGGGGCCAAGCCGTGCGCCGGGTGGCCGGCCCGACCCGGCGGCGCGCCGCCCGAGGGGGCGGCGCGAGGGGAGCGGCCTTCCGAGAAGCCTGGACGCGTTACCAGTTTGAAGCATATCCCTATCCCTATGCTTGACGTCACCTCACCTCGATGCCGATCTTAAGGATTCCCTCAGTTTCTGAGGGCCTATCCCTGCGAATGTCCTCGCTTTTTGCTCGCCCATCTTAGGGATAGGGATAGGTTCGAGGCTGGTTAAGAGCCACCCCGTCTTCTCAGAAGCCCCTGGCCCTCTTCGAGGGCCTCCTCTCTCGCGCCGCTCCCCGGGCTCGCGCCCGCCACCCGATGGTGACCCAGACGTGGGGCGAGCCGCGTGCTCTCGATGCGCGTGCACGCCTCGGCAACTGGAGCATGTACCTTGCCAGTGGCGGGCTGTTCTTCAGTCCCAGGAGGACTTTTTGTGGGTCGAGGACGATGTCGGAGTGGTGTGTTGTATCTTTTTTCCCCCGCTTTCCTCGGGGAAAACAGCGAAAATATATACACCTGGATCCCGTATACACCAGGATCCGCTTTCCTATTTGCAATTTTCAGTGCAGGGCTGGAAAAAGCCTCGGTGTATAGAGCCCGGTTCCCCAATTCCCCCCGTCGCTTCGGCGTCTCGGGCGGAATCGTGGTCGGGCCGCGTGGTCAGCAAGAGTGGCGCTCTTGGACGAGGGGCTGCCCCTGAGGGCAGGGTCGGAACTTGTTGCCCGCGGATTGACGAACAAGTCTTCCGAGGGGAAAGGCGGTGCCCGGCCATCTGCTCAGGTTCGTCTTGCAGCCTTCTTGGGCTTCTCCTGGTACGTACCACTTTGGGGCCTCTTGAGGCAACGCAGTCACAGTCGTGATGCTCAGAGTGTCCTGGGACCTCGTCTTACCCTAACGCAGGCCCAGGATGAGGACAAATCGTTCCAGAGCGTTCTAGAATGCTCTCAGAGCGTTCCGGAGTTCTCTGAAACGGCCGCGGCGCCCAGCACATCCTCTATACATCCTGCCAGTTCTCAGATATTCCCGATCTATCATATCTTGATTGATCGTCATCTTTTCTTCGTCTTAAAACTACCCCCACGAAGTGGGGGATCGGCGGATTTTATGTCGATTACGCGGTGTCTCCGGGGATGTCGCAGGAGGCCTCCGACAGGCTCGCGGCGTCGCTGAGCGAGTTCTCCTTGTGGCAGTGCGATTTCGGGGCATACCCCTCGCTCCTGACCCGCGCGGAGAAGCAGGCTCAGTCGTGGGACGAGATGCTGGACCTGATGTCGAAGTAGGTTCAGAGGACGGTGGCCGTTGCCCGATCGAAAAAAAGAGAGAGCAGGGACGGCCAAGATGAGGTGGGCGGGAAGGGGCAGTCACGAGGGAGCGGAGGAGGAAGAGGAGGAGCAGCAGCAGCAGCAGGGTGGAGAAGGGAAGGGAGGAAGAGGAGAGGGGGAGGAGAGGTAGGCGGACGACGACGCTGAGGTCGAGGAGGAGGAGGAGGAGGCGGAGGACGCAGGAGGGGCAATCGGCAGCAGAACAGCAGAGGCAGGGTCGAAGGATCAGGCGGAGACGGCTCGCCCGCGCCTCTGGGGTGAGCAGTGCTCTTGCGATGCGGCTGGGTGGCATGTCAGTATCGTGGAGGCGCTCGAGTGAGCTCATTTAAAGGACCACTCTTGGGCGAATGCTCTACTCGGCGGCGAGCGAGGGGGGTAAGCGAGAAGGAGAAGGCACTCTCGGAGGGCGGCGGGACTTCTCAGAAACCTTCGCGCCTTCTGAGAAGTCTTCTCTGTCTTCGGGGAAGGCGTGGGAAACTTCTCAGAAGGCTTCGGGACTTCTGAGCCTTCTGAGAAGGCCCGCCCCTCCTCGCTTCCCCTCCTCGCTCGCCGCCTATCTACGGTGGGGACGCTCAAGTGAGCCTCCTCTTCCTCCTATTCCTCCTCCTCCTCCTCCTCCTCCTCCTCCTCCTCCTCCTCCTCCTCCTCCTCCTCCTCCTCCTCCTCCTCCTCCTCCCATTCCCCCCTACCCCCTCTGTCCTCCTCCTCCTCCTCCTCCCCCTCCTCGTTCTCCTCCTCCTCCTCCTCCTCCTCCTCCTCCTTCAAGTGAGGACCGCTCCTGGACAGACGCTCCACAGAGGACGACCGCCTGGGTGAGGACGACCGCCCTTGGGGCTCTACAGAGGGTCGGAGGCCTCCGGTCCGCTGCGCATCTGTCTCCAGGTGACGGGGAGCCCCGTGCGCGTGCCGGGAGGCGCGCCGCGGCCAAGAGCAAGGGTCCACGTGCGTGCTTCTTTGCCGCGGCGTGCCGGGAGGCAGCACGATCCCCCCTCCCCTCCCCTCTTTGTTAATTCAAGCTTCGCGCGGCCCGCTTAGCTTGGACCGGAAGAGGTGCGCTCTCGACCCGCGAATCAAAAAGAGAGGCAGCACGGCGGCTGCAGCGCCGCTCGAGGAGCACTTTGCGCCTGGCCGGCGGTGGGTCTCCTGGCTCTCCTCTCACGGATCGGGGCACGGCCGCAGGGGCCGGTGGCGGTCAGCTCTGCCTCGAGCGGAGGAGGACAGGGAGCAGGAGGAGAGAGAGAGCGCAGGAGGAGAGAGATGGAAGGTCCAGGGGCGATAAGCGATCAGGCGGAGGATGCCGCTGCTGCTGCTGCTGCTGCTGCTGCAGATGTTGATGACGATCGTGCTGCTGATGATGATGATGATGATGATGACGATGATGATGATGATGATGACGATGACGATGACGATGATGACGATGACGATGACGATGATGATGAGGATGAGGATGAGGATGAGGATGAGGATGAGGATGAGGATGAGGATGAGGATGAGGATTAGCATGAGGATGAGGATGAGGATGAGGACAATGATGTTGATGCTGATGCTGCCTGCTGATAATGATGATGGTGATGGTGATGGTGGTGGTGCTGGTGACGATGATGATGATGATGCTGACGATGATGATGATGCTGATGATGATGATGGGGATGGGGATGGTGATGGGGATGGGGATGGTGATGGTGACGATGATGATGATGATGATGGTGATGGTGATGGGGATGGGGATGATGATAATGTTGATGATAGTGACGGTGAGATGATGATGATGATGATGATGATGATGGTGGGAGTGATGATGACGATGATTATGACGATGACGATGCCGATGACGATGAGGCTGATGATGATGATGGTGATGCTGATGACGACGATGATGATGACGATGATGATGATTATTGAATCGCTTCGCTCATTCCGCCGGCCCGTGATATGGCATCGCTGGTTTTTGTCTGTGTGTTCGTTGCCCATGTTGCGCTCTTGGGGGCGGGTGTCGTTCGGACGCGTTGCGTGGGGAGTTTTGATGGTGAAGCAGTTCCCTGGGGGTCGTCTCTCGATGGGGCGAAATAGAGTCGTCGTCAAGATGCTTCTTTGGGGGGCCTCTTGGGGTCTGTTGAGAGGCCGTTCGGGGGCGCCTGGGAGACATGTTTGAAGCCTTCTGGGGCTTCTTTTGGGCCTCCTGGGAGTCTCCTGGGGCCTCTTGGCGACATCTTGGGGCCTCTTGGAGGCCTCTTGGGGCCTCTTTGGGACCTCCTGGGCGCCTTCTGGGACGGAGGGCTCCATTTTTGAGTTCTCGGTATCCCTCCTGAGTCCCTCTTGGGCCCGTCTTGGGGCCTCTTGGTCCGTCTTGGGCGGCACTTGGGCCGTCTTGAGGGCTCTCTTGGGTCGTTTCGGCGCCGTCTTGGGAGCTTCGTGGGCCGTCTTGGAGCGGTCTTGGGGGCCTCTTGGGCCGTCTTGGAGCGTCCGGAAGCCGAAAAAGCCAGAACACAAACAACATCGAAAAAACAAATGAAAATCAACGATTTGGGCCTCTTGGGGCTCTCTTCGGAGGCCTCTTGGAAGGCTCTTGGGGCGTCTTGGAGGCCTCTTGGGCTGTCTTGGGGGCCTTTTGGGCCGTCTTGGGGCACTCTGAGCGCGCTCTGGGGAGCCTGAGAGGCCGCACCCAGAAGGAAAACCATCTCTGAGTAGACTTGGTCGGGCGGCGGTCGGGCGGCGGTCGGGCGGCGACCGGGCGTTGGTCGGGGTACTTTTCGCTGGGGGACCCCCAGGGGCCGCCCCGCGCGCGCGAACTAGAAATACTGTTAATACTGTTAACCAGTTACCGGAGATCTTAGCACGCCCTGGCCCGTTGGGCCGGCGAATTATGACGATGATGATGGTGATGGTGGTGGTGATGGTGATGGTGGTGATGATCATGGTGGTGGTGATGCTGACATGATATGATGATGACGACGATGGTGATGATGATGTTGATGATCATGAAACTGATGATGAAGATGATGATGATGATGATGATGATGATGATGATGATGATGATGATGATGATGATGATGATGATGCTGGTGGTGGTGGTGGTGATGATGACGATGATAGCATCGGAGGACTAGAAGCAAGGGGTGGGGGGACAAGGTGGACCACCTGGACTAGGGGGACGAAGGTGACGAGGAGGGCGTTGAGGACGAGGAGAATCAAGTGGATGGAGTGAGGAGGCCCCGGGGGTCCCCCCCCCCCCCCCCAAAAAAAAAAAAAAACGCCCCCACGACCAAAAAAAACCCACCCAGGCGGCCAAAGGGACGCCAGGATGCTAGCCCACGAGGGCCCCAAGAAGACCCCAAGATGGCTCCATGAGAGCCTCTCCGACTGCAGCCGTCTCCGCCTTCGCTCCCTTTTCAGAACCCATTTGGGTCCGATTCGATTTCGAGTTCGCTGGATGCTGACCGATCTTGGCGTTGTGTCAGAGACCAGGGCCCACGCCATCATGGCAGGAACCTGCTGTGACCCGATCCCCCCCTCGCAGTTCTAAACGAAAGGGAGTCACCATTCGCATGCCAATTGAATCGACCATGCGCTACACAACAGGAGTCTTCGACGATGCTGGGCACTGCCTAATGTTCGTCGCTTTTGCACGCGAGGCGCAGGGGCAGCAGCGGCGGCAGGGCAGGGGCAGGAGGAGGAGGAGAAGGAGGACGAGGACGAGGACGAGGAGGAGGAGGAGGAGGAGGAGCAGGGGGAGGAGGAGCAGGGGGAGGCGGAGGGGACGGGGAGCGCGGAGGAGGGGAGGCGGAGGAGGAAGAGGAGGAGGAGGGAGGAGGGGGAGGGAGGGGGAGGGAGGGGAGAGGAGGAGGAGGAGGGGGAGAGAGAGGGGAGGAGAGAGCGGAGGGGGAGGGGGAGGGGGAGGGGGAGGAGGAGGAGCAGGGGCAGCGGCAGGGGCAGAGTGCAGGGCCGAGGACGGGACAGGGCCGCCGCCCGGGCGCCCGCGAGCAGGCGCCCCAGCGCGCTCGTCCTCGGCGGCTGGCAGGGCGGCGCACCGCGCAGGCGGGCGCCGCCGCGGCCGCGGCTGGCGCGCGCGCGCGCGGCCGCGGCAGTGATCCAAGCAGTGGCGAAGCGTCCCGACACAATGTATGCAACTTCGTCCCGACTCGTTTCGAGGGTGATTCGTCTCAGCCGCCATCTGGTTTCTTGCTAGTCTCACTCGGGAGGAAAGGGCGATGACGGTCCTGCGGCAGGGTTGCCTGCCGACTCGCCGGCACGAGCGGGAAAATGATCAGGTGTGTGCGTTGTCTCCCTTGCGCCTCTTCCTCCCTCCTTTCAAAAAAAAAGCAGTGACGAAGCGTCCTGGCTCCGCTTACAGGTCCACCAAAGAATGTTATGAGAGCCTCTTGTCTTTGTGCACGAAGTGTTCTTGGGACTTGTCCGGCGAGGGCTGTCTTGTTTTGACAGATCGGGCTCGTGTTCTAAGAGTTTTGTTGCTGTTCCTAGAACAGTTGTGGGTTCTAAGAACATGTCGTGGTAGGCCTACAGGAATGCCGGGACGGTCGGTTCCTGCTCAAAGTAAGTCGGCGGCGCGCCTTGGGGTCACCGAGCGCGTTCCACTATTCGCTGGGTGCCTACTCGCAAACGTCCGAAAACGCATGTCTGCTTCGGTGTTATTTATCGTAGATCCCCCTTCGGCGGATCCGGGCCATTTGTGAGTAGTTACTTTCTGCGAATAATGGGACGCGCTCGGCTAGGGGGGAAGCAATGCAGTCGGCCCTGCTTTCAAGCAGTGGCGAGGCGTCCTGGCTTGCCTAAGGCCCACCAAATAATATTGTAAGAGCTTCTTGTGGTTTGCACGAACTGTTCTTAGAACATTTCTGGCTGAGACTGCCTTGTTTTAGCACGTCGCGTTCATGTGTTAAGAACCGTGCTTGGGTCATGAGAACATTATTGGGTTCTAATAGCATGCCGTGGTAGGCCTATAGGAATGCCAAGACGGTCGTTCCCTGCTGAAGAGTCGGCGGCCCGCCCGGGGGGAAGCGATACAGTCGGCATTGATTAGTGGGTCGACCTTGCCTAACCCTTGCGTTCTGCGTCTCGCAACCCATGCCTCCTACATTCCTATGGCAATGTGGCCCCCGGAAGGGTCTTGTGTCCTCTCTCGTGCACTGTCCAATCAAATCCGACTGTAAGGGGCGGGCCTTCTCAGAGGGCTCGGAAGGCTTCGGGCCTTCTGAGAAGTTGTCTGGGCCTTCCCCGAAGTCAGAGGCAGCTCTTCAGAAGGCTGGAGGGCCTCTGAGAAGCCCCGCCGCCTTCTGAGAGGGCCAGCCGTGCGGGGAAGGGGATCCCGAGGGAGACGGGTCTTCCCAGTTCTGCGACGCTGTGCTCTCGTGGAATCCGGGCGCCCGCCTCGATTTCGGCCCCCTGTGGCTCCTGGGGCCCGTCCCTCGTTCTCTTTCGGCCCCCCCTCGGGCCCTTCGTCGCGCGGCGGCCAGGTGCAGGAGCTACTGTTCTGACGATAGCCCGAGAACAGATAAATCGGAAAGGGCCCTTTGTCAGGCCTGGGGCCATTGGAGATTGGATCCGGGAGGCAGAACTACCCCAGGGGGAAGGTGCCGGGACCTCCTCGGGCCGCGGATCGAAGAATCACGTCGGAGGAGGTATGAGGTCTTGAGGGGAACGTTGCGTGGAGGTTTTGCCCACCGTTTGCAAGCCCTTCGGGGCCCTGCGCGGGCCAGAGGCCATCAAGAAGACGGCCAGGGATGGAGAGAGTTGGCCCCCTGGAGGGAGCCCCCGGGTCCAGCGCGGTCAGGCCGAGGTACGAGATCGAGGTCGGTTCGGGGAGGGGACCCGCATGTGTGTTCGTGCTTGCCGGATGCTCGGGTGCCTCCTGGGGGGGAGGGCAGCTTCGAGGGCGCCTCAGCCTGGCCCGGCCTGGCGGGCGGAAGGGCTCCTATGCTCTTGAAGCACATGCTCCTCGGCCCTGGGCCCGGCCGCGCCCGCTTCCTGCAGGACCCGCCTGCCGCCTGTCCGCGAGCAGGGACCGACCGTCCCGACACTCCGATGGTCATACCACGAAATGGTCTTAGAACCCAAACATGTTCTGAGAACAAAAACAATGTTCTTAGAACATAAACCCGATGTGCTAAATCAAGGCAGACTCCGCCAGACATGCTCTGAGAACACCCCGTGGGAACCACGAAAGGTTCTCGGAACATCCTTCGGTGGGGCTACAGGCGAGCCCGGACGCTTCGCCACTGCTTGACTGTCCCGCGAGCCGCTCGCCGCTCGGCGGCGCCACGGCGCCGCGCGCCGGCGGCCGTGGCCACGCCGCGCGCGCAGACGAGCGAGCTGCCGGGGCGGCCCGGGCGCGGTGCGGAGGCCGCGGCCGCCTATCGGCCTGCGCTCGCGGGCGGGGCGGGGCGGGCCCCGCGGCGGGGAGCGGGCCGGCCGCGGGGCGAAGCGTCGGGGGCGAGCGGGGGGAGGGGCGTCGTCTGCCTGCTTCTCCCCTCCTCGTCCCCTTCCGCCGGACAGCACAGCCTGCCCGGTACCAGCGTGGCGGCATATAGGGGCCTGACGCGCTTTTGTTTCACAGCTTTCGACCCCTGAGGCGGTTTTCTGGCCCCGCGACCGAGGGGGAGGCCAGGAAGCTCCCATGACGTCCCAGGCCGGGCCTACTAGGGGGGGGGGGAGGCCAGGCCTCCCAGGAGGGGGGGGCCAGGAAGCTGGGAGGCCAGGCCTCCCAGAAGGGGGAGGCCAGGCCTCCCAGGGGGGGGAGCCCCCTCTGGGAGGCCTTAGGGGAGCAAAAAGTGGCACGAACATAAAAATTCGGAGGTCCGCGCGGATTTCTCGGATCGGCGCTGGGGCCCCCCGGCGGCGCCTCCGGCGCCGCCCCTGGCGCGCTCCGCGCGCCAGGGAGAGGGGTCCAGCGCCGATCCGAGAATTTTATGCTTATGCCACTTGTTGTTCCCCTAAGGCATCCCAGATGGGGGGAGGCCAGGAAGCTCCCATGACGTCCCAGATGCACGCCAGTCGTCGGGAGCAGCTCTGTGTTCCCAGATCCCGATCTCTAGGCCTCCCAGATGGAGTCGGAGCAGATGGGGTCGGAGGATCGCGCCGCATCGACGGTGCATCCGCGATGCGGCTCGGTGTGGAGCCCGATTTTCTCCACGCTGGTGGCGCCGATGCCTCGCCGACGTCGCCAATGCATCGCCGATGCATCGCCAATGTATCGCCGGTGCATCGCCGATGCGGCGCGGTCTTCAGACCCCATCTACTCGGACCCCATCCAGGAGGCCTCTAGGGAAGGTGATCGCGTTCTGGTTCCTTGTTTTGCCGATCGGCGCGGGCCATCTTGGCTGTTTCTGGCGCCCGTTTCGAGCAGGTGGGGTCTCCCCCCCTAATTAGGACGCACTGCTGCAGACAGTCGCTTTAAGCAGAGGTTGGAAGCCAGAACCCCCCCCCCCGCCCCCCCCTCCCCCTCCGCCCAATGTCGAAACGCCGAATCAGAAAACGCTTACACATGAGAAGAAGAAGGCCTTCTCAAAAGGCGGCGGGGCTTCCCAGAAAGCCTCCGGCCTTCTGAGAGGTGTTCAGTGTCTTCGGGGGAGGCTCAGAAAATTCCCCAGAAGGCCAGGGGACTTCCGAGCCTTCTCAGAAGGCCCGCCCCTTCGCACTTCCCCCACGGCTCGCCGCCGAGAAACGGCGTGGGCTGGGAGCCGGGGGGGGGAGTGGAGCGCGCGCGGGCGGCGCACTGCGCGGCCGAGGTGAGGGGGGCGGCCTTCAAAAGCCCGGCGGCTTGTTTGCTGGCGGCCAGGCCGATCCTGAGCCCAGGGCCGCCCCGAGCGCTTACAGCACCCAAGCCTCCCAGACTCCGCTGGGCTGTCGGGGGGGGGGAGGGAGGGAGGGGAGGGGAGGGAGGGGAGGGGAGGGAGGGGAGGGGAGGGGGGGAGGGGGGGGGAGGCGGAGGAGGAGGAGAGAGAGGAGGAGGGGGGAGGGAGGAGGAGAGGAGGAGGAGGAGGAGGAGGAGGAGGAGGAGGAGGCGAAGGAGGAGGAGGAGGAGGAGGAGGAGGAAGACGAATCATAATAATAGTAATAATCATAATAATAATAATAATAATAATAATAATAATAATAATAATAATACGAATAATAATAATACTAGTAGTAGTAATAATAATAATAATAATAGTACGAATACGAATAAGAATAATAATAATAATACGTTTAATACTTATAATAATAAGAATAATAAGAATAATAACAATAAAAATTAATTATGATAATGATACGAATGGTAAGAATAATAAGAATAAGACTAAAGAAAAAATAATACATAATAGATACTAATAAATAATGATAATAATAATAAACAATAAACAATAATAATGATACTGATACTAATAATAATGATGCGAATCGTAGTAATAATAAATTGATACTAACAATAAGAAGAACACGAAGACGAATATGATGACGAAGACGAAGACGACGAAGAAGAAGAAGAAGAAGAAGAAGAGGAATGGGAGGAGGAGGAGGAGGAGGAGGAGGAAGAAGGAGGATAATCAGAAGAAAAAGAAGAGGAGGAGGAGGAGGGGGGGAGAAGAAGGGGGGAGGAGGAGGAGGAGGAGAGAGGAGGAGGAGGAGGAGAGGGGAGGGGGGGGGGAGGAGGAGGAGAGGGAGGGGGAGGGGGAGGGGGAGGCGGAGGGAGAGGAGGGGGAGAGGAGGAGGAGGAGGAGGAGGAGGAGGAGGAGCAGCAGCAGCGCAGCAGCAGCAAGCAGCAGGAGCAGGAGCAGGAGCAGGAGCAGGAGCAGAGGGAGAGGAGGAGGAGGAGGAGGAGGCAGCAGGAGCAAGCAGAGGCAGGAGGAGGCAGCAGGAGGCAGCAGGAGGCAGGAGGCAGGCAGGAGAGCAGGAGGAGAGGAGGCAGGAGGAGCAGGAGGAGGAGGAGAGCAGAGGAGCAGGAGGAGCAGCAGGAGCAGGAGCAGAGCAGGAGCAGGAGCAGAGCAGGAGCAGGAGGGAGAGGAGCAGGAGCAGCAGGAGCAGGAGAGCAGGAGCAGGAGCAGGAGCAGGAGCAGGAGCAGGAGCAGGAGCAGGAGCAGGAGGAGGAGGAGGAGGAGGAGGAGGAGGAGGAGGAGGAGGAGGAGGAGGAGGAGGAGGAGGAGGAGGAGGAGGAGGAGAGAGGGGGGGGGAGTCACGGGGATAGGCAGGCCCACAGGTGGCGGTGGTGACGGCCTTCTCTGCGCCAAGTCCCGGGGGGGTGGTGCCCGAGGGCCCCCCCTCCCAGGCGGGGAGCGGGGCCCTGCTCTCGGCGGTTCGACTGCGGGGCCCTGTGGGGGGCGTTTTTCCCAGTCCGTGCTTGCATTGACGGGGTCCTCGCGGAAGCTGAAAGGTTTGGCGAAAGCGTCCCGCCGAATTTGGTCGCGCGCTGGGTCCCGGGTTCCCGGAACCGGGTTCCCGGGTTCCCGGTCATTGGTTCCGGGCCGATCTCGGTGGGTTTTGGGTTCCCGGGCTCCCGGGTTCCCGGTCGACCTCCTCAGCGAAAACCATCCCATGATTGGGGTGTTTTTTTGTGTAATCGTTCTAGTTCCGTTCATAGTCTCGCTGCATTCGGCAAGGTGTGTGTTTGTGTGTTTTTGTGTATAGTTCTCGATGTTTTATATTGCCGTCGGTGTGATGTTTTCGGCTGGTGTTCCACCTCTCCGCGGATGTTTTGTTCGTGCTTTGTGTGTGTGTGTGTGTGTGTGTGTGTGTGTGTGTTTCCAGAGCTCGTGGCGCTTTTTTTGAGGGGGGGGGAGAAAGCCGTGGGGACAGGAAGGGGCGTCCATAGGTTAGCTTTTGTGTGTGTGTTCCAGAGTGTGTTCGTCTTTTGTGTGTTTCCAGAGTTCGTGGCGCCTTTTTTTGGGGGGTGGCATAAAGCCGTGGGCACAGGAAGGGGCGTCCAGAGGTTGCCCTTCGGCGTCCAGCCTGCCTGGGTCCCGCGCGGCGGCGCGCAGGGCTTCGGCCTGAAGAGCCCGGGGCCTCCTCGGTGCGCGCTCGAGCCTCGCTTTTTTGGGCCGACGCAGGCTGCGGGGAGGCCGAGGTTGGACTGTTCTCGAGCCTGCAGTCGAGGCCCTGAAGAAGGAACCCTTTTCGTTGGGGAGGGGATCGTTGTTCCTTGATTGTTCTTCAGTTTGCTTTCTGTTTTCCTGAGATTTTCCATGGGAAATCGAAGTTCAACTTAGGGGAGAAAGGGGCCTCGTTCCTTATTCAGGGTTCCTTAGGTCAACGCCCCGACTGTACTTCCCGAGGTGCCGATGCTTCCATGGGGGAGCGCGGCGCGGCGCCTCCGCGGCGCGCGGGCCCCCGTCGCGGAGGGAAGGGAGGTGCGAGCCGGGGGAGGGGGGCCCCATGGGGGCTGCTCGGGCCCTCCGCCGAGCCCTGGGGTCCGTTAGATCTTGTTTTAAGCAGACATATCTTTTGCTATAGCATACGATCTTAGAATAAGAACGCGCATGTCTAAGAACATATCCTTTTCCGCACAACGCTTTCAAGCACGCATCCTTTCAGCTGCGCGTACCGCTTCCGAGTACGGCGACCTTCGATCGGCCGGATTAAGAGGGCCCCAGGGTCCTCTTCAATCCAGCCGATCGGGCTCGGTGTCGACGTGGCCTGCTCGATCCGACGTCGATGTTCCGACGGTCCAGTGCGGCCCGACGTTTGCATGGTGTTGTGGTGCAGTCTGGCGCGGCCGAGACGACTTGGTTCCGGTTCCGTGCCGATGCAGCCCAGTCCGACGCACATTGTTATTGTATCCGATTTCCCGACGCGATGTTGACTGACCTTGCCCCAGACATCCGGCGTAGTGTTTCTTGCAGCCCGCATTCGTTACCTCAATATCAGCATCTGGGGGCAGTGTTTTGAGACCTGGAGTTGTGGATGAAAGATGGAGAAACATGTATCATCTATTGTTTGAGATTGTAGTCGCCATGAAGATAGAGGCTCCTGGAGGCTCGGGGTACTGGAGTTCGTTAGTGTTTTCGGCTTCCTCTTGGCCCTTCCCAGGCCCTGTGACCATTAAATCAAGGACCGGGAATCAAGGACCGGGGCTGAAGAGCAGCTTTGGGGGACGGCCTTTTTGGGCCAGGATCTCTGGGAATTCCACAAAGCGGGAAGATACGTGCAGTCACCGTTATGTTTCTATCGTTTCTGCCTTCACGGTTGCCCTGGACCGCCGTCGTCGGCACGTCTGGGATCTCCCCCCAACTCCATTCGGGCGAAGAGAACTATGCACATGCACCGATCCTAGCAAGGCCCATCCTTGACCCTGGCCAGAAGCGGTGTATGTGTATAGTTATTTTTCCTCTATCCATTACCCTTTTGGCTCCAACTTGATCCCGCTCCCTGAATAGCTGTTCGGTCGGCTCCACCTACATACATCCACCTCCAACCTCATCATCCCTCCTCCAGCCTCATCCTCCTCCTCCCTGCTCCTCCTCCTCCTCCTCCTCCTCCTCCCTGCTCCTCCTCCTCCTCCTCCTCCCTTCTCCCCCTCCTCCTCGTCCTCCCTCCTCCTGTCCTCCCCCCTCATCCTTCTTCTCCCCCTCCCTCCTCCCTCTTTCTCCCCCCTCCTCCTCCTCCTCCTCCTTTCTCCCCCCTCCTCCTCCC
Source organism: Prorocentrum cordatum (assembly GCA_963575745.1). NCBI lineage: Eukaryota > Dinophyceae > Prorocentrales > Prorocentraceae > Prorocentrum > Prorocentrum cordatum. The sequence continues at coordinate 28,264 of CAUYUJ010003701.1, forward strand.
CCCTCCTCCTCCTCCTCCCTCCTCCTCCTCCCTCCCTCCTCCCTCCTCTCTCCCCACCTCCCGCCTGGGCCTCCAGGGGCGCGCGTCGCCGAGCGCACCCCGAGCGGGGGCGAGGGCGGCCGTGCGCCTCGCGGGCCCCCGGGGCCCGCGAGGCCTCCCCGGAGGTAGCCCCCCGCGGGTGTCCCTCGGGCGCCGAGTATCGGGGGCCCCCGAACGGCGTGGCCTCCGCTGGTCCTCGTCCTCATCGTCATCGTCATCCTCCTCCTCCACCTCGTCCTCCTCCTCTTCTTCCTCGTCCTCCCTCTCCCCCCCTCGTCCGTTCATCATCGTCCTCCCATTGTTTGAGGCCGGCGGCCAAGCGGGGGTGGTGCCGGTGGCCGCGTCTCGGGGTGGCATCTCGAGGCACCTCGCAGCGGCGGCGCGGAGAACGCCTGGGGCGGGTCCGTGCCGCCGTTCGTGTTGCGAGGTCCGACGGCATGTGAATTCATGCAGGCACCTTGGGCACCTCCCTTCGGGTTGTGTCGCCCAGGTGTTCTGTCCGGGCACAAAACCTAAAGCTGTGAGGTCACCGCACGGTTTTGGGACTCGGGTCCTTCTCCGAGGACGTCTCGTGCGACGGGGGCCTCCGGGGCCCCAGGACCGTGCGGTGGCGGGCCGTGCGGTGAGGTCTTGGGGGAGTTCGAGGTCACCGCACGGTCTGTCACCGCACCGTTTCGGGACTCCAAAGCCGAGTATCAGAAGGGGGAAAAAACACACACACACACAGACACGATTCATCGTCGATGTCCCAGAAACTATGGAAGATATGGGGAGTGGGGGGGAAGACGAAGACCCAGAACATGTGGGAAAATATAGGGACTCCTGGGACGTGTGCGCATTTTTTGCGTGTCCCTGGGCCCCCTCAGAGTAACGGGGCAATTCTAGGCTCAAGTTGGGCATGTCCCTCTGCAGGCGGAATGTTCAAACATACCGAAAAAAACATGGGGACTATCCGTTTTGCTATGTTAAAACGTTGTTGCATATTTGTGTTGACTATGTTTTATCTGTCCTCCAAAATCTGCCTGTAGGAAGACATGCCCGACCTAAGTCCAGGCCTCCCAGATGGGGTCGGAATGGACGGGGTCGGAGGATCGCGGCGCATCGCCGATGCATCGCCGATGCGGCTCGATGCGGAGCCCGATTTGCTTCACGCCGACGTCGCCAATGCACCGTCGACGTCGACGATGCATCGTCGCTGGTGCATCGGCGATGTGTCGGCGATGCGGCGCGATCCTCCGACCACATCTACTCTGACCCCACCTAGGGCACTGTCGTCCACGCGTACGGGGCGCGTGATGTTCATGGTGTTGTTCTGCATGTCCTTCACCCCGAAGCATGCGTTCCGAGCGGCTCTAACTAAAGCCGGGCGGTCTTGTGTTGCCCATGCCAGCTTGCCAGTCCTCATAACTCTAGCGCGTCGGAATTGGTCGACGGCCAAATTCCAATCCTCAATCGTGCTGGAGCTCAAGAGAACGATCTCCTGGAACTCCGTTCATAGTCATTGGTGCGGATAGACGTTTAGATTATTAGTTGATCGATTTGGCGGCCATTTCTTCATTGAAGAACCCATCAGAGTTTCCAACCATTGTTGTGATAATGTTGTTCCTATGCATGGTTCGGCGTGCTTTCACGTGTGCCAGCGTTTTTCCGTAGTGTGGCCACTTCACGTTCGAGCCCCACTAAATTACCATGCGTACTTGTATCAATGGATGCATCTGATGCGGTCCTCGCGGAAGCTGGCCTCGATGCGTAGTGTGTCTCCATCGTTTCAATACGTTTCGTGAGGTCGTCGACGTTTGACTTTAGCAGCGCCACCGCGTGCTGCAAATCGTGTTGTGAAACGCCGTGCTCTTCAATAGCTGAAATATCTTGCCGGATTGGGTTCAACGTGTTTCGTAGAATCCGTTCCAATGTTCCAATTTTTATGTTCGTTCGTATTTCTGGATGCTCCTGTGAGATCTTGTTCAAATTGTTTCTGACGTTGTCGCTGGAGCCCTTCAGAATCATCTTCTAGAGCCGGCCATTTCTTGTGATGGGTTGCTCAGTTTGGCCTGCTTTAGCGCACTTTTCACGGGAGTCCCCACATGGTGTTCTTCTGCCGGCATCGTCGCGCAGATTGAAAGCACCCAGAAACAAGTGAGATTTGCGCAGTATCCGGACGAGTGGAAAGGTAGCGGTACGGTTTAGTGTTTAGTGGCAGGCGGGCGGGAGCGGAGGAGGAGGGAGGGGGCAGGCGGTTTGAGAGGCAGCGCTTGCGCCGAAGTGCCGCAGAGAGCCCCCGAAGCCACCGAAAGCCTGCGACGCCCTCAGATCCGTGGCTCCGGAACACCCGCCGCTCCACCTGCGGGTTGTCGACCGCACCAAGCGCCCGACCTTGCGCGTCCGCCTGCTCCTGCTCCACCTCCTCCTCCTTCTCCTCCTCGACCACAACCTCCACTCCTCCTCCTCCTCCTCCTCCTCCTCCTCCTCCTCCTCCTCCTCCTCCTCCTCGTCCCCCTCCTCCTCATCCTCCTCCCTCGTGGTCTTTCTCGGCCTCCTCGCTCGCTCTCCATACCCAGTTCCTCTTCGATCCTCCTCCTCCTCCTCCTCCTCCTCCTCCTCCTCCTCCTCGATCCCCGTCCTCGGTCCTCCATCCCCCCCTCGACGCTTGTCCTCCTCGATCCCCAGCCGTCCTCATCCTCGTGATTCATCTTCCTCATCCTCATCGCTCGCTCCCTAAACCCTCGTTCTTCTTCCTCCTCCTCCTCCTCCCCATCCCTCATTATCTGCCTCATCCTACTTCTCCTTTTTTCTCTCTCTCTCTCTCTCTCTCGCTCTCTCTCTCTCTCTCTCTGCATATACACACATATATGTAATCGGTCTTCCTCCTCGATCCTCCTCCTCCTCCTGCTCCTACCTCCTCCTCCTCCTCCTCTCCTCCTCCTCCTCCTCCTCCTCCTCCTCCTCCTCCTCCTCCTCCTTCTCCTCCTCCTCCTCCTCCTCCTCCTCCTCCTCCTCCTCCTCTCCTCCTCGATCAACGTCACCGGTCCTCCTCCTTCTCACCGATTCTTGCCGTGCCACGCCGATCCCCAGCCCCCTCCTCGCCCGTCGCACGGAGCCTCCACGCGTGGCGGCGGCGGGCGGCGCAGCCGGGCGCGGGGCCCGGGCGGCCCGCCAATGTATACCGGAACCCCACAATGAAGCAGGCCGCGGGTTCTTCGAAGACGAGGACGACGAGGACAGGCATCGGCGAGGACGAGGACGACGACGACGACCACTGGAACGCTAATGTTGATGTTTGTGATGATGACGATGATGATGATGATGATGATGATGATGATGATGATGATGATGATGATGATGATGTGATGGATGATGTGATGATGATGATGGTGATGGTGATGGTGATGGTGATGGTGATGGTGATGGTGATGGTGATGATGATGATGATGATGATGATGATGATGATGATGATGATGATGATGATGATGATGATGATGGGGAGGAGGAGGAGGAAGAGGGGGAGGATGGTGATGGTGATGGTGATGATGGTAATGGTGATGGTGATGATGACGAGGAGGAGGAGGATGAAGATGATGAGAATGATGAGGAGGAGGAGGATGATGAGGATAAGGATGATGAGGGTGATGACGATGATGAGGATGATTCGGATGGTGAAAGTCATGAGGATCATGAGGGTCATGATGCTGATGATGATGATGATTGGGATGTTGATGAGGATGATGATGAGGAGGAGGATGATGAGACTGACGATGGTGATGGTGATGATGGTGATGAGGATGAGGGTGAGGATGAGGATGAGGATGAGGAAGAGGATGACGACGAGGATAAGGATGAGGATAATGCCGATGCTGATTATGATGTTGATGATGAATATGATGCTGACGACGCTGATGGTGATAATGATGATGGTGCGGATGATGGTGATGATGATGACGACGATCATGATGATGATGATGTTGTTGTTGGTGATGATGTTGATGATGATGACGATGATGGTGGTGGTGGCTGTGGTGAGGATGAGGATGAGGATGATGGCGATGCTGCTGTTGCTGCTGCTGCTGCTGATGATGATGATAATGGTGGTGATGATGATGATGATAATGGTGATGGTGATGGTAATGGTGATGGTGATGGTGGTGATGATGATGATGGTGATGATGATGATGATGATGATGACGAGGAGGACGAGGAGGACGAGGAGGACGAGGAGGAGGAGGAGGCGGAGGATCAGACGGGGCTAGGACGAGGATAAGTCCGTTCCAGAGCGTTCTGGAACGCCCTCAAATCGTTTCGGAACGCTCTGAGGACACCGTGGCGCCTGAAACATCCTCCAGAGCCGCCGGATCTGAGAGATTCTCGATTGATCCTTACCCGAAATTGTCCTCGTCGTGCCTTCGTGTTAGAGAAGTGCACGAGTCCCCTTCGTGCATTCGTTCCTTGTCGGTCGGAGGGTAACGTCAGGTAAACAAAAGTGGGGTGGAAAAAGGTGGGGTGGAAGCACTCGGGTACAAGTAAGACTTGAGTTTGCCGAAATTCGGGTGTGCCGCCTCCACGGCGTGAATTTCGAGGGTCCTGTTTTCATTTGACGTTTTGATTGGAATCCGCGTCGAACATCTACATAGATTCCGTAATGTTCAGGACTGCACTGTCAGACAAATATGACCTCCCACAATTCGAATCTCACGTCTCCCCGAAACAAACGTAGTCGTGAAGATCCATCGCCCTGGAAGTGGTCTGAAGTTTCAGGGACCATATGGTTTCTTCCGGCAAATACCAAGAAGCATTCAAAATTGTTAGTCTTTCCCACCCCCCTCCCCTCATTCTCCACCTCGTCCGCCTCTTTGGTTCACCCTCCTCCTCCTCCTCCTCCTCCTCCTCCTCCACTTCCCTCACTCTATCCTCCCTGCTATCCCTCTTCGTTCCCTCTCTCCTCCTCCCTCCCCTGCCTCCCTGCTGCTCCTCCCCTCCTCCCTGCCCCCTCCACCCCCCATCCTCCCCCCTCGCCCCGTCCCCCTCCCCCACTCCTGCCTGCCCTCTCCTTCCCTTCCTCGTCCCCCCACCCCCTCCCCCATCCTCGCCCCCCTCATCCCTGCACCCCCCCAATTCCCCGCCAGGTGCTGCTGGTCCTGGCCCTTACCGCAGGCGCGGCGGGGGCGTCGTCCATCGCCCGTCGACGTCTTCGTGATCGTCGTTGTCGTTGTCGTTGCCGTCGTCCGATCAAGGGTCGATGGTCGAGCTGTTTGTCTCGAGTCTGGCCCATTCTGGGCCCCACTGGTGGCCTCTGGGGGCCTCCTCGCCCCCCGTCGTCACTCCTCCTCACGTCTCATCATCATCCTCATCATCATCATCATCATCATCATCATCATCATCATCAGCATCATCAGCATCATCAGCATCATCATCATCAGCAGCAGCAGCATCAGCATCAGCATCATCATCATCATCATCATCATCATCATCATCATCATCATCATCATCATCAGATCATCATCAGCAGCAGCATCATCATTATCATCGCTCGCGCTACTCCTTCTACTCACTCTTCACTCTTCCCTCCTCCTTCACTCCTCCCTCCTCACTCCTCCACCCACGCGTCCTCGTCCCAACTCCTCATGTCACACTGGTCACGCCCCTCCTCCCGAGGAAGCAGGACAACGAAACGCTCCAAGCATGAAGTCCAGAGATACCCGCGCAGACGCACCGGGTCGGCGGTGGACCCCCCCCTGCCCAGGAGGAGGGAGGACGACGGAGAAGGGAACCGGAAACAAGATGCAAGATGAGGAGGCGGAAAGAGCACGAGGAGGGAGAGAGGGAGCAGAACGAGGAGGAGGAGGTAAGGGAACTTGGAAACAAGGAGGAGGAGGAGGAGGAGGAGGGAAAAGGAGGAGGGGGCGGAGGGGAGGGAGGAGGAGGACAAAAGTGGGCCCGCGCTGGTGGGTCGGAGTGCCTGCTGCGCACGGTGCCTCCGTGTGGATGCATGCGTGTGTGTATGCGTGGGTGCTCACGACCCTGCTGTCGCCGGCGCCGCTGGCGGTGCGGGGGCCTGGTGCCCCACCACCTGCGTCCACGACCTTGCCGCTCTGCTCCCCAGCGCCGCTCAGGCCCGATCGGGTCAGGATCCTCCCCCCTTGGGCTGCGTGGGCCGCTGGCCCCTCCGTCGCCACACGCTCCCGTCGCGGTCTCTCCTCTCCCGCCCATTGCACCTGCCCTCCACCACGCCGTCAGTCAGCTCCCCCTCCACACCGCAAGCGGTTGCGGCGGCGACGGGCGCGTGCTCGCAGCCGGGCTCGCCCCTGCCTGGCCGTGCCCCGTGCCCTCCTCGGGGCCAGAGCCGGTGGTGGGGCGGCCGGGCCGGCGACAGCCTTGCCATCACTGTCTTGAGACGGATCTCGTGCCCTTAACGGGCGAAGAACGGTATAACATTTTTTTTTTCGCTGTCGGGGGCGCCTGCCCCAGGGCGGCTGGAAAGTTTATACCCCTACGGTGCCACCGTAGGGGTATAAACTTTCCAGCCGCCCAGGGACAGGCGCCCCCGACGGCGAAAAAGTTTATATTTTGTACCGTTCTTCGCCCGTTAATGCCCGCCTGTGCTGGCCAGTGGCGGGAGCGAGTCCCGGACTCCTCTCCCATCGGCAGCGGCGCCGTCCGCCACTCTTGGCTTTGCCTCGGGGCCACAGTCAGCAGTTGCACTCCGCCAGGGCAGGTCCCCATGATGGTTGGCACGACGACGAACAGATGGACGCTATGCGGGGGCCTCGTGGGCCAAGGCCATGGGGAAGGCCGCGACCTGCGCGCAGACCATCAGCCACGCCCAACTGCCGGCAGGCTGGCGCGCTGAGCTCTGGAATTGCCACGTCGCGTCCCTCACCCCGTATTCGGCCCACTACGCTCTTCTGAGCTCCCCGCTTGAAAATCTTGCCCGCTCGAACCTCAGGGTGTCCCTCGGCGTCGCGGGTGCGAGGTACGCCCCACTGGGGTTGCTGTCAGGCCTCGGAACTCCTCTGTGGCGACCGGGCTTACCCTAGATGCCTCGTAGCCGCCTCTCGGGCTACCGCTGCCCTCGCTTTTGCACGCCATGACTTCTGGGGGCCCACCCGGGCCTCCCAAGAGGCTGATGCGGTCTGGGCCGCGCTGACGCGGTGGGCGCAGAGCTTCTTGGCGACCCCCCCCCCAGCTTCTACCTGACGGCCGGCGCTGGCCCCACTTGCACGGGCGGCCCTGCGGATTCGACGCGAACCGATGCGAACCGTGATTCATGCCGTGGCCGTGTACGTGGCGGCATGGGCCGACCGAAACCACAGCCACGAGCACAGCTCCCTTCGGAACTGTGCTGTGGCGCGGACCCACTCCCCCAGCCACGGCGGCGAATGGGCTTGCCGCTGCTTCCTCTTGCGTTGCCGCGCACCACATCACCAGGCTCCTCTGCAGCGGGCACCCTGGTCCCGCGCGGTGGGGGGGGGCCGCGGACCGCCTCGACCACGCTTGCATCGAGCGCGGGCAGCCCGGCTTCACTGCTTTGCACACACACACACCCACACAAGCTCGGCGCGGCGCCGAATGGTGCGCTGGATGCCTTGGGGCCTGAGCTACCTCGCTGGCCAGATGGGCCGGGCAGCCCGACCGCCTTCTGCCGCCCAGCCTACTCACCGCCGCCCAGCAGGCACGAACTTGGTGCGGCCTTTTTCTCGTTGCTCTCCCTCGCGCTCCCGGGCCCTTCACCGTCGTCAGCCCGCTTTGCGGCTGGGGGGAAACCGGCGTTGCACATTTGTGGCCATGGTGTTTGGTCGCTGCCCTCGCGTGGGCGACGATCCAGCTGATGGGCGCTCCGGCACTCTTCGCCAATGCCGTCCGACAGCCTGGCGACCATGCGGCCTTGATTGCCATTCCTGCGCGTCAAGTCGCCGACCTGTACTCCGCGGCGCTGGTTCGCTCTCCGCCAACCGCTCCGCCGTGCTCATCTGCGCGGCTGTCCAGGGGCGCCCGCGCGCATGCTGCGAGCGCGAAGACGCTCGCAGGGGCGGGCGGCCATGGCGGACCATCGCGCCGCTGCACGGGGGGGGGGATATCATGGCGGGGGCCATGACACTTCCGCAGATTTCGTGGCGCCTCTCCTTATTTCATTACGTCCCTGGCCCCCCCGCTGGGCCGCGCACATGCCGCCGGTCATGATTTGCACCCCCCCTCTTGGACATCCCCCTCTTGGCCGCTCCCGAATCACTGATATCGGGCTCCCAGGGCACGTGGAGCACAACCCAGGTGTTCCTTCTGCTCGGAAAGCACGGACATCGGGCTCCCAGGGCACGTGGAGAACGACCCCGGTGTTCCTTCTGCTCGGAAAGCACGGACATCGGGCTCCCAGGGCACGTGGAGAACGACCCCAGTGTCCCTTCTGCTCGGAAAGCACGGACATCGGGCTCCCAGGGCACGTGGAGAACGACCCGGGTGTTTTTTCCTAGCCGGGAACCTTGGACAGCCCCAGAAGAGAACCCCAAGTCGGGGAGGAGACTCGGGGGGGAGACTCTCGGGCTGCCCTCTCGGGCTCCCCAACGGGGCGCCGCGCGCCCAGAGCGCTTGGGGCCTGCCCGCTCGCGCCCCGCCGCCAGGCCCACGCCCACCCCGGCCGCCGCAACTCCACCTGGAGGAGGAGGAGGAGGAGGAGGAGGAGGAGGAGGAGGAGGAGGAGGAGGAGGAGGAGGAGGAGGAGGAGGAGGAGGAGGAGGAGGAGGGGGCCCCAGCGTCGTCCCCCGAATCGGGGCGAACGGAAGGGGGGGATACACAGGGAAGGAGGGGGGGTCACGGAAGCTGCTGCAGGCAGCCGGTTTCGGCCCCGCCGCCGGGCCCAGTCCTCGATAACACATGGGCGCCTCCCGGCGCCGGGAAAACCAGTTACGTGAGCTGAGTCTCAAGCCCCCCCGTTGCTGTCCCCCCCTTTTGCCCGGCCCGACCCGAGCCCTCCGGCCCCGCCGCCGCGGGAGGTCACGTGGCACACACACACACACACACACACACACACACACACACACACACACACACACACACACACGCACGCACGCACGCACGCACGCACGCACGCACACACACACACACACACACACACACACACACACACACACACACACACACACACACACACATTTGTTTTGGTTGCGTCGGCGGAGTTAGGCAGGGAAGCTGCGCTGGCGACTGGCTGCCTCAACGGGGGCAACGTTGTAGCAGATCGTGCCACCATGCAGGAGGGAGGGGAAATGAGGCCCAGAGGTCCGATGTCGTGTTTTTTCCACTGCGGGCTCCCCGGAAGTCCCGACCGATTCCCCGGGACCGGACTCCTGAGTCCCTGTACCCACAGGGTCCATGGATCTTCCTCCAAGAACCGAAACGTAAGTTCTTAGAGGAAGACCCTGGGTCTTAGACTAAGACCCTGAACTACAAGCATGCCAAAAAGGCAAAATGATGATGACGATGGTGATGTTGACGACGATGATGCTAGGGTTCTGATGATTATGATAAAGATGGAGATGGCCATGAAGATGATGATGGTGATTGCATCGGTTTGTATACTGTGTTTAGAACAATACGCTAGGTTTCGATGTTTTCGGTTTTGGCAGTGTGTTTGCAAGGGAAAGTTTCGGAGCCCATGGAGTTTCGGATGCAATGCCTGGGTTTGGGGTGCGTTGGGTTTCGGTGAAACGTTTCAATGTTTGGGTGTCTGGGGTATGGGCCGCTCGTGTGCGTGGGTCTGCGGTTAGCGAGCGAACTGCACGTGGTGCGAGGGGCAGGAGCTTTGATTTCCATGGGGAATGAGAATGAAAAGGATAAGGGGGAGGGGACGGGGGACAGCGAAGGAGTGGGAGGGAGGAGGGGATGAGACAGGAGAGGGGCGGCGAAAGGGAGCGGAGAGGAGGGGGAAGGAAAAGGAACGCAAGGGAAAGCGGGAAGACGAGAGAAGGACAAGGGGCCGGGCGACTGTTGCAGCCGTTTGGCTCCCAAGATGCCTGGCAAAGCACGGGCCCGCGGGGCCCCAGAACCAGAACAATTGCTCCAGGTATGCCGCGAGAATGTGCCGACGCCCGAGTCCATCAACTACACGACGAACATCAGTGACCCTTTGAATGTGAACCTGCTGAGGGCTCACAAGGAGCTCGTGAATGCGGTCAGGAGGCTCATCCATCCCAAGACGACGATTGACAAAGTGCCCTTGGCGACGGTCTTCGAGACGTACGCTAAGGAGAAGGAGAGCGACGACGCCTGGAACCTCTCGTCCAAGCAGAAGTCTTGGAGCCTCGAGAGTGCGAAGTCGCTGAGGGCCATGCTCCGACATGTCGAGCAAGCACACGTGAAAGCGAGGACACGCGTTTAAATCTGTTTGTTTTACTCGCCTTACGGGTGGGGGTCGGGGACGGGGTTACAACGGGGAAGATGGAGGTGAAGGGATACGTGGAACGGGGAGGGGAGGGGGGATACGTGGAACGGGGAGGGGTGATTTGGGGGGAGGTGGTGAGGGATCTGCGAGCGCGACGCCCGCCAGGAGCAATGGCAACTGGCCGCAGTGGCTGGTCGACGACTTCAAGGCTGGCCGGGGAGGGGGGTGAGGAGGCCAGGGCGCCTCCTCCTCCTCCTCCTCCTCCTCCTCCTCTTGCTCCCCCCCTCCTCCTCCTCCTCTTCCTTCTCCTCCTCCTTCTCAGGAGGCCCCGTCATCTTCTTCGAACGGTGTCGAAGAGATAAGCGCAGCAGAGTTGGCGAGCTCGGATACCCCGTCGATTCTAAATGGCTGTAAGCCCTGGAAGGAGGATGACGGGGCCTCTCCTCCTCCCCCGCCTTCCTCCTCCTCCTCCTCGTCCTCCTCCCCCTCCCTCCTCCTTCTCCTTCTCCTCACGCCCCTCCTCCTCGGCCCCTCCTCTTCCTCCTCATCCTCCTCCTCTTCCTCCTCCTTCTCCTTCTCCTTCTCCTCCTCCTCCTCCCCCTCCTCCTCATCCTCCCCCCTCCTCGCGCTAGAAGGCGCTCGACGAGGAGGCGGTCGCGACGACGTACACCTACCACTGGGACGAGGTTACGCAGGCATCGGGGTGGGGGTCAAGACGGGCGTTCAGTTTCACCGCGGCCCAATCCTATGCAGTCTAGTGTCTGGGTTCGTCGTGACAGCTCCAAGCCCCAAACCCACCGTCAGCTTGACGGTGGGTTTGGGGCGAGCGGTTGAACTGAACACCGACAGCTTCGCGCACACACACGCACGCACACACGATCAAACACACACACACACACACACACGCACACACACACACACACACACACACGCACGCACGCACGCACGCACGCACGCACGCACGCACGCACGCACGCACCACGCACACCCACACACAACACACACCACACGCACACACACACACACACACACACACACACACACACACACACACACCACACACACACACACACACACACACACACACACACACACACACACGCGCGCGCGCGCGCGCGCCTCCCGCCCGCCCGCCCCGCCCGCCCGCCCCGCCCGCCCGCCCGCCCGCCCGCCAAACAACACACACACACACACACACACACACACACACATGCGCACGCGCACACACACACACGCGCACGCACCTCTCCACCCACCCTACCCTCCTCACTCACCCCACGCTCGTATCGCCCTTCCCCCTCCTCCGCCTCTTTTAGCCGAGGTGGCTTCTGAGAAAACCGATGCTGAGAAAGTCCCAACAAATCGAGTTTGGCCTCCCCGCAGGCTGCGTACAGGCTCGCCGACGGCACCACGAGCCCCAAGCCAGACTACGGCATCATGGACAAGGGCACCGACGGCGACGCCGAGGCGGTGTGCCGCTGGTCGGACGGCTCGTCGTGGTCAGCCCCAGGCGTGAAGCAGACTGACCTCAAGGAGATCAAGAAGTCTGGCGAGGGGATCTTGTGGAGCGGCAAGAACGGTGATCAAGAACGTATATGGGTGCAGATCGGCTCGAGGAAGACAGAAAAGTTCATCGCCATCTGGGAGGAGAACAACGAGAGAGCCAAGAAGATGGCCATGGTTGTCAACCTCAACATTTCGGAGGCCATGGACGAGGCCAGCGCGAAGAAGCTCATGATAGAGATGGCGCAGGCATACGCACGTGACATGACAGACAAGCAGTCCATGGAGGTCAAGAAGAAGAACTTCGTGGACAACTCCAAGCAGACCATGAAGAGGCCAGCTGCAGCGTCGTCGAAGGATGAGGAGCCGCTGAGCATCGATGTGGGCAACGCTGAGGCTGAGGAACAACATGAAGAAGGCGAGCCACCGGTGTCGGCAACTGACGGGGACGACGATTCCGAGCCACCAGTCAAGCGGGCCAAGAAGCGCCCAGCTGCAGCCACCGCCAAGTCCAAGCCAGCTGCGACGACCGAGGACAATGAGACGTCCGACAAGGACAAGGGCACGAATACGGGCAAGGCGGGCAAGGGCACGGAGGAGAAGACCGCCAAGGGCATCCTGAAGTACGACAGCCCCGTGATCGACAACAAGATGCAGGTGGGCGAGGCGAGCGGCATCCAGCGCCTGCAGGCGCCGCCGCAGGCGCCGCCGCAGGCGCCGCCGCAGGCGCCGCCGCAGGAGGCGGGCCCTAGCGCAGGCCAGGGCTCGCCACCGCCCGCATCGTTCGAAGATATTTTGTGGTGACATGTGAGTTTCAGGTACCCCCCAGCACATCCCTGAACATAGTGCTGGCGGGGAGTCAATCACAAAAAGACGACTGCATTTCATAGCCGCAACTTCTCCGATCGAGCAGCGTCGCCGATGCAGAGGGGGGCGATGCATCGCCGATGCTTGCGAGCCACAGCCCCAACTGGCGACCCCAAGGATATGAGATGGGGGTTAAGGGGAAGGGCAAGGGACAGAGGGAAGGGAACTGGCGGAAGCATGAGGAAAGGGAAGATTCGAACGGAGGAAATGGAGAGCAAAAGGCAGGACAGGAGGGGTCGCCCATTCAAACGGTCAGTCGAGCTCACGATCGTAAGACTCCTTGGGCAAAGCTTCAGTACTCAGGAGCGTCGGCTCAGTGGTTATTGCTGTGACAGCCCGATCTGCTCGAGACCGCCACGCATCTTAGGACACCACAGCTGTCAGTCCCTGGTTGGCCATGCCGATCTCGATCTCCAGCGACGACGAGCCGCTGAGTCAGAAGCTGAGGGGGGCCGCCCCCGCCGAGCTCGCTGGCACGGCGCTGGACGTGGAGGACTCCCTAGAGGGCGCCCCAGCTACCCAGGCGGCCGACGCTGAGGCCGCCCCCAGGGTAGCCCCTGAGGCCGCCCCTGGGGCAGAGGCCCAGGGCATGCAGCCGCGGGCCGACGAGAGCTTGCAGGACGAATGGGCCAAACCAGCCAAAACTCAGGCAGGGGAGAACTCGTGCTCCTCATTTTGTTTTTCTGTTTAAACCCTGCCGCGCGACGGAGGAGCCCACTCGGCCACGTCGCTTGGCCGGTTGTATCCTTCAGGAGCCGTCTGCCCCGCACGACCATGACCCTGGCGCTGGAGACGGAGGATGTGGCCAGCGACCTTGGGGAATTGCAGATGATATTGCCTTCGCGGTGCGCGCGAAGCAGGAGATGAATGTTGAGGCGGCTCCTGGAGCCGACGCCCAGCCGCAGCCTCCCTTGGCTGGGGCTGCCCCGCCGCCGCAGGCTGAGGCTGCCCCGCCGCCGCAGGCTGAGGCTGCCCCGCCGCCGCAGGCTGAGGCTGCCCCGCCGCCGCAGGCTGCCCCGCCGCCGCAGGCTGCCCCGCCGTCGCCTCGCGACGAGAGTGACAACTGGGATGGCATATATGAACCCGCCACCAAGGAGGCGCTAATGCAGCACATCAACAACGAAGTGAAGAGGCTCCAGAGCCTGGCCACATACGACGTGAACGGCGAAGCGGGCTGGCAGATGGAGCAGGACTTGAAGGAGTTCTACAGCGGGAACCTGATCAAGGACCTGCACAGGCGATACGTTGACGAAGGAGGTGACAAAGACACCAAGGACCCCAACATCCCAGAGTCCCTGTGGAACGAGAAGTCCTTCTGGGAGAGCATTCGAAAGGATGACTACAAGTTCAAGACGGAGCAGGTGGCTGGAAACCCCATCGCATCGCGGTGGAAGCGGGCGCTTGATGCGTCCAGGCAATTACGGGCAGACTACGCCGCCACGAAGGGCTACCTCAACAAAGAGAAGTTCCGTGCAGACTGGGCAAAGAGAACGGCGGACGAGTGGATGCAGGACAACGGGTTCAAGGAGACTGAGGAGAAGATCAACGCGGAGGCGATGAGGGGCAGGTACTACAGCTTGGCCAAAATTGCCGTGGAGGAAGGTGGAGGGCCACAGGGTTGGCGCGCCGCGATGAAGTACGCGGTCAACGCATCACTTCTGGGCAACGAGTTCGTGAAATACGATTCAATGGTCGAGGATATCAAGTTTTTGTACCTGACTCACGAGCTGTCAGAGATCTACACCAAGAAGCTGCAGAAGTTCCGCACGTGGTCTACACTTCCTTCCCCTCCGACTGCGACCGCGAGTTCCTCGGGCACCCCCGCGCCAGGCCGTCAGGAGGATGGCGCTGCAGCTCCGAGCGGCCAGCCAGTTGTCCAGGCCGAGGCCGATCCACGTCAAGCGACCGCTGGCAGGCGCGGGTTGAAGAGGACCCAGGACGCAGAGGATGAGACCACGCCCGACGCGAAGAAGCAGAAGGAGGGCACGGCCAAGGGGAAGAAGCGGGCCACACCGAGCAAGGGCAGCGGCGAGGGCAACGGCTCGGCCGAGAAGGACAACTCGAACTACCTCAAGGACTACAAGTGCACCAAGAGCAGTTACGACACAGTGATGGCCAGCCACACGTCCCTCATCAATAAGATCTCCAAGGAGCCTGCCTGGAAGTGGGCGAACGTGAAAGAGAACCGCGGTGACCTCGACCAGGCGATGGACGAGGTGACTTCGGGACTAACATGTCTCATCCACTCGGGCCCGCTCGGGGCCGAGATGGCACCCAGCAAAAATTGCTACGTAGCGCTCCTCCAGCCTGTCACGCCCCTTCCCCACAACACCACTCCAGAACATTCCAAACAACTGCTCCCGCTCCTGCTCCGTTTACTCATCTGTCTCATTATCCTGGTATGTTGCTTAACTCCTCGTCTCCACTCCTCGAGCCCCTCCTCCCTCTCGACTCCTCCGCCACTCCTCCAACTTCTCCTCCACTTTTCGCATGGTATCCCATGCTCTATTGTGCACTCACCCAGGTGACGGAAGTGCTCTCACAGTGCCCCGCGTTGTCTGAGCTGTTGCTCATCCAGCCCAAGAACCTCATGGCCCACAAAAAGCAGATCGGGGAGCCCGCGTTCCAGAGCCTTCTGTCCCAGGCGACGAAGCAGTTGGATCCCGAGGTGCTGAACTTGCAAAAGGCTGTCAATGGGATTATTAGGCAGAAGGCGGCTCGCGAGGGCGAGGAGTAGATTGGGGCAGCAGCAGGTCGGGTATATGCAGCGATCGCTGGTCTCGAGCATGGGCGCTGTACAATGATTAGTGGCCCGAGGTCGCCTCGGCCGCTGCCAGATTGTAATTTGCGAGCTCGAGTCTTCGAAGCAGCTGTTTTTCGAATGAATCGGAGACGAATCTGGAATTTTTTTTGAAAAAACAAGATTCTGCCACTCCCCCATGAAAAACTTAGCGTTTCCCCCCAAAAAAACTGAAAAACTCAGCGCTTCCCCAAAAAAACTGAAAAACTTAGCGTTTCCCCAAAAAAACACTTGGAACTCATGATCGTCAACGAAAACCACCGGCTAATCTCCGCCTAAACTCGCCGACACCACATGCGCCTAAACTGCGCCTAAACTCGCCGACACCATCTGCGCCTAAACTATCACGAAACCATGTGTTTTTACAGCTAAAGTGCACCCCACGACAGCGCCTAAACTGCGCCTAAACTCGCGCCTAAACTACCGCCTAAACTACCGGCTAAACTCCGCCTAAACTCCGGCTAATCTGGGGGGGGGGGGGGCAGAATCCAGATTTCCAAGATTCGGCTTCGAATTTTCTCACCGCATGGGGATGCGGTGCACCTGGATCCGAGTTTTGATTGCTACAGCAGATCTCTCTCCGTTGCTGGATCCATCATTCGTCTCCAGCATTCTCCACTCTACCACCCTTCCCCCTCTCCTCATCGTCCCCACTCGTGGCCACCTCACCCTGCCCTCTCCACCCAGACACTTCCCCGTCGGTCTTTTCCGCTCGCTCCCCCCGTTCCGACCCCGTCACCGTCGTCGCTTACATTCCCCATCTCACGTCCTCCGCCCATCATGCAATGACCCAGATGTCTCTAGAGTGATTGAGGTCTTGTGCAGACGTCACGTGTAAATCCCCATTAGATATTATGTGCCATCATGCGTTGCATTAGCATATCACCTGTAAATTGTGCGGTTGTGTCCGTCGTCTACTGTTTTATCTAATGTGTCTCGTCTGACTCTTTGCTCTTGGACTCGCTGCAATAGGGCGGTCGCCGATAGCCGATTTTTTTGCATCGGACATTCGCCGCGCTGTCGTTGTTTGCTCGTATACGCTGCCCACCTTCCCATGCGTAGCACTGCACTCGCATTGCCGTCGCAGCAGTTAGCATCAAGCCAGATAATGGCGCCCAAAGCCCCCAGACTTGAAGACGCCAAATACGTTCGGTCGGAGGATGGTGCTGCGCAAAGGAAGGCGGGCGCAGATCTGTTTCAACTGCTGCTGGAGATTTACGCTTCTTGCAAGTCCATGAGTGCGCAGGAGTTCTGTCGGATCTGCGAGCTGATCAGCATATGTAAAGTTCCAGGGGCCGAGTGGTGGGAGTACAGTTTGGGGCAAGGAAAGGAAAGCGGGGCATACAAGAAACATCTGGACAGCAAGAAACATTTGAACACGGGGCCCACATACACAACAACAATGCCTTGCAGTTCCGTGCGGTCACCGAACAGGCACAAGACTTTGTTGTGTAGGCGAGTTGATGTAACTATTGCACAGGAGGTAGCGGATAACACAGATATCACTGATCGTCTGTCTGGAGGGTTCTCGGACGACCCGACCACTGTGCTTTCCCTCCCTTGCTTCCAGAACCATCCTCATGTGAGGGATGCGCTTGTCCATGGGAGACAGCTTCCTGTTCCGCTCGGAATCTATATGGATGGGGTTAGGTACACCCCAGCCCAAGCGGGCCATCAAGACTCATTGTTGCAACTCTCTGTCATCAATCTCGTCTCGTGGAAGCGGCACTTGTTAGGATTTGTTCGCAAAGGGGACATGTGCGATTGCGGGTGCGGCGGCAAGCATACAGTCCGTACCCTGATGAGTGTCGCAGTTTGGCAGTTAGAGACCCTCGCGAGCGGGCAATGGCCGCTCCAGAAACATGACCAAGGAGAGTGGTCAGATACGGAGGAGTGGGCTTCGCAGGCTGGTCAGGACGTTGGCATGAGAGGATGTTTATTGTGGGTGAAGGGGGACTGGGCTGAATATGCCCAAACCCTCGGGATGAAATCTTGGGGGAACACGTATAACTGCTGCCCAATTTGCCCAGCCCCGAAGGACTCGATCAGCTTGGTATCGCCATCCATGGTCACTTCCGCTGGCATGCTTTTTCCAGATCGGTCAAGTCGGGACTACGAGATTGCGTGTCAAAGTTGCGAGGTCATTGTCTATGTCGAAAATGAATGTGACAGAGCAGCCATCCTAGCAAAACTAGGGTATGCAGTTGACGGGACGGCGGCAGACGGCAAAGTCATGACGGAGGAGTTGCTCGTGGGAGGGGTCCGTTTGAAACAATGGGACCGCTTGGAACAATCCTCGGACCTCCCCCTCATCCGAGATTTTGGATCGGAAGAGTTACCTTTTCGAGCTGTTTTCTGGAGGTCTAACTATGACGAAAGGGGGAGGAGCACAGATTGGCTGACGAATAGATCGCCCCTTTTTGCCAGGTCGTTGGGGGTATCCCCAGCAACTGCCTTGTGCATCGATTCGATGCACACCGTTTTCTTCGGGCCTCTCATGCGGTGGACGTCAGCGTCTTTGATGAGGATTATCAAACTAAACCCGTGGGGCGTTTCCGCAGAACAGACGTTCAAACGACTAGAAGCTGGGCTCTTTACATATTTTGACAGGGCTGGTCAGCCGCACGACAAAAGATTGGGGGGGCTGACAAAGAAAATGATGTCAAAACCAGCCACTGGGGCACACCCTGGCAGCGTGATCAAATGTAAAGCAGCCGAGTCTGGAGTTTTGTTTGAGTTTGCACTTGACCTCTTGCGGCGGTACGTCGCGAGGGTGGATCTCGGCGTAGCTCTGCTGAAGGCTGGGGAAGCAATGGCCGATTGGCTCCATGTCACGAGGACTGCAGACATCAGACTCACCAGGCGGGAGTACCAGACACTAACTGATTCCTGTGCTCGGTTTTTGATATACGCTAAAGAAGCCGAAGTTTACTTCACCCCGAAGTTCCACCTCTTCGGCCACCTCACAGTGAGGACTGAGTTTGGGGTTTCGAAGGGGCTCCTCTTGCGTCTAACTCCCAGCATCTCCCCGTCGCCCCTCTTAGTAGTAAGTGTACGCATGCGAATATGCATACGCATCGCAAATATCAAAAAAATACACGTGTGCAAATACATGTGTATGCATGCGTGCGTGTATGTATGTATGCATACACACATGTACATACGTATGTATGTATATATAAAATGTATGTGTGCATATGAATATATGTCGCCCTTCACCTCTGGCGTTTCTTTCCGTACTGTACCTGCTCCCATTCTCCTCCCTCTCCACCTTCTCCAGCCCCCTCCACCCCCAGCAACCCTCCTCCCCCACTCCGGCCACCCTCCACCATCCCCTCCAGATACCCTCACCCCTCCTTTGTATGCACGTGCGTTGAAACAAAAAGGCTCCAGAGGACGTGGGAATTCGGCAACCCACACGCCTATGCGACGTGGACCGACGAGAGTTTGAACCTGACTTTGAGGAATTGCGCACAACGTGCGCACAGGCGCACTATGGAGAGGACAGCGTTCTCGCGTTTCGCCGTCATTGCCAGGTTCAAGCCAGGCTCCCACCTCTACGCCCCCAGTGTAGATCCAAATGACAGAGCGCGTGGCAGAAAGCGTAGATGGGGAGATTCCTGAATGGTTTGTTTCTCGGGCAGCAGAGCTCGCCCCCGATTTCA
>CAUYUJ010003701.1:52500-75000 GCA_963575745.1 Prorocentrum cordatum
GCGCGCGCGCGTGCGAGTATGCGGGTGCGCATGCGCGCACGTGCGCGCGCTCACGCGCACGCGCGTGCGTTTGCGCGTGCGCGTGCGCGCGCGGGCGCGGGCGTTCGCATGTGCGTGTGTGTGTGTGTGTGTGTGTGTGTGTGTGTGTGTGTGTGTGTGTGTGTGTTTGTGCGTGGGTGCGTGTGTGCGTGTGCGCATGTGTGTTTGTTTACGTGTGTGCGTGTGCGCGCGCACGCGACGGGGGTCGGTTTGGCTTGAAGGGCTGTCCGGCGGGAGCGGTGCCCACGACGAGGCACAGACGTGATTCTTCCGAGCGGCCTGCCGTCCGCAGAAAAACACGTACTGCAGTTCAAGTCGGTTCCTACAGTTCAGGGGCAACTTTCGGTTCAGAAAGGGCTTTGGTTTTCGGGACAGTCCTCGGAGCTGTGGCGGGGAACCGATTCGTAGTCGAGGTTCGCCGTGGCAGAAATAGCCCCCCCCTTTTGCCTGCCTTCTCCAGCGCTCCCCATGGCAGCACGGCGACTGCACAGCCCATGCGCCACCACCATGCGTGGCCAGGGCCACAGGCATCTGGCCCTAGGCTTCGGCATCGCCAAGTGCATCCCCAGCCCCGACTCGGGGAGCGCGGGCCCCGCTGCCCGCTGTGGGCCCGGCAGGCGCCGCGCGACCCGCAGTACTCGCAGCCCACGCACCGCCGCGGCCACTGGAGGCTCGTCGGTCTCGTCGTCGTCGCCGCTGCCGCCGCTGTCGCCACCGTTGTCGCCGCCGCCGCTGTCGCGTTGCTGTTGTCGCCGACGTGCCGCCGCCGCTGTGGTCGCCGCCGCCGTCGTCGCCGCCGCCGTCCTCGCCGTCGCCATCGTGGTCGTGGTCGTGGCGTCGTCGTCGTCGTCGTCACGGTAATCTTTGGTGGACTCGTTGGCCTCGTTGTTCGGAGGGTGGCGTTGGGTACCTCCAGTGAGAAGGGGGGCATATGAAAACGGAAGATGGAGGAACGGGGAAGCGGGCGTAGGGGGTACGGCCAAGGTAGCCAGCTCTAACGATTCAGCAGGCCACCTCAACTCCCACCCCCTCCCACAGCATGCGAACTCCTGGTGGTGCATGTTTCTTTGGGGCACTCGCGCGCGCTCCCGCCCAGCGAACGCAAGGCCCCCTGCCATCCCCTCCCCATCCTCCCCCTCCTTCCCCTCCTCCCCCGCCCCCTCCGACGACGACGCCCTCACCCCTCCGCCTCCCCCCTCCCGCCCCCCCCCTGCCACCACCACCCGCCCCCTCCCGCGACGACGCCAGGGTTCGGGCGCCAACTGGCGCCAGCCCCCCCCGCAGGGCTTCCTCCTCCTCCTCCTCCTCCTCCTCCTCCTCCTCCTCATCCTGCTCCTGCTCCTGCTCCTCCTCCTCCTGCTCCTCCTGCTCCTGCTCCTCCTCCTCCTCCTCCTCCTCCTCCTCCTCCTCCTCCTCCTCCTCCTCCTCCTCCTCCTCTCTCCTCCTCCTCCTCCTCCTCCTCCTCCTCCTCCTCCTCCTCCTCCCCTCCTCCTCCTCCTCCTCCTCCTCCCTCCTCCTCCCCCTCCTCCTCCTCCTCCTCCTCCTCCTCCTCCTCCCCTCCTCCTCCTCCTCCTCCTCCCTCCTCCTCCTCCTCCTCCTCCTCCTCCTCCTCCCTCCTCCCTCCCCCTCCTCCTCCTCCTCCTCCTCCTCCTCCTCCTCCTCCTCCTCCTCCTCCTCCTCCTCCTCCTCCTCCTCCTCCTCCTCCTCCTCCTCCTCCTCCTCCTCCTCCTCCTCCTCCTCCTCCTCCTCCTCCTCCTCCTCCTCCTCCTCCTCCTCCTCCTCCTCCTCCTCCTCCTCCTCCTCCTCCTCCTCCCTCTTCCTCTTCCTCCTCCTCCTCCTCCCTCCTCCTCCTCCTCCTCCTCCTCCTTCCTCCTCCTCCTCCTCCTCCTCTTCCTCCTCGTCCTCCTCCTCCCCCTCCTGAGCGTTCTGGCACAGGCAACTGTGATTGCTGGCATCTACTTCAGAGCGGCACAAGGTGCCAACGAGCCATCCTGGCACGATTCCCTCGGCGCCATGGCCCCGTTCAAGCCCATGCCATGGGGGCCTACCCCTGCCTGGGCTCATGGGTTCGCCTACGCGCCACAGTGGCCGCAGTGGGGCGCCACGCCGTTTCCTGGTGCACACCCTGGTGCTCCTGGCTGCAATGACGACGGTGGTCCTACTGGTCGCTGGCCATGTACATTCCCAGATTGCCGGTGCAAGAAGAACGACTCCCGTGCCAATGCCTGCAAGCATTGCAAGAGGCCGAGAGGTGCTCATCCAGGGACGGCTCCTCCAGGCTCATGGACGGGGGGTGCGTCTTCAGCGCAGCGACAAGGCGACTTTCCTCCTCTTCAAGCGGTTTCAGGCGGACAGCCGCTCAAGGCTGGGCCACAGTCGCAAAAGTACGACAACTATACGGTGGACGAGCTGCAGCAGCTCATCGACATCGCCAATAAGCACAACGACACTGCCAACGTGGGTTTCTACAAGGCGGCCTTCGAGCGACGCCAAGCCAAAGATCGTCCTGCACCTCCGAAGCCTCTTCAGCGACAGGCCAACGATGCTCATCAGGCCCTCAAGATCACTGAGCGCAGGCTCGAGAAGGCGCTGGACGAGTTGGATTCGGCTCGAGTATGGGTCACCAAGAAGCACGAAGATGTGGTCAAGCTCAAAGCAGAGTTGGCAGAGAAGGACCGCATCCATACCGACCTCGTCGGCCAGCTACACCCTACAGTGTGTAAGCCCCAGCAGCAAGCTAACAGCACGGCGACGCAGATCAATGTTCGCGACCTCCTCGAGGAGCGGTTGTCGGAGATCAGCATCGTTGGCGGCGACGAACTGTTGGGCATCCCGTCAGCAGAGTATGATTTCAGTTCTGAAGATATCACTCTATTGCAGGACAAGCAGAAGGAGCTTCTGGCTGGCGCGCAGGGGCTGGCCAGTACGCTGCACGCCGACCTGGTCAAGACTCTCGACACGGCGAAGAAAGAGTACAGGGAGAACCTCTCGAGGCTCTCGCACAAGAAGCGCAAGGTCGAGGACGGCGCCGCTCCTGGAGGAGGTGAAGGAGACGCGCCCGCCGCTGCGGGCGGCGGAGGCGCCCCAGGTGCTGCCGCGGCTGCGGCGGCACAGGCAGCCCCGCAGGAGGCCGCTGCGTCCGCCAACCTACGAGAGCGTGCCGCCCGAGCTGCTGCCCAGGCCCCTGAGTCACAGGGATCCCCCCCCCCCCCCCCCCCCCCCCCCCGAGCCATCGCCATGGGCTCGGGGGGGCGAACCAAGTGAGTGCAGCTAAGCTTTTCCAGCAGCGCGGCCCCACACAGGGGCAAACTTTTTACCATGCGCAGCATGGCCAGTCTAACATGACCAAGTGTAATGGCGCCCTCAGAGCCCCAGCCCACCCAGGCCCTGACGATTTTGAGCTACTTCTTGGGACCATTAACACCAGCAGTTGGACGCCGACCAAGCCCTGGCTTTTAAAAACCCCGCCCATATAACTTTGTTCAGGAGCATCACTTAGCAAATCAGGCTGCGGTTAATGAAGCTTCGTCTTGGTGTCGTCGCCACGGCTGGCTCGCTCGAATTACTTATGCCCTGGTCACGCCCGATGGGGGCTCGTCTGGTGGTACGGCGAGTTTGGCTCGAGATTGGCTAGGCTGTTACGACATCACTAAGGGACCAGATATATACCCAGGCCGAGTGACGGCCTGCTGGGTGCAAGTACCTGGCGGCGTCACCATTTTGTGTTGCTCCATCTACCTCAAGGACCCCGATGGATGAACTCAACCTTGGTGGTTTAGCCAAACTCGGTTCCCTCCTCAACTCCTGCTCCTCCCCCTACATCGTTGGGGGGGGATTTTAATACGCCCCCGTCCGAGCTCGCCGAGTGTGATTTCGCGGCGGGCCTTTCAGCCAACATCGTGTACCCACCCAACTCTATCTCCTGCACTAGCACGGCTGCGGGAGGCGGACCCATGCTCGACTATTTTGTATGTAGACCAGGACTCGGGAAAAGGGGTCGCTGGTACCTCGGTCGCGTTGAATGCGGATATTCGCCCCCATCGGCCCGTCCGAGTTAGGTTCCATCAGCTCTCGCGGACCTGCAGGTCCTTACGTTTGCGCGTCCCCCTCCGATCCCTGGACCCATGCCCGTCGGGCCCGCCCCCAAACCAGCCTGCTGGCAGGATACTCTCGACTGTGCCGAGCATGCCCTTGCCTTGGTTCGTTCGGGGGCGCCCAAATCACCCATCCAGCGTCATGTTAGTTTGTTATATAAGCTGTGGGCCAATCAATCTGAAGAGGAGCTTGAGGCTGCGTGCCAGATGGTTCTGCCGATCCGAGGTACTCGAGGCAAGGTCCCCAAGCTCGCGTGGAAGTCGGTGCTCGCCCAAGATCGCAGCCGCAAGCCCGGGCAGCCAGCGCTCTACGCTCTCAGGTGGCTCGAGGGCAGTCTGAAGATGTTCATCGTTTGCGCCAGTACGGACCGCTGGCGCCAGGCCAGGGATATCTCCAAGGCGTTGCTTTCGCCACCCAACGACATCAGTGATCATTTGACTTTGTTTCAGGACCTGGCCCAGCGAGTCAAAGATCATGCGAAGCCTATTCTTGACGGCGCCACTAGCATAGGAGACCAGTGGCAGGCCGAGGGCCATGATACCCTTGCTGCTGCGAGCGAGGCTCTCGGCGCCTACTCGGCCACTGCCAGAGCCGAGGCCGCCGCTATTTGGAAGGAGCGGTTGCGTGACGGGCTGGGGGGGGGGGGGGGGAAGGCAAGCGCGCTCACAATTTGACCCCCCACACACACACACACACACACACACACACACACACACACACACACACACACACACACACACACACACACACACACACACACACACACACACACACACACACACACACACACACGGCCTGGACCCCCACCCGCACCGTCTCCTCCAAAGGAAAGGTTCTTGCGGACCCCAAGAGTTTGTTGCAGACCGAGCGTGCCCGATTCTCGGTGCTTTGGAGGGCCCAGGAGGCCCCCTTCCCCCCCAAGCAGGGCTGCGTCAAGTTTTTGTGACCTTTAGAGTGGCTCGAACCCGAACGCATTCGTAAGGCTTCTAGGTCGTACAAGCTTGCTTCTGCCGTCGGAGTCGACGGGTTTCACATGCGACATTTCCCGGCTCTTAGTGACGGTGCCCTTCACGCACTGATGGCCCTCTGGTCGGTTATGGAAAGCACTGGTGTGATTCCGAAACAGGTTCGCATTTTGAGTTTGGCCCGTCTTGAAAAACCGAATGGGGGGGGGAGGCCGATAGGCATTTTTGCTTGCTTTTACAGGCTGCGTGGAAGGCTGCGGCGGCCCGCCCTCCAGGCTCGGGAGACCAGCGCGCACTGGCCCTACCTTGCCGCCTCGGCCTTTGCTGGAGCAGGGGACGCGGTGCGGCGGCAATCACTCCGATCGGAGGCTGCCGTTACCAATTCGCAGGTGTCTTGCAGCTTGCTTTGGGACCTCCACAAATTCGTCGAAACCATCTGCTTCGATAAGCTCAAGGAACGCTGCAAGCGCCTGGGCTTCCCGCCGCAGATAGCCCACGTCTGCCTCAACATGCATGCAGGACAGCGTTTTTTATCATGTTGGGCGCGATGGTCCTAGGACCATTTTTGGGTGCCCGGCCGGGGTGCTCGGCCGCTCTAAGAGGTGTCAAAGCAGGGTGCTCGGCCGCCACCAGTTTTGCGCGTGCTTTTGTTACCCCGCCCCATCGATCTTTTTTCCCCGAGAGTGCAGCGTTGCCTCGATGTCTACATTGACGATTACGGCTATTCTGTTCAGGCTCGTCCGCGTTCGATCGCTAACATCGCCGCCGAAGCCGCCGCCGAGCTTCACCACGTTAGCACGGAAGATATGGATTGCACTATTTCCTTCGATAAGGCTTCTCTTGTCTGTCCCTCCTCCCCACACGGCATTCGCATTAAGAAACTGTTGGGCCCGTTGGCTGGACAGCCAAAGGCCACCGATGTGAATCTGGGCGCTGATGAGACTGCGGGAATGGGGAGGAGAGGTGGCAGGAGAGGTAAAAAATATGCTAAAAGGCGCTGCGTACTTAAACAGCGGCAAGCGAGGTTCCAGCGATGCAAGGCCATGCTTGGCCGACACACATGCCGCATTTTTAGCACTGGCCCGCTTGCAGGACTGAATTATGACGCCGACACCCATAGTATTTCTGACTACGAACTTGCCTGTGCCAGGAGAGCTTTAGGTACCACCCTGAAGCCCTCCTCGGGCCAGCGTTCCCTCGCCCCCCTCCTTATCCTCTACCATGACCCCACGTGGAGGGCCGCTGTGGCCCCGATCGTTCGGTTTTCGAAAGAGGTTTGGGGGGCCCAGTCGAGGTTGTCTGACCATGCGTTACCCTTCTCCGTGCTGGGCGCGGCTTGGAAAACTAGCTTTGTCGACCACCCCGCTCCCCTCTGGCGTCAGGTCCGAGGCCTCATGCAGGCCATGCGTTTCTCTCTTACTAGGATCGGATGGCACATGCCATCATGGCACACCCTCGTCAATGATCTCGATGACGAGATCCCGCCCACGACTACGTCGCCAGCTCTAGTGGCCGGTCTTCTGTATGAGGGGGCCATCCGCTCGCACCAGAGGGCTGTGGGCGACAAGTTAGGGAGTGGGAGGATGTGCTTTGACGTCGCGGCCTCAGAGTCGCGCCGCTCGGCTCACCAGCCGCGCGATCGTGGAGCGATCAGGATGATCGCCTGCGACGGTGCCTGGACTAAGGACCGCGCCATCGAGCGCGGGCACCTGCTTCAAGACAATTTGTGCCAGCTTTGCGGCGCTGCTCATGATTGTTTGATGCGCCGACTGTGGCAGTGCCCGAGCGTTTCCGAACAGCGCCAAGAGGCCTGTGACGCTGCCATTGTGCAAGACGCCCTTCGTGTTATTGACGAGGACAGCGACAGCGAAAATATTTTATTTTCCATTGGTATTTTCCTCCACCCAGGAGACTGGTTGCCGAGGCCCTCGGAGGCTGGAAATATCGTCCACGTTTTTGCTGGTGGTCCTGGGTCCGCCCCGGGAGCCGCCGGCGTTTCTGGTGATGTTTTCTGGGACGGTTCGTCCTACAAGCATGTCATCAAGGAGCTGTCAAGGGCTGGCTGGGGCTTCGTTTCTGTTGACCCCCAAGGAGAAGTTACCGTTTCAGTCTCGGGGGCGGTGTCCAAGCCCTTCGCCCAGACCTCTCAGGCTGGGGAGTACAGTGCCTATGCAGCTACTGCTCAATGCTTGGAGGAGCCCGCCACGGGCTTTGCGGATTGCGAAGGGGTCGTTAGGGCCCACTCTGCACCCAGAGCTGTCCGTTTCTCTTATAAGAAGAAATATTCTGGTAGTGCTGCATTTGCTTCCTCAAAGTGTTGGTGCGATGTGAGGAAAGTAAAGGCTCACACTGTCGAATCTGCCGACATGACGGATGAGGAGAAATTTCTCAAGCTCCGCAACGACGCAGCAGACAGAGCTGCGAAGCACGGTGCGTCTCTCCACCCGCAGGCCAGTGCGGACGAGATGGCGCAGATAGATCGAACAGTTCCCTGTGCCCGTGCTGTATGTAGAGTTGCCGCCGCGGTATTACCCAGCTGGCCGAAGTTAGACCTCAGTGAAGTGCAGCATGCCATTCCCATGCCACCTCCTCCTTCGCTTGAGCCCCGCTTCGATCACCAATGGGAATGGTATCGCGGTATCTGGCGGTGCATGTGCTGTCTCCGTTTTCGTCGCTGCGCTGATCGACCTTCCTTGACAGCATGTCGCGGTGAGCCACCGCCTGCTGTGCAACTGATTTCGAATTTAGGTCACCGCATGCTCGCGTTGCAATGCAGTGATCAGTCGCCACTCTTCGTTCGCGTCAGGTGTAAAACCTACACTTGTCTCGGCAGAGTGTTGCGGCTTAGCCGCCAATGTGATCCCGCCAAGACTGGCCGTAATGACTGGGACCGCTGGCGGCTTGCGCAGCGTGGGCATCACCCTAAGCTCAAAGGGGTTAGTGTCGAGCCCATGCCCGATATGGATTCGTGAATCCCACGGCCATATTTTTTCTTTCCCTCTGGTCACCTGTAGGGCGGTGCCGAATGGAAAAAAAAACTCCTCCCCCTCCTCCTTCTCCCCCTCCTTTTCTTCCTTCTCCTCCTCCTCCTCCTCCCCCTCCTCCTTTTCCCCCTCCTCCTCTTCCTCCTCCTCCTCCACCTCCTCCTCCTCCTCCTCCTCCTCCTTCTCCTCTTCCTCCTCCTCCTCCCCCGCCTCCAGGCGGGCCTGCGACGCCCGCCGCCGGCTGCGCTGGGCGGCCCCAACCGAACCAAACCCAAGAGTTCCGCCACGCAGGACTCGCGAGTCGCCGCCGCCGCCGCCGTCGTCGTCGTCGTCGTCGTCGTCGGCGGCGGCTTGAGCATCGAGGTCCGAGATTCTCGGGGGGATCGAGGGTCTTCTCGCCCTTTTCCTTGCAGGCCGCCGGAGACTCCAGGGACGTCGGCCATGGTCGGCGCGGTCGTCGTCGGAGTCGGTTTCAGAGTTTCTCGGAGCGTCTTGCCGTTTTCCAGCCTGCTTGAGAGAAGGCTCGAGAGGCGCCAGGATTGTCCAGAAGGCATCCCGTGAGAGGCGCCCGAGAGCACGCGGTAGCGCGTACGCTTGCCAACATGCCTGGATTTGCCGCGTGCTCGCACGACTGCGTGGGCGCGTTCGCGCGCACGCGTGCGCGGTGGCCCGCTTGGCCGCGCACGTGACCAAAGGCCCCGCGTGCTTCTGTGGTTGCGGGCTCGATCGCTCGCGTGCGCGTGTGATCGCACGCACGCGCGCAGTGGCATCCGCACGTTTGCTCACATGCAGCGCGGGGTCGGGCCGAGCGCGCGCTGATCTCGGAATGCCAAGCTCACACCGGTGCACTGACCGAGCGGGAGGCATCTGAGCGTCGCAGAGGCTGGTCGCTGCGTCTGGCGGCGCGTGCCGCCGGCGGCTGTCTGCATGCGTGCGTGCCGGCGCGCACGACCGCACGCTCGCAGTCTTCGCTTGGCCGCCAGGCTTGCGAGCGCGAGTCCCGTTGTTGCTGCTGCTGCTGCTGCTGCTGCTGCTGCTGCTGCTGCTGCTGCTGCTGCTGCTGCTGCTGCTGCTGCTGCTGCTGCTGCTGCTGCTGCTGCTTCGTGTCGCCCCCCAGCAGAGGACCTGCTGGAACGAGCGGAGCCCAAAGCTTCACGCCTCTCCCCGCCCACCTCCCTCCCCCGTCCCCTGCGCATCCTCCTCGTCTCAGGGGGGAGAGAAGCACACAGACACAGTTCATCGTCGACTCCCAGGAAAATGTGGGAAAATAGGGGAAGTGGGGGGGAAGACGAAGCCCCAGCCCGCAGCAAATATTAGAACATATAAAAAGGATCCTGTTACTTGTGTGTACTCGTTTGCGTGTCCCTGGGCCCCTTCCTCGGCATGGCCACCCCCGCCCTGGCCGTCGCACGGGCAGGCTCGCGCCCGCGCCGCAGCGGTGGCGACCCTGGCGCGGGTGCTCGGGTTGCACGCCGCCGGTGGCCCAGGGTTGGCAGGCAGCGAACGATCCGCGCGGCTGGAAGGCCGCGCCCGAACGATCTACGCGGTGCGTCAGGAACCAATCCACAAGCCGTCGCGGCACGAATTTGCCTCACAGGCCTTCCTCTCCTCCGTCTTCGTCGTCCAGCTGCGGCCCCACTCTGGCGCCTCCCCTGGAACGGCCCTTTCGGCGTGGCTCGCGGGGGCCCAGATAGGACCTCAATAGGATTAGACGGCCCCCGTCTGGCCCCATCCCAGCCCCATCTGGATTTGGGGAGTCGTTCAGCGGGATCGGGATGGGGACGGAAAGAATGGGAACGAACACCGAAGGATTCGTTTTCGATGTCGCCGCGGGCTTTGTCCTTGTGGGGCGAAAATCGCCTGCCCGGCAGCGACCGCTGTTGGTTTGGGACAGCATTCCCATTACAAGTGGGTTTGAACGGGGTTCTAAGCGTGCTCGTTCTTGTAACCTCTGAAGGTCCTTAGTTTTGCTCCCCCCTGTTTCTCTCGGCGGTGAATGTAACTCGTCCCGCCTCCTCCGCGTCCTCCTCTTCCTCCTCCTCCTCCTCCTCCTCCCTCCTCCTCCTCCTCCTCCTCCAGACAGCCGTGGTGCGCACCGACACCACCAGCAGACCCTTCGACCTCCGTCGCGGCACAAAACAAGGAGATCCGCTGAGCTCATTACTTTTCTTCAACGCTCTGCTTCAACATATCCTAGCACCGCTGGTTCCAAACTGGCAGCAGAAACGCCGGGGCGTTTAATTGGGCCACACCGACGATTCGACACTCACGAACCTCCGGTTCGCAGACGACATATTGCTGACCAGCCAAACACTACACAATTTGAAAAGATTGTGTTCCGACTTGATCGCATCTGCCACGCCACATGGGTTGGAGCTACACCCAACCAAAAACAAAATCATGACCAACCAGCTTCGCAACCGTGACCAGACGGCTACAGTAACATTGATGGACATCGAAATCCTACCACGAACCAGCACCATCAGACGATCACCTTCCACGATGCCACCGCGACCGAAGTCAAGCACCGGATTCAAGCTGCGTGGGCGTGTTTTAGCGGCCATTGACAAGAATTCACCAGCAAACACTACCCATTGAGACATCGATTGCAGCTTTACGAGGGTACAGTTATCCCTACTATGACGTACGGCGCAGAAATTTGGACTCTGACAGAGCCCCTCAAGAAGCAGCTACGACAAATGCAACGACGCATGATCAGAATAATCATAGGGACACCGAGGAGACGCACAGCTGCACCGACACCGCACCACGACCCAGCAGCATACCAAAACAACACCCACCACCACAGTAAGGGATCCACCAATCCACACGACTCCAACGATTCCACCGAGTCCGACGTACGCAGTGACCTTCCCAACCCGCTCAATCTGCAAGACGCAGGCAACGACGACGAGGACACGCAGCCTAACGGCAGGGGGGATGACGACCTGGAGCTGTGGTCCGACATCATTCGCAGAAGCACGCGGAGGGCGGAATCACCCCTGATCATGCACGATATACCAGACGTGTTGTACATACATCGTAGAATGGTATGGCGGTGGGCGAGAACGGCGTCTCACCATCCCACGACGCGCTGGACCCGGAGAGCGCTCGAACGGAACCCGAATCTCAAGACACGCCAGCGCGGACGACGGCAGCCAAAGCGGTGGGACGACGAAGTCCGCAGCTGCCTGCACAGTCTGGACAGCGAGGCCGTAGAGGAACAGAACAGGGCAGCCACCCAGCCACGACAATACGAGCACAACAGCACGAACGGCCTACGATGGATCCGGGCCGCTTGCTGCACAGAGTGGTGGACATCCTGGGAGCCGGCATACGTTTCACAACCCTGAATATTTTGGTGATCATTCTTGTCGAGGCCACGGCCTCCACGCCATGCCCTGATGGGCACGGGCGGGCTCCCAGGAGGAGCGCGCACGACTCCGGCGTTCGCTCCGCTTCGCTTCGCTTCGCTTCGCTTCCTCCTCCTCCTCCTCCTCCTCCTCCTCCTCCTCCTCCTCCTCCCCCCCTC
The DNA here is from genome assembly GCA_963575745.1 of Prorocentrum cordatum. Classification (NCBI taxonomy): domain Eukaryota; class Dinophyceae; order Prorocentrales; family Prorocentraceae; genus Prorocentrum; species Prorocentrum cordatum. The sequence continues at coordinate 64,116 of CAUYUJ010003701.1, forward strand.
TTCCTCCTGCTCCAACATCTGCGCGGCGGGTACCGCGGAGAAAGAAGTATGTCCCCCTCCTGGTGGGACCCCAGTCCGTCCACAAGGGCGTCGGTCCGCAGACATCTTGGCTCAAGCCGCTGTTTCGCCGAAGCACCTCCCAGGCGATCTCTTGGAAGCAGAGCCCGTGCCGCGCTCGGCGTGTCTTTGCCGCAATGGCCCGCTCCGCGTCCCTGCTGATCGCTTGCGCTGTCGCCGCCATCGCCGCTCTGTCGGTGGGCTCCCTCGTGCTGTCCTTCGTCGGCGCCTCGTCCCCGGCCTCGGCGGGCCTCCGGACCGGGCAGCGCGCCCCCGCCGTGGAGATGCACTTCTTCGGCGGCCCGCCGGTGACGACCACGCCCCCGCCGCCGGTGGGCTTCAGCCTGGGGGGCGTGGGCGGGAACAACTACGTGATCTCGATCACCATCCTCTTCTTCGGCTCGGTCCTCGCGAACGCCAACGGCTTCTTCGGGCCGTGGTGAGATCCCGGGCGCTCTCCCCGGGCCAGCAGGCGGGCCTGCCGAGGACGGCCTCCTCGACGGCGCCACGTTCTCCTATGTGTTGCGTGCCATTTACGGGCGCCGCGTCTGCAGCCAGCGCGCATCTAGCTTTCCTTCGGTGCGGCGGTTGTTGAAGAAAAGTCCACGAGGGCGTCGAATGGATCATTAGTAGTTGCCACTATATTTCTGGGGGGGTCCGGGGACACCTTATGGATCAAGACACGGGTTCCGAGGGGCGTGTGTCCGTAACCGACGGCCCGTGGCCTCGCGCCTGGTCTGCCGCTTGGTCTCCCAGGTGGTCTCCCGTGTGGCCTCCCTCATGCTCTCCCGCGCATCCTCCCGTGTGCCCTTCCGCGTGCCCTCCCGCATGGCCTCTGGCACAGCTCTGGCACCGCAGAAAACGCCCTTCTGCCTTAGTGGGCCCTGGAAACGACAGCGCCGTTTTTTTACCGGTTCCGTTTTGCCGTTTTGTTTGCCGGTTCCGACGCCGTTCTCTTACCGGTTCCGTCGCCGTTTTTGTTCCGGTTCCGGCCCCGGTTCCAAGCCTGAAGCCGTTTTTTGGCCGTTTCCGGTCGCCGTTGTTTTGCCGTTTCCATGTTCAAGGGATTTTTTCGGACACGGTGAAAAAACGGCCTTGCCGATTCCGGGGCCCACTAAGCCCTCTGCAGTGTCGAAGCACGTGCGCTTTCGCGTGCTCCCCGCCAGGGCGTAAGTCGCCCTCGGGCGTGCAAACCTCGGGCTCAGGGCCAAGACTTCCGGCGTCGCTCGGAAGCTCTCGGTGGCGGTGTCTTCCGAGGAGTCCCGGGCCTCGTGCAGCCCCTCCCCCGGGCCTCGGGGCCCATCAGCAACAGAATGGAGATGGAGAGCAGGAGGAGGAGGAGGAGGAGGAGGAGGAGGAGGAGGGGAGGAGAAGGAGGAGGAGAGGGAGGAGGAGGAGGAGGAGGAGAGGGGAGGGGAGGGTAGGGAGGTAGGGGAGGGGAGGAGAGGAGGAGGAGAGGAAGGAGAAGAGGAGAGGAGAGAAGGAGGGGAGGGAGGAGGGGAGAGGAGGAGAGGAGAGGAGAGGAGAGGAGAGGAGAGGAGAGGAGGAGGAGAGGAGGAGGAGGAGGAGCGCGGGGCGCTGTCTCCTCAGAACGAGGACCCAACACCAGAGGACGGTTGGGAAAGGTGGAGATGGCAGGCATCGCCTCGAGAGAGCCGACGGGAGCTCCCGACGTCGCTGGCCCGGGGGCACCCTGCTTCGGGGCCCCCTCGGGGCCCTGGCCGGGCGGGCGGCGCAGGCCGTTGGCCGGGAGGGTGGTGTCTCTGACGAGGCCCAGGCGGGGGCCTCCGTCTGCGACTTGGGATCGGGCTGGACGACAGGGGGTGACTGGGAAAGGGGTGGTTACGAAATCTGCTGCATGCAGCTGGTTTCGGCCCCACCGAGGGGCCCATTCCTCGATACATGGCCGCCTCCGGCGACGGGAGGCGCCAGGAATATCAGCTGCATGAGCTGATTTTCAAACCCCCCCTTTGCTATCCCCCCCTTTCGCCCAGCCCGACGGGAGGGCGCTCCGGATTCCATGGTCCTAGTAAACGGGGGAGGTCCGACTTGGGGGCGCCGCTCTGATCTGAGCCGTTTTTGTGGGTTGCCGGGGGGGTCCGGGCAAGAGGCCGCCCTTTCACGGCTGGTCTGGGGGGGGCTCCAAAACTGCTCGCCCGGGAGGGTCGTGACCCCCTCGCTTGCATGAATTACGAAGTTGGGAGTGGCCCCCCCTTTCCCCGCTTCCACTGCCCCCCTGGTCAGTCGTCCGTCGCTTCCGCGCGCTTCCTGGAGTTCGGCCCTCGGTCTCAGGGAGGCTTCTGTCCAGCCCTCCAGAGGGCGTTGTTCGTGGAGGCAAGCGGGCGACGTAAAAGGGCGGGAGAGCCTGCTGCGCGGAGGTTCGGGCGTGAGGTGCCCGCGTACTCTTGGGTGGGATATCAATCGAGTGGTGGGCGACTAACCTTCCGACGGAGTTTGCCCGTCCCCCCCCTCCTCCATCTGCTCCTCCTCCTCCTCCTCCTCCTCCTCCTCCTCCTCCTCCTCCTCCTCCTCCAACCCCCCTCCACCCGTTCCGACAGCACGTGCCCAACCCCCCCCAGCGCATCCAGGGAGGGGGGTGGGGGGGGCGACATTGCCCCATCCAGAGTAGGGTCGCGCGCGCCCTCTTCCCCACGGCTCGTGCTGCGTGAGGGGTCTGCGTACGCCACCGCGTGAGGTCCACGTGCCCTCGCGCGTGAGGGGTGCTTTTGTCGTCGACCGCGTGGGGATCCCGTCCGCCCACATGCGTGGGGCCAGAGGGCGTCAGCGCCTCCCCTGGCTGGCCGCCCCCTTCCCCCACCTTGGCACCTCTCGGAGGTGTGCGGCCGTTGTCGACGAGCACCATCGAGGAGCATGTTTGGGTCATCATAGTGCGAAACACATTTTTTTGGTCGGCGGGGCGAGAGCGAACCTCTTCAGCTAAAAGCTAGGCGGGCTACGCACAGCTCTAATTGGGGAGACAGGGCAAAGGTGGGCGGGGCCTCAGGCGGCCAAGAGGGCGGGGCCCGGGGTGCAGGCGGTGCCGAGGAGTTTGCACATCATAGTGCGAAACACGACGCGCGCGAAGCCGAAAAAAAAGGCACGGGGAATGGACGCCCGAGCGACGGCGAGCCGTGCTTGGGCGCGCTGGACCCCGGCGCGCCTGCCGCGGAGCTTGGAGCACCTGGCGGCGGGTGCCGCGGCAGAGCGCGCAGGCACGGCGGCACGCAGAGAGCGCCACTCTCCTGGCGCGGGGGCGGCGCGGGAGAGCGGCGGGGAGCACCGCCGCCCTGGCGGGGCCCTCTTCCTCTTCCTCCTCCTCCGCCTCCTCGTCCTCGTCCTCCTCCTCCGCCTCCTCCTCCTCCGCCTCCCCCTCCTCCGCCTCCTCCGCCCCCTCCTCCTCCTCCGCCTCCTCCTCCGCCTCCTCCTCCGCCTCCTCCTCCTCCGCCTCCGCCTCCTCCTCCTCCTCCTCCTCCGCCTCCTCCTCCTCCTACTCCTCCTCCTCCCCCCCCCTCGCCTCGCTGCGAGCCGTGGGCAGGCGGCGGGAGGGGAGCGTCGAGGGCGAGGGGATCGGCACGGAGGGGCATCGCCACGCAGAGGGTCGCCGAGGCCGCTCCCGAAGCAGGCCGCGGCGCCGAGGCGGGAGGCAGGGAGCCTTCAGCGTTTGGAGCGTCGTGTCCTCGCCGTCGTCATGCGAATGCCGTGGGCCAGTGCGGGGCTCTGCCTGAGCCGACGGCCAGCGAGGGGGTCCAGCGCCGATCCGAGGAGCCCGCGCAGACCTCCGAGCGTGCATGTCTGCGTCGTCGTCTGCTCCCCGTGCACGTCCCCGCTTGTTTGCAGGTCTGGGAAGGAGCGAAGGGGCTTCGCCACAGTCAGCCTGCATCGTGAGGATGGGCAAGCTTCCCAAGGGTACCCTTGCATCCTTGCCCCCGCGGTCCGTCCTTGGCCACTTCCGTTGGCCACGCCCCGCTCGACAAGCCCCGAAAGGGGCGTCCACGGCCCTTTGCATCCTGACCGCGCACATCCTCACTGCACGGGTTGACCGCAGCCGCCGCGATGCCTCGGCCCCGGCCACGAGGGCGCGCCGTGGCCGGCCCCTCGAGCGGAGCGAGGCGCCGAGGCTCGTCGTCCCCCCCCGCCGGCCCTCCCTTGGGAGGCGAGCCCGCGGCTCCCGCCGCTGGCCGCCCCGGGCGGCCCCAACCGAAGCCAGACTGCAAGTGCTGCCGCGCAGGACGCGTCAGCGGGCCGCGGCCGCGGGGTGGTCGCCGCCGCCCGCCGCCGCTGGTCGTCGCCGTGTCCGTCGTCGTCCGCCGTCGCCCGTTGCGGTCGTCGCCGCCTGTTCGAAGAAGCGAGAACGCCATAGACAGAAACTTTCGGCGCTCCGCGCGGGTTTCTTGGATCTCCGCTGGGCCCCCCTGGCGGCGCCTCTGGCGCCACCCCTGGCGCGCTCCGCGCGCCAGGGAGGGGGGTCCAGCGCAGATCCAAGAAATCCGCGCGGAGCGCTGAAAGTTTATGTTTATGCCGTTATTTATGATTCTAGTTGTTGTCCGACGTGCATCGTGTTGAGTTGGAGTAGTTCAGTCAACCCGCATAAGAAGGACGCGCGATAAGGATGCAAGTGCCCTGGAGCGCCATTCTGAAGTGTTTCGAGCGGGCCGCGGCCAACGGAACTGGCCAAGGCTGGGTCGAGGAGACAAAGATGCAAAAGGTAGCCGTGGGAAGGGGGCCCCTCCTTCAGATGCGGGCTGGCTACACTCTCTGGCGTTGTGGGACTGGTGCGTGCGGGTCGGCGGTGGGAGGGACAGTCGTGCGTTGATCGCATACTGCTGCGCGCAGTATTGCGCGGCTGCTGCTGGGGGGCGCGACCTCTTTGCTCGGGCAACAACTATGGCGAATTGCGTAGGGGGAAAGATACACACTTGCCTACGCGCAGGTACTGCATCCAGGTGCCAACGATTGCAGTGCGATTGCACCCGTCCCCCCCGCGGACCCATCTGTGACAGACCCACTACCCCGGCTTGAAATTGTCCATCGTCCGTCGCGGTCTTCCATCGCAGGTCGTCGTCGTCGTTGTCGTCTTTGGATGCTTTCGGAGGCATCTGGATGCAATTCAGAAGCCTCACAGTTTTCTCGGTGGGTTGAGCTTGTTGCGCATGGAAGTGAACTGGTTGGCCATGGTCAGACGGTTATGATGCCAGCCTCGAGCTTCGATATGGTGCGGGTCTGGCCACGAAGGCCTGAGCCCGGCCGAGCTCAATGGCCTCTGATGGCACTCTTTTCCAGCACGAGCGTGTCTGCTGGTCTCGTATCGGATGCGAGGTGACCCCCCTGTGCCCACCCCGGCCCGCTGACAGGGGCTTCGCATCGCCCCATGACAGCACAGTGGGCCCGCATGGCGAGGATGAGCGAGTCTCCCAAGGGTGCCCTCGCATCCTTGCCTCCTCGACCCCATCCTTGGCCACGTTCGTGGGCCGCGCCCCGCTCAAAGGGCCTCGAGATGGCCTCCCAAGGCCCTTGCGTCCTCACCGCGCATCCTCACGATGCGGGCCGACTGCAGGATGGATGAGCGGCCTGCCTCCCCCAGCTCTGCAGGTACTTCGCCGGGCTCCCGAGCATTTGGTCCGCCGAGCGGCAGCTTGGGTGCAGGATCCTGCAGGATCCTTCGCATTGACCCGGACTTGGGCGCAGGATCCCACAGGATTCTGCAAGGCTTGGCTGACCCGCGTCTGGATTGACCTGGGTCAGAAGATCTTCGAGGAAGGCCACGGTGATTCAAAGTTGAACGATCCACGCGGTGTCAGAGACCAGCGCACGAGTCGTGGTGTCCCGAACCCGCCGAACCCCAGGCAAGCATTGCCAAAGCTTGGGGTTAGGTCCGGCATGTCCTCCTACAGGTGGATGTTGGAAGGGACTGTAAACATAGCCTAAACAGACCCAGAAATAATCAAGAATACAAGAGAAAATCGCCCCCTGCTGATTTCCGGCACCACGCAGATCTGAGCGGGACCTCGCAATCCTTGGGGGGCTGCGAGCCTCACGAATGCCGCTCGCAGAAGTATATGCGCCCATGTCACGTCATCACCTCCGTATAACGTCTCCCGAGCTACTCATGCCCCGCATTGCGCAGGGGTTGGGTACGATGTCGTCTCACAACTGCGCCAGCGGCCGTCATGCTCATTAGACTATGCTCACAAAAATTAGAAACGCAAACAGTGCTGAACCTGCCCGGCCATTCGCCAGCGTGGCAGCGCGGGCCCCCGGATCTCTTATTCCGACGACGGGACAGGCCGACAAAGAAATGCCGGCAGGGCAAAAAACAGGAACGGGCAGGACAGCGAGGAGCCGAGGAGCGAGAAAGGGAGGGGGAGGGCGGGAGAACGACAGGAAAGGGCAGACCAGGCCAACAGACGGAGGGACGGGGAGACAAGGGGGGAGGAAGCCAAGGAGGGAGATTTGCCAGGGTAGTTGCATTGTTTTTCGAGAGGGATGGGGGGGGTCAACTCCTCGTCTTCGTCGTCCTCCTTCCCCTCCTCACAATCGCTCTCTTTTCTCTCCTCATCGCGTTTCTTCATCCGCCCCCCTCACTCTCCGCCCCCTCCCCCTTTTCGGCGGCGCGCCGAGGGGAAGGCAGAGGGGACCGGCCTTCTCGGAAGGCTCAGAAGGCCTCTGGCCTGCTGAGAAGCTTTCCGAACCTTCTCCGAAGCCGCAGAGGGCTCCTCAGAAGGACGGGGTTGGTTCCCGAGAAGCCCCGCCGCCGTCTGAGAAGGCCTGCCCCGCCGCCGGCCCCCGCTCGTCACCCCTCCCTCCTCATCTTCCTCCTGCGGCTGGCACTGTCAGCGTACATCGGCGGAGCACACACACAGAGTTCCTCCACATCCTCTCTCGCCTCGCCGAGGGCGTCCTGGACAAACGGCACAGCTCCTTCGGCCCCCAAGCTTGGGCTCGGTCACCGCTTCGATGAGCGTGCCGTCCATCCATCCTCCTCCGTCCCCCCCTTGCTCCTGCCCCTCCCGTTCCTCGCCGTATTAACCTCTGGATTTGTTTGTCCCCGTCGTGGTGGGGCTCCCGTCCGTCACTAAGGTCGCAGGACATAGCATGAGTTTCCACTGCTGGGGAGGGGTTCTGAAGACCTAGCTCGGTTCGTTCACACCTCCCGCCACCCGTCCCACCTCTCCCCGTTCCCATGCTCCCCGCTGTCTGCACCTTTCTCACAGCGCGGGCCCCCACGGAGGTCTCGATCGCCTCCCACAACCGGTCCTTCGTCCCGAGCCGTATTTTTGGGTGAGGGTCCCGTGGCCCGGATGCCGAAGATTGCCAAAACAAATTTGCCGTGAATATTGTAAGAGTTGGAGGGGGCTTGATCCGGGCAGGGCCCGAGCCAGACGGTGTTTGGGCGATCTCGTGGACCGTTTTCGCTTTGACTTCGCCTTGCGGCAGAGGCGGCTCGAAGACAGAAGGAAAACGAAGACAAGCCGAAAACGAAAAACACAGTTCAGCTCGAAGCCCCAGAATCGGTTTGGGGACTTGTCCTGGGGTGCGTTTGGGCCAGGCTCTCGAGGAGGACCCAGCGGTGGCCACGAGGAGGCCCGGCAACGACCAGCACCGTCTTGCAGGTCTGGACGCTCGATCCCAGACGCAGTCGCCTGGCATCACTCGGACGTGTGCATTTTTCTCTCGGCGAGGACCATCGAGGAGCATCCTTGATCATTTGGCGAAAAAGCCACGCACGAACCCGAACAAAACACTGGGAATGGACGTCCGAGCGATGGCAGGGTCGGCGGTGGCCACGAGGAGGCCCGGCAGCGACCAGCACCGCCCCGAAGAGCGTCGACCTGCGGCCCTCGCTCCTCGCAGGGCAGCGGTGGCCACGAGGAGGCCGAGCGCCGGCCAGAACCGTCTCAACAGGTTCCGGCGTTCCTCCAGCGTTCCTGCTCCCCGGACCATATCCATGGGTTTAAGTCGGGCCTGTCCCCCTACAGGGGGATTTTCGACGAAAAATAAAAGATACCTTAAAAATAATCAAAAAATATTCCGAAAATGGTCTGGGGATTATTTTTGGAGTATTTTTTTACCTTTTGGGGGTATTTTGGGGTGTATTTTTAATTTTTCGTCGACAATTTCCCTGTTGGGGGACAGGCCCGACTTAACCCCAGGCAGCTCCAGCTGTGGCGGCGAAGAGCCTCCCAGAGCGCCCCAGCAGGAGGAGAAACGTTCCCTCCCCCCCGCTCCAGGCCCCGTGTGCAGCGCTGTGACCTCCGGCTCCAACTCCTCCTCCTCCTCCTCCTCCTCCTCCTCCTCCTCCTCCTCCTCCTCCTCCTCCTCCTCCTCCTCCTCCTCCTCCTAACTCCTAGCCATCCTATTCATGCCTTTCCTTCTGAATCTCGATCCTCGCCGTCGCGGAGGGCGGCCCCCGAGGCCCTCTCTCTCTCTCTCCCCTTCCTAGGCCGACGGATCCGAGTCCTGGCACGGCCGATCCGATTCGGCTCCGACTCGCGACGCCGCCCGATCCGACGCAGGGTCCGATCGATCCGACTTCCCGATTCGATGCTGGCTGATGCTGCCTGCAAGCACCAACTCCAGCCGGAGACGGCGGATAGTGGGACATGCCTCGACCCACGGCCCCAGTCTGCCGGGGTGCGCCGGCGGTCTGTTTTTTGATCCACGAGCCCCTCCTTTTCTACGCGGCCCCGAAGATAGAGTCAACCCGCGTAGTAAGAATGGGCAACCTTCCCAGGGGTACCCTTGCATCCTTGCCGCCTCGGTCTATCCTTGGCCACTTTCGTTGGCCGCGCCCCGCTCGAAATCAAGCAGTGGCGAAGCGTCCTGGCTCGCCTATAGCCCAACCAAACAATGTTCTAAGCATCTTCTGTGGCTTCCACGAAATATTCTTAGAACATGTCTGGCGGTGTCTGTCTTGTTTGAGCACATCGGGCTTATGTTCTAAGAACCTTGTTTTTGTTCTCAGAAAATATCTGGGCTCTACGAACATTTCGTGGCAGGACTATAGGAATGCCGGGGCGGTCGGTCCCTGCTCAACGAAAAGCTTCGACGTGGGCGCCCAAGGCCCCTGCATCCTCGTCGCGCATCCTTACCACACGGGCCGACTGCAGACGCCGGTGGACCTCCCAATCTGCCCCCTCGGGTCCGAGGACCCCCCTGCGGCCGCCCGGCGCCTCGGCCGCGCCGGCCCGCGCGGCGTGGCGATGCTGCAGGCCCTCGCCGCCGCCGCGCGCCACCGCCGCCGCCGTCGCTCGGCGCCGGCGTCGTCGGCCCACCAGACTGGATTTCAATCGTCGAGTAGGGGAGCAGAGGTCGAAGAAGAAAACGCTGCATAAACCCAAACTATTGGCGCTCCGCGCGGATTTCTTGGATCCGCGCTTTGGCCCCCCCAGCGACGCCTCCGGCGCCGCCCCTGGCGTGCTCCGCGCGCCAGGGAGGGGGGCCCGGCGCGGATCCAAGAAATCTGCGCGCGCCAAACGTTTATGTGTATGCCGTTTTTTCTGTTCTTCTAGAGTAGGGGAGTAGGGGATCGATCACAGAAATGGTGTACCCTAAGCTTGATTCTCTGTCGAGCTTGCGAAAAAAGTACGGAGAATGCTCCGTAGATCCACGCAGCATTCTCTTCGCATATGTTGTTGAAGATTCGACGGAACAGGTCAATTTTGGGGTACCGTGGGGTCCCGACCACAAGAAATTTCCCACCAGAAACCCAACCCTGTGTTTCTTAGCATGGGCTCCACTGTAAATCAATTCGGTAGTCGATCCCCTGCTCGAAGACTCAGGGCCTGAATCTAACGCCCTCGTCTGCCAGCCCGCGCGACCTGCCCAGAAGAGGCCTCCACGAGCAGCACGTTCGCCCCGGGAACAGCTCGTGGTCGCGTTCGCTGTCCTCCTCCTCCTCCTCCTCCTCCTCCTCCTCCTCCTCCTCCTCCTCCTGCCGTCAGGCCGAGGCAATTTTCAAATGCCTCGCCACCGCGGATAAGCGGTGCTGCCTGGGCTCCGTGTGGCACCGCCTGAATGCGGTGTGGGTCCGATGATGTCAGATCCTTATCCCGCCCGCGTTCCGGGTGCGATAAGGATAGGGCGGAGGGCGGCACCTCCCGCTGGGAGGTTCGTGGTCGTTCGTTGTCGTCCTTCGTGTCTCGTTTCGTCGTCATGTCCGTCGCCCTTGTCCTCTTTGGGAGTTGCGGCACGGCCCTGCATTAGGTTCCAGGGTGGACGTTGTTTGCGCTCCTGGGCCGGAGAGTGGCCCCCTCCCCCTCCCCCTCCCAGCTGCCGCTGCTGTTGCCGTTGCAGCTGTCAGGCCAGGGCTTTTAGTGCCCTGCCACCTCGGCCAAGAGGTGCGGCCTGGGCGCGGGAAGACCCCAGTGGCACCTCCTGGTCTGAGGTGCACCGCCGTTTGACGACCACGGAGGCGGGGCCCGCGGCTTTCCGCCTGTAACCTCTTGGTTGCAGTGCTCTTTGCCGCGGGCACACTGTTGCCGTGCTTGTGAGGGTGCGGGCGCTGGGCAACGCTCCGCGTATTGTCCCTTGGGTGCCGATCCCGAACCCCCGTGCGCCATTTTGGCGCGGGGTGTAGGGCGGTCCTTGGTTTTGCTTTCTTTTCCTTGATTTCCTCCCTAAGGCACAGCGTTTCTGGCGCAATTGGGAGTTAGTCAAGGAAAGGAGGCCGGAGGTCAGGTCCCAGCTTGTGTCCGTGATCCCCTCTTTTTGCGCGTGTGCCCTTGGTGTTGGCCGTTGGCCACTTTGGCCGTTGGCCAGGGCACGTTGGCCCGCGCTTTGCTGAGCGCCACGGTTTTGTTCTGCCTTTTGGGCCTGCAACATATCCTCC
>CAUYUJ010003702.1:0-7500 GCA_963575745.1 Prorocentrum cordatum
AATACCGCTACGCCGTTACAAAAGTTCGTCACGTTTCATGAGAGCTTGAAGGTGGCATGGGTTTCGTGTCTTCCTTCCGCGTGAGCAAGCGGGCAGAGGCTGACCGCTGCCCTGGCCGCGCCGAGCTGGCCCCCCCTCCCCCCCTAGAATCCTAGCGGACTGAGTCAAGAGCGGTCGGATCAAAGATCCGGGATTTCTAAAAGTGGGATTTCATCCCTTATTGTAATAGTATAGATTTAAAACGGGACACTTTGAAAACCCGACGTAAATTCACACGGTTCTAGACATCCCACCGGGGCGGGATGTGTCTTTCTTTATGCAAGATGATCGACTTTTATTTCATGACGGAACTTTTGTAACGCCGCTGAGGGATCCACGATGGCGACGCATCATCATTCACCCCATCGATTTCATCGCGCGCAACCCTGCGCATCATCCGCCATGATCGCCATTGCGTTAGACCCGCTACTGCCGCCGCCACGGCCACAGCCTCTGGCCCGGAGCCCAGAACCGCCGCCCCTGCTGCAGCCTCGGGTCCGCGATGGTGTCCGCGCTGGACCAGGCGAAGCGCGCCCTCGTGACCCTGCTGCGCACGCTCGCGGCGGCGTGCGCCTGCTCGGTGAAGGTCGCCAGGGACAGCGCGGACGCCGAGGTCCGCACCGCGTGCCGCGCGGTGTCGCGGAAGGTCCACCCGGACCGCCCCACCGGCAGCGCCGCGGGACCAGAGGCCCGCCTGCTAGTCGGACCGCGTACACGGTCCGTCCCCGGGCCGCCCGAAGCCCCCCGGGCCGCCCGAAGTCCGAGAAGGCGCAGGGCGTCGCGGGTCGCTACGCGGCGGGCCTGCTCAATGTCTGCAAGGAGATAGTGCAGAAGGGTGCCGCCTCTCGGGGGTGAGTTGCGGGCTGAGCGCGCTTGCGCCGCGCGCGCCACCAGGTCTGCTCGCCTACGATGAGGCTTCGCCGTGCACGCCGGACAAACAAAGGCTTCGCCTGCCGCGCCGGATAAGGAAGGCTACCCCTGCCACGCCAGATTTCCAGGGGATCGACGCTCGCCGCGCGGTGTCTGAAATGCCGCTGAGGGATCCACGATGGCGACGCATCATCATTCACCCCATCGGTTTCATCGCGCGCAACCCTGCGCATCATCCGCCATGATCGCCATTGCGTTAGACCCGCTACTGCCACCGCCACGGCCACAGCCTCCGGCCCGGAGCCCAGAACCGCCGCCCTCGCTGCAGCCTTGGGCCCGCTCAATGTCTGCAAAGAGATAGTGCAGAAGACGGGTGCCGCCTCTCGGCCCCGTGTTTGGAGTTGCGGGCTGAGCGCGCATTTGCGCCGCGCGCGGCACCAGGTTCTGCTCGCCTACGATGAGGCTTCGCCGTGCACGCCGGACAAACAAAGGCTTCGCCTGCCGCGCCGGATAAGGAAGGCTACGCCTGCCACGCCAGATTTCCAGGGGATCGACGCTCGCCGCGCGGTGTCTGAAATGCCGCTGAGGGATCCACGATGGCGACGCATCATCATTCACCCCATCGGTTTCATCGCGCGCAACCCTGCGCATCATCCGCCATGATCGCCATTGCGTTAGACCCGCTACTGCCACCGCCACGGCCACAGCCTCCGGCCCGGAGCCCAGAACCGCCGCCCTCGCTGCAGCCTCGGGCCTGCTCAATGTCTGCAAGGAGATAGTGCAGAAGACGGGTGCCGCCTCTCGGGGGTGAGTTGCGGGCTGAGCGCGCATGCGCCGCGCGCGCCACAAGGTCTGCTCGCCTACGATGAGGCTTCGCCGTGCACTACGGAAAAAAAAAAGGCTTCGACTGCCGCGCCGGATAAGGAAGGGCTACGCCTGCCACGCCAGATTTCCAGGGGATCGACGCTCGCCGCGCGGGTTCTGAAATACCGCAGTCCCCAGGATACACGATGGCGACGCACTCTATCATTCACCCATCGATTTCATTCGCGCGCAACCCTGCGCATACATCCGCCCCCATGATTCGCCATTGCGTTAGACCGACTACTGACCCACCGCGACAGCCTCCGGCCCCGGAGCCAGAACGCCGACCCTCGCTGCAGTGTCGGGCCTTGCCTCAATGTCTGCAAGGAGATAGTGCAGAAGACGGGTGCCGCCTCTCGGGGGTGAGTTGCGGGCTGAGCGCGCATGCGACGCGCGCGCCACCAGGTCTGCTCGCCTACGATGAGGCTTCGCCGTGCACGCCGGACAAACAAAGGCTTCGCCTGCCGCGCCGGATAAGGAAGGCTACGCCTGCCACGCCAGATTTCCAGGGGATCGACGCTCGCCGCGCGGTGTCTGAAATACCGCTACGCCGTTACAAAAGTTCGTCACGTTTTATGAGAGCTTGAAGGTGGCATGGGTTTCGTGTCTTCCTTCCGCGTGAGCAAGCGGGCAGAAGCTGACCCCCCTAGAATCCTAGCGGACTGAGTCAAGAGCGGTCGGATCAAAGATCCGGGATTTCTAAAAGTGGGACTTCATCCCTTAATAGTATAGATTTAAAACGGGACACTTTGAAATCCCGACGTAAATTCACACGGTTCTAGAAATCCCACCGGGGCTGGATTTGCCTTTGCTTATGCAAGATGATCGACTTTTGTTTTATGACGAAACTTTTGTAACGCCGATGAGGGATCCACGATGGCGACGCATCATCATTCACCCCATCGATTTCATCGCGCGCAACCCTGCGCATCATCCGCCATGATCGCCATTGCGTTAGACCCGCTACTGCCACCGCCACAGCCACAGCCTCGGGCCCGAGGGGAGAGCCAGAAACCGTTTCCTTTTTTTCCTTCTTTCCGCCCTCGCTTGCACCTCGGGCAGCACTCAATGTCTGCAAGGAGGTAGTGCAGAAGGTGCAAGAAGAAGGGTGCCGCCTCTCGGGGGTGAGGTGCGGGCTGAGCGCGCATTGCGCCCGCGCGCGGCCACCAGGCCTGCTTCGCCTACGAGGAGGCTTCGCCGTGCACGCCGGGACAAACATAAAGGCTTCGCCTGCCGCGCCGGATTCGGATTAAGGAAGCTACGCCTGCCACGCCAGATTTCAGGATCGACGCCCGCGCCGCGCGCGTGTCTGAAATACCGCAGGGAATCCACGATGGCGACGCATCATATTTCACCCCATCGGTTCATCGCGCGCAACCCTGCGCATCATCCGCCAATGATCGCCATCCTCTGTCGGTCACAGTACTGCCACCGCCACGGCCACAGCCTCCGGCCAGGAGCCCAGAACCGCCGCCCTCGCTGCAGCCTCGGGCCTGCTCAATGTCTGCATGGAGATAGTGCAGAAGACGGGTGCCGCCTCTCGGGGGTGAGTTGCGGGCTGAGCGCGCATGCGCCGCGCGCGCCACCAGGTCTGCTCGCCTACGATGAGGCTTCGCCGTGCACGCCGGACAAACAAAGGCTTCGCCTGCCGCGCCGGATAAGGAAGGCCACGCCTGCCACGCCAGATGTCCAGGGGATCGACGCTCGCCGCGCGGTGTCTGAAATACAGGGATCCACGATGGCGACGCATCATCATTCACCCCCATCGATTTCATCGCGCGCAACCCTGCGCATCATCCGCCATGATCGCCATTGCGTTAGACCCGCTACTGCCACCGCCACGGCCGCAGCCTCCGGCCCGGAGCCCAGAACCGCCGCCCTCGCTGCAGCCTCGGGCCTGCTCAATGTCTGCAAGGAGATAGTGCAGAAGACGGGTGCCGCCTCTCGGGGGTGAGTTGCGGGCTGAGCGCGCATGCGCCGCGCGCGCCACCAGGTCTGCTCGCCTACGATGAGGCTTCGCCGTGCACGCCGGACAAACAAAGGCTTCGCTTGCCGCGCCGGATAAGGAAGGCGACGCCTGCCACGCCAGATTTCCAGGGGATCGACGCTCGCCGCGCGGTGTCTGAAATACCGCAAGGAATCCACGATGGCGACGCATCATCATTCACCCCATCGGTTTCATCGCGCGCAACCCTGCGCATCATCCGCCATGATCGCCATTGCGTTAGGACCCGCTCCTGCCACCGCCACAGCCACAGCCTCCGGCCCGGAGCCCAGAACCGCCGCCCTCGCTGCAGCCTCGAGCCTGCTCAATGTCTGCAAGGAGATAGTGCAGAAGACGGGGGCGCGCCTCTAGGGGGTGAGTTGCGGTGCTGAGCGCGCATTACAGCCGCGCGCGCTCACCAGGTCTGCTCACGACCTAGTATCGCTGCGGCTCGCCGTGCACGCCGGACAAACAAAGGCTTCACCTGCCGCGCCGGATAAGGAAGGCTACGCCTGCCACGCCAGATTTCCAAGGGATCGACGCTCGCCGCGCGGTGTCTGAAATACCGCTACGCCGTTACAAAGGTTCGTCGCGTTTCATGAGAGCTTGAAGGTGGCATGGGTTTCGTGTCTTCCTTCCGCGTGAGCAAGCGGGCAGAGGCTGACCACTGCCCTGGCCGCGCCGAGCTGGCCCCCCCTCCCCCCCTAGAATCCTAGCGGACTGAGTCAAGAACGGTCGGATCAAAGATCCGGGATTTCTAAAAGTGGGACTTCATCCCTTACTATAATAGTATAGATTTAAAACGGGACACTTTGAAATCCCGACGTAAATTCACACGGTTCTAGAAATCCCACCGGGGCTGGATTTGCTTTTGCTTATGCAAGATGATCGACTTTTGTTTTATGACGAAACTTTTGTAACGCCGATGTATATATATATATATACATATATATATACATTCCTCCGCGCATACCCACTGCACCCTGATGTTCCACCATATTCGTAGTCCGCAAAATAGTGCCGTGGATGGTGAGGAGTAGAGCTAGAGCTGACCACCATAGGCCAGCTCCACTACCAAGTTTGAAGGGGGCTGGGAGGCCCAGCTAGCAGCTTCGCCTTAGGCGAAACCAAGCTCCCGCTCTGTTGTACCGTAGTAGCGATAGTCCCAGTAGGAGAGGATGTGCCATCTTAAGCAATAGGAAGATCCTTTTGGTCTCGATAGCGATTGTGTGCCTCGCGCTGAGGCACAATCATATTTGGGCGGCCGGCCGGTTGAGCCGACGCGGCCGCGGGCGCACGCTCGCTTCCGCTCCTTACGTCTTTCAACTCGCTTTAAAATCAAGATACCTCCAATTTCACCCAAGAAGCCTCCAAGACGGCCCAAGACGGCCCAAGAGGTCTCCAAGAGGTCCTCCAGGAGGGCCCGGAGAGGCCAACATAATTGATGTTCCTTAGGTTTTTGAAGGATTCGGGCATTTGCTTAACCTCGGCATTCCGACGGCTCAAGACGGCCAAAATCGCCCCAAGATCGCCCACGAGGCCTCCAAGAGGGCCCCATGACGGCCCAAGAGGCCTCCAAGACGGCCCCAAGAGGGCCCCAAGAGACCTCCAAGACGCCCAAGATGGCCTCCAAGACGGCCCCAAAGCGCCCCAAGAGGACCCCAAGTCGGTTCAGAGAGGCCCCCAAACGGCTTCCGACGGCGTCAGACGGGCCCAAGAGAGCCCACCAAGATGGCCGAAGTTGGCTCGAAGCTGGCCCAAGAGGCCTTCAAGAGGCCCGCAAGAGGGCCTCCAGGAAGGCCAGAAAAGGCAAAAACACTGATTTCCCCTACGTGTTTGAAGGATTGTGATATTTGCTTCTTTTCGGCCTTCCGACGGCCCGATACGGCACAAGAGCCCCCAAATATCGCCCAAAGATCGCCCAAGATGCCTCCAAGATGGCCCCAGAACGGCCCAAGAGGCCCCCAAGACGGCCCCAAGAGGCCCCAAGACGGCCCAGGGGGCTTTTAAGACGCCCAAAATGGCCTCCAAGACGGCCCTGGAACATTCCAAGAGGGCCCCAAGTCGGCTCAGAGAGGGCCCCAAAACGGCTTCCGACGGCGTCGGACGGGCCAGGGGCCCACCAAGACGGCCGAAGATGGCACTAATATGGCCCAAGACGGCCCAAGAGGCCTCCAAGAGGGCCTCCAGGAAGGCCCGACAAGGCCAAAATCATTAATTTCCAATGAGTTTTTATGCCCAAATGCCCGCAAAGATCGCCCAAGAGGCCCAAGACGGCCCCAAGAGGCCCCCAAGACGGCCCAAGAGGCCTCCAAGACGCTCAAGATGGCCTCCAAGACGGCCCAAGAGCCCTCCAAGACGTACTCTAAAAAGGCCCGAGAGGGTCAAAATGGCCTCCAGGCGGCCAAGATGACCTGCAAGATGCCCACGTGTTCCCCGAAGGCTTTCCAAACCGATTCGGGGAATACATGGTCCTATAGCTTGGCAGGTCTGGCCTCAACGTTCGGCCACATAGGCGCTTCCAAAAAGGCAGGGGGCGGCGGTGATTCGCCGTAGGCGTCTTCGTTCCGCCGCCCCCTGTTGGCTGTCCACAGGGGTGCCTGGCGGACTAAATCCTATACGGCTTGGTTTGAATTCCTTCTACAACAGAACTCACCCTGGGGCGTCGGCCCAGCACGCTGGTCACCTGGAAAGGTTCCCAAATCTCATCTCCGTTGCCCAGATCGCCTCAAAGACGGCCAGGATGGCCCAAGATGGCCTCCAAGATGCCTTCAATACGCCTCTAAGACTGCCAAGACGGCCCCAAGAGAGCCCCAGATGGCCCCAAGATGCACTCAAGACGGCCCAAGATGGCTTCAAAATGGTCCAAGACGGCCCAAGAGGCCCTCAAGAGGCCCGCAAGAGGGCCTCCAGGAAGGCCCGAAGAGGCCAAAATCATCGATTGTCCTTAGGTGTCAGCATTTGTTTCTTTTCGGCCTTCCGACGGTCCGAGACGGCCCAAGAGCCCCCAAATATCGCCCAAAGATCGCCCAAGATGCCTCCAAGATGGCCCCAGAACGGCCCAAGAGGCCCCCAAGAGGCCCCAAGAGGCCCCCAAGACGAACCAAGATGGCCTCCAAGACGACCAAGATGGCCTTCAAGACAGCCCTGGAGAACCCCAAAAGGGCTCCAAGACTGCCCAGAGAGGCCCCCGAAGATTCCTCCAAGAGGCTCCCAGGAAGCTCCCAGGAGGCCCCAAGAGTGCCACCAGAGGCTCCCAAGATGCCCCCTCCTCCGCCTCCTCCTCCTTTTCTTCCTGCTCCTCATCATCTTCCTGACGTTCCCCGCCATCCTCCCCCAAGTCGTCACCGAAGGGTTTCCACATCAGATAGCTTGGCAAAGCTCTTGCCACAACGCTCGGCCACATGGACGATTCCAAAAGGCAGGGGGCGGCGGTGATTCGCCGCAGGCGTCTCCTACATGTATGTATGAATACATGTGGGAACAAAGAGATCGAGAGATACAGAAATCGATGCGTATCTTGGTGTGGGATCGAACGAGGGTGTGGAGCGAGCAATGGGATTATCAATACCGACAGTTTGAACGATAGCTCGCGAATCCGACCCGACGCCAATCACCAATCGAAAGCTGAACCCGTCCCGCCCCCAAACCCCCCTTGTCGCCCGAAGGGGGGTCCTTCAGGTAGGAGAACGAGATCGGGCATCTCTGAGATCCCGCGGGTCTGAAGGATGCACCCGGCGCCG
>CAUYUJ010003702.1:12500-22500 GCA_963575745.1 Prorocentrum cordatum
TACTCCTGAACCTCCCTCCTCCTTTTCCACCTCCTGCTCGCTACCACCACTCGGAAGCCGGGAGAGCTTCCAAGAAGCCCCGTGCCTTCTCAGAGGCTCTCCCGCCCTCTTAGAAGGCCGCCTCCCTGGGGCCCCCCCCCCCCGTGCACTCCGCCAAAATCCAGAAGAAGGCTCCGAGCTCCACTCGGGAGGCGCATCGCCTCCATTCTGGAGGGTGGAGCCTCCGTTCTAGCGGAGGGGAGCCTCCTCTTGCGGAGGTCCCCTCCGCACTTGGAAGAATCCTTCATGGGGCCTCCTGCAGCTCCTCCCTCCAACCTCCAATGTGGAGGCGGTTCTCCCTTGTAACAACAAGAGCATCCGGAGGAGGATGAAGAGGAGGAGGAGGAGGGCGTTTCCTCTGCCTCCTCCCCGCACAGGGGGCAGTGGCGGCGTGGGCACTCGCGACGTGCGGCACGCGGCGTGCCTGGCATGCCCGTTGACAGGGACTGCGAGACTCCAAGTCGCTTTTCGCGAGATCTAAGGATTGCAAACAACAACCATGGATTGCAAAAAAAACTGTTTTTTTTGCAATCCTTCGTTTTTTTTTGCAATCCTTCGTTGCAATCCTTCGACCTCTGAAAACCTGATCGGACAGGAACGGGAAGCGCCGCGGTAGTCTAATGGGCGTATTGGGCGAAAAAGAACAGGAAGGCGAGGACGACGAGGAGTCGATGGCGAGGACGACGTGGCGAACGTGAGGATAGCGAGGAGGAGCATAGAGGAAGAGAAGCACAAGGACGAGGACGAAGAGAACGAGGGCGAGTACGAGGAATGGAGGGCGATGATGACGACGGCGACGACGACGACGACGACGACAGAGGACAGTACGAGGCAATTGGAGGAAGACGTTGCTCGTGGCGCCGCGCGGGGTTCTCTTGGGGCCTGTTGGGGGTTTCTTGGGGGCCCCTTGTGTCCTCTTATGGGCTTCTGGGGTCTTCTTGGGCTGTCTGGGCGCGTCGTGGGGTTCTGTGGGAGCTTTCTTCGGCCGTCTCGGCGCTGGGGGCCTCCTGGGGCGCTCCCGGGAGTCTCTTGGGAGCTTCTTGGCCATTCTCGGGCCGTCTTGGGGTTCTTGTGAGCTGTCTGGGTGGCTCCTAGAGCGCTCTTGGAAGTCTCTTGGGGTCTTCTTGGGGCGCTCTTGGGCGCTTTGGGGTTCGCCGGGGCGTCTTTTGGGCCTCCCTTGGGCCGTTGGACAGCCCTCCAAGAGCGATTCGAACACGACGTCGATGAGGAGTCCCCTCTTGGGTCGATTTTTGGAGGATGTCTCGAGCGAAACGGACATTTTTACCTAACAGCGAAGACTGATAGGTTTCTAGTGGTGTCAAAAGAGAGCATCATGACTCCTCAGGGGGGTCGGGGCGGGACCCGGGGCGGCTGCCGCCGAAGCCCAAATCGCCTAGGACATCCTCGCAAAATCGCTCTTGGCGCTGCTAGAACCCCATTCCCGGCGTACATTTTGGATGCCCGGAGCCAACTGTAGGCCACTTCGTGCTCTTCGACTTCCCAGAACTCCATTCCCGGCGTACATTTTGGATGCCCGGAGCCAGCTGTAGGCCACTTCGTGCTCTTCGAGCTCCCAGAACTCCATTCCCGGGCCACATTTTGGATGCCCGGAGCCAGCTGTAGGCCACTGCTTGGTCTTCGAATTTCCCAGAACTCTATTCCGTTTTATTTCATGACATCGGATTTCTGGGCCCCCTCTCTCAGGGACGAAAAAATATGTACCGATACCGCCGGGGAATGACCAGAATGTCAAGACGAATTCAGCCGTGGCGACGAGGGCTCTCCAAAACGAGGACTGGTATCGGTACTTTCGCCTTCGCTGACCGCCCCTCCCTGCAGGTGACAGCCGTCTTTGGTTCAGGATGTGCATCCCTTTTGGCCGTTCCTGCGTGATCTACATTGCAATGGCTCTCCTTGCGCCGCGAGGCTCGTCCGCAGCCTCGGCTTCTCGCGGTGCTTCTCAGCCTGCGGAGGAAGACCGAGGCGCGCCTGCGGCTGCGCCTGCAAGCGGTGCTCCTCAGCCTGCTTGTTTCACGGTCGCCCCCTTTAATTTCGGATTCGAGCAAGCGGCGATGTCCGGGAAGAAGTGCATCACTCACTGCTCCAACTTCGGGCGCGTGTGCGCCACGATCGTCGAGGGCGCTGATGCTGACGTATTGTTTGCGCGTGAGGTCGGCGCGTTCCGCCAAGGCCTGAGGAAAGCAATAATCAACGCGCAAGACATCCTCACCAAGCCGTTCGGCGACAGCGTTCGCTTCGCCGAGGTCGACAACTACTTGAGCCTGTGGGGCTTCGGCGGTGCTTCTCAGCCTGCCGTCGTGTCCCTGCACGGGGACACGCATATCTACCGCGTCCCCATCGGACGCCAGGTGGATGCTGTGATCGCACGGTTCGACGTGGAGACAAGCGGCCACGGCAGAGTGCACGTGGCCACCGGCAATATGCACATCGCTTGCGCCGGGAACCCTCCCAGCATTCTCGCGAGACAGCGCGCTGCGAGGCTGCTCCGACTCCACTTGGACGGCCTCGAGGCCCCGGAGATGGGCGCGCCGGTCGCGCGCATCATGGTCGGCGACAACAACCTGAACTCCCGGCAGGCGCGCGAGGCTTTGCAGCAGCACACTGACGACGAGGCGCTGCGGGAAGTCTTCGCCTCACCGGCAGACCGCCAGGCGACGAAGTGGCGGTCTGCGGAGCCGTCGCGCGTTTCCGGCCCGTCGCTGTTGGCGCGTCGTACCTGGACCGTGGCATGCGCAACGACTCACACGATTCTGTGGCGGTCGTGATCACCCTCCCCGGTGCTTCTCAGCCTGGGGAGGCAAAGAGACGGAAGATTGCCTTCGGGGAATTGTCTGACGCCGTCGGCGAATCAGAGGCCGAGGCCGAGGCAGGGGTCACCTGGCCCCGGTCGCCGAGCACCTCTCCTCCGCCGTCGCCGACGTCCGAGGCCGACGGGACAGCCTGCGACAAGCCCGAGGATGAAGATAGCCAGCGCGCGCAGGACCTGCACAAGGAGATGAGGGAGTATTGGGACCAGAGGTACGACTTGGATTACGACCCCAAACTCCTCCACCACCTGAGCCTTCTGCTGTTCGAGAAGAGGGCGTCCGCGCAGCCTCAGGATGGAGATCCAGCTGGCGCTCCTCAGCCTAGCTCAGACTATGACACCGCCTTCGCGTCGCAGGAGGAGACTGCCCGTGCCATTCTTTCTGTCCTCCGAGTTCGCCATGAGTTCCTGCGGAGCAAGAACATCGCCAACTTGCGCCGCGTCCTCACCGAGGCTGAGCGCGGGGAACTCGTAGAACGTGCTCGAGCGGAGTACGAGCAGACCGACCACCAGTTTGCGCTGCAGGACCGAGATGTCGAGAAAGGGAAAGCGAAAGGCAAAACACCTCCACAAGGTGCTCGCGGTGCTCCTCAGCCTGCGAGCAAAGGACCAGGCGGCCGTAAAGGTCATCGCGGTGATTCTCAGCCTGCTGGCAAAGGTAGCCAGGCCGAAGCGGCAGGCAAAGGGGGCCTCGCCAAGTTCGTCAGAGAACAGAAGCGCAAGCGGTGGCGCCGGCATCTGCAACGCGTTTGCGGCACGAAGCAAATCTGGGAGGTGCTGGCCTTCTCCGGCCGCTTCGATGTGGACATGCTCCGCCAAGCCTTGCACATCGAGCCCAGTGCCGAAACTGCAGAGCCAGCCGATCGTGACGAAGTCTCACACGAACAGCGTCGTCGACTCCACCACAACAAAGCTGAAGCGATTGCGCGCTACAACGAGGGTAACCGACTCGCCCGCCACCAGCGAGAGCTTCAGCGTCGCGGTGCTTCTCAGCCTGCGACCCATGGCCAGGAGGTGGCCACTTTCACGCGCAGGCAGTTGGACGCGCTGCAGAAGTGGGAGGGCGGCGAGTTGCTAGACAACAGGAACAAGGCGATTCTGGCGGTAGGACATGGCCGGCTGCTCTCCGCGCGCGGAGACTACCTCGACATCGGCGGCAGCACGGGCGGTGGCTCCCGGCGCATACTCGATAGTTGGCAGCCGCCAGATTGGCGCGAGTTCCTCCAAGACGAGCAGGACAAGTGAGGTATCGGAGCCCGCGTGACCCCGGTGCTCCTCAGCCTGCGTACTTGCAATAGTAATAAGACTGCGCGGCCGCGGTGCTCCTCAGCCCCGCAGCAGTAGTAGGACTGCGCGGCCGCGGTGCTTCTCAGCCTGTTAGTTTCTGCGGTGCTTCTCAGCCTGCAGGTTTTGCCGGCTCCCCGCTTCACGCGCCGTTCCTCAGTGCGCCCCTTTCCCAGATGTCTTCCAAGAGTTGATTGGAAGCCCGAGACGGACAGACAAAACAAATCGAAGTAGCGCCGTCATCATCCCATCATCATCCTCAATCATCACATTATCATCATCAATGCCTTCGCCAACCACCCCGCTGGGAACTCAGGTCTTACGAGTCCGTGCCCCTACTCATTGACGCAAGGGTTTCGTTTCAGGCTGCATCCGTTGATAGCGGTGTCTCGTTTGCACAAACATCCATTGATACCAGTGTCTCCTTCATACCTCAATACATTCATAGAAAGGTCTCATTTGGGGGTTCCCTGATCGAAAACAGGCTGCATCCGTCGATAGCAGCGTCTCGTTTCAGGCTGCGTCCGTTGATGGCAGTGTCTCGTTTGGACATGCAGTTTTCGAAAGCTGCAATTGCACGGAATCGTCGACGCATTGATGGCACTGTCTTCTTTAGAGATACAGCTTTCGAAAGCCACGACTCGTTTCAAGCTAAATCCATTGATAACAGTGTCTCGTTCAGAGATGGGATAGTTCATGGCAGTGACTAGTTCGTCCTACTCTGGATACTCGTGTGTCTACTGCATCTACTCTTGGTCCCATTACCAACGCTCGTACTCTACAACCGCTGCACCTACTACTTCGCTGCAACCACGACTAACATCACTACTAATTCAACTACTACCCTGACTGTTACTCTTACTGATGCTGCTGCTGTTGCTGCTCCTGTTTACGCGAATGGCTAGGCAAGTAGTAGCAGTGCCACTGCGACTGCGACCGTGACGGACGTTGCCACTGCGACTGCAATTGCGAATGCAAGTGCGACTGCCAGACCAGCAGAATTCTAGAACAGGTCTCTTACATCAATATGAAGAGCAATGCTTCCAGCTTTGCTTCCAGCTATGCTTCGAGGCTTCCAGCAGGGGTTTTGCCCCAGTGTCTCGTTTTCACACACATTCACTGTTCCTGGCAATGTTTCGTGTGTACACATATCCATCTTGATAGCATCGCTGAATTCGAAGCCCATGTCTCATTCGAACCTACTACATCCGTTGATAGCAGTGTCTCGTTTTCGTATACATCCATTGATGACAATGTCTCCTCTACAATTAAGCCGTCGAACGCAACGAGCCGTCCGAAGCTAGATCCATTGATAGGCTTTACCCCTCCGGACATAAACATTTTTCCATTGATAGCAGTGTCTCCTTTGATCTACATCCATGGATGGCTGCGTTTCGTTTGAAGATGCATCTGTCGAAAGCAATAAGTCGTTTGAGATACAGGGGCACGCACCGATACAAATGAAAACAGAAGAGAAGAAGGAAAGGGCAGGGGAAAGGGAGGGGGGGGAGACAGAGAGGGAGGGGGGAAAGGACGCGAAGGGGGACAGAGAGGAAGAGTGAGCGAAGGAGGTGGCGAAGAAAGGGATGGGGAGGCAGCGGGCGAGAGGAATCGGGACTTTAGATTTCCCTCAACGTGCCCGGCGGAACGGGGCTGCAAGGGCGCCGATAGACGAGCGCGATTAACGTTCTATCCTGGCCGCTGCTTTCGCCAGTGCCCCACGAAAGAGCGGGGCGGGGCGTCCTTCACATCGCAAGACAGCACGGCACACCACACAGCACAAGACAACACAACACACCACACAACACAACACAACACAGCACACCACACAGCACAAACAGCACGCACATACACACATGCACTACTGCGCTGTCCTCGACGCCACCGGGCGTCCGCTGTGGGTGGGGGGCCTCTGCATTGCAAGCTCTCCGAACGTGGCAGCCGTGGCATTTCCCCGATCGACGTCACATGCAAGCTCCCAAGATCTTCTGACCATTGCCACGCTGGTTCAAAAAGCCGCCTTGTGATACACGTCTGCCACCGGACGCGCCGCCGTCCCCTGTGCGGTCTTGCCCACCCAGTGTCACCTTGCGCTGCACGGTGCTACACGCCCTGCGTCCATCGTGCCCTGCACGGTGCTACTCAGCCTGTGTCACTGTGCCCTGCACGGTGCTACTCAGCCTGTGTCAGGTGGGCTACCATGGCTTCTGCCGCAGACCAGCCGACGCCCCCACTGGGTAGTCCCACGAAGAGCAGCGCCAAAACTCAAGACTTCCAAATGCGAGTGCACAAGCCCAGGGAGATCAAGTACTCGTACAAGAGCAAGCGCAATGACCGGCAGATCGATGCAATACGTTTCACGTGCATTCTGCTCGGCACGGACTCAGACCACTATTGCAAGGCGATCCTCAAAGGAAGCGCAGCAGAAGTGGAAGCTGCTCGCAAGAAATTCCCCCCGCTTACAGCGTGGAAACTATCCGAGGTCGGCCTGGGCAGCCAGCAGCAGGACGCTTTTGTGCGCACGTCTGTTCGTGTCGTGGTCGATCTCAAGCGCACGCTGTGCACTCCTGTCCTCAAGAGCTCTCAGGAGGAGACCTCCTTGGCATCGGCGTCGACTCCGCAGACTACTGTGCCTGACATGATGAACATCAAGTCGCGTCGCTGCTTCGACGTCATGGCTGTGGTTCATGCCGTTTGCGACGCACGCACTCCCGTGGGCCACCCTCCAGTTGCAAGCGCGCACCTGGTGGGCGGCACCCAGACGACCAACTCCAAGACAGCGGAGGCTGTGGTTGCTGTCTGGGGAACAGACAACATCGAGCTTTCTCGGTCTCACAAAGGACAACCGCTGCTGTTTCTCAACGTAGCGGCCAAATTCGAGGGCACATTGGAGCTGAACCTGTCACAGGATCGCGTGGTGGATTACGCATGCTCTTGTCCAAGATTGACCCAGCTCAACGAGCTAGCGGCGCGTGGCGACTTCGCGAAGGACCGGGAGCAACTGACTACCGCCCATACGACCACATGGAACCCAGACTACGCTTCACAAATTCTCACCGGAGACGCGCTCCTGTCCTGCTGCGCCTTTCTGTCGATGGCATCGAAAGACCCAACCGCAACCTTACCACACTTGTTGCAAGTGAATGGGATGAGGCTCGAGGAGCCGGAGCCCGCCGACTCTGTCGTGGAGAGCAAAGGCGAGCGCGCATTCTTCACCACTACTGCCCGCGATTTCAGTGGCTCCTGCAAAGTTGCCGCGTCCCAGGCGGCGGCCTTCGCCTTGACTGGTATTGATGCCATGTCCGAGTTCCAGAAGGTCCACGATGAGAGAGCTATCTCCTTCCCTCCTTTCAGCAACTGCCGCATAACGCGCCGCGTGCGCCACGTGGTTGCGAGCGAAGGCGATGACACGCCTGAGCGGACGTTTGTCAACGCGACTGTGGTTGCAGCATCTCCGCTCCAGATCCCAATACCTCTTACCATGTCGTCTTGGCGATCCTGAAGCAGCGCCGCGAGAGCCAGGATGCTATGCTCGCCGCACACCTTTCTGAGATACGTCACTGCCCCTTCTACGGCATGCGGGTGGAGTGTCCCCCGGCGGGTAACGGGGGTGACGCTTCTCAGCTTGCCCGGAACTGCCGCTTGGCACTGGCTCTTGTTCGCACCACGCAGAAGTCGCGGTGCGCGTCCACTGCGGGTGGCTTCGTCGTGTCTACACCAGGTGTCACGGACGCATCTGGCGAAGAGAACTCACGCGCAGTGACGATTCACGGGTATTGCTCCGCAGACAACTTGCTCTCCTTCAAAATGGACCCGCCCAACAGAGCGAAGCAAAGAGTCTGCCTGTTGCTCATTACAGGCTGTTCAAAAGATGGTATCACGGTGCACAGCGTAACTCACATTGACGAGGCCGCAGTGACAGAGGCGCAGTACTTCATCCAAAAATTAAGAACACTGGGGACGCGCACAGAGCTCCAGCAATCTGGCGACCACAAGCGGATGAATGAGTGGAACAAAACGCCTGACTCCGCCAAGAAGTGCAGAATCCTCGAAAGCCACCCGTCAGGAGAAAACTTGAAATGAGTTGCTGATGTCTTGTCAGCGATGCTTCTCAAATTGCTACACATCACGTGTCGCCCGCTTGTTCGCTGCTTGCTCGGTGGCCTGCAGTGATTCTGAGCCTTGCGGGCTGCCAGCGATGTTTGCCTCAAGCATATCGTTTCCAGCATCCGCTGATTTGCGTTCGCCTGCGGTGCTTCTCAGCCCGCAGCAGCCGCTGTTGTGGACGCCTGTGCAAGATTACTCTCTGTGGCCCGCAATGCTTCTCAGCGTGCCATTCCTCTTGAGAGTACCTGCACGCAATTTCTGTTTGCGCTCAAGGCTAACGTGCTACAGTGGGTGCGGAAAAGCGTGCCCAAGGTGCTGCCGCGGCTGCCGGCGAGCCCCTGAAGCGGCAGTGTCTCGTTCGCACACAACTCCAGTATTGATAGCAGTGTCTCGCTCCAGACTAAAATCATTCATGGAACTGTCTCGTTTGGACGTGCACCCATTGATAGCAGTGTCTCGTTTGGACCTGAATCCATTGATAGAAGCGTTTCGTGTAACGACACACTTACCGAAAGCAGTTGGTCGTTCCATAGTGCATCCATTGAAAACGGTGTCTCGTTTGGAACTACATCCGTTGATATGTCCACTGCTACCGGGGTCTCGCTTCGACATACAATTATCGAAAGCAAATGATCCTTCGAATCTACACCCATTGAGGACAGTGCGTAGTTGGTACTATTTCACTGCACCCACTACCGTCACTGCTACTTTTACTGCTACTACTACTGTTGCTGTTGCTGCTGCTGCTGCTGCTGCTGCTGCTCCTGTAGGTATTGCTACTGCAACTACTGGCAATGCCATTGCGACTGCGACTGGGACTGATGTTGCCACTGCGACTGCCACTGCGAATCCGAATGCGACTGCGAGAACAAAAAAAAATCTACACCAGCATTCCTACATGAATACCATAGGCAATGCTTCCAGCTATGTTTTTACACATCGCTGTTAGGTTGCTTTGCCGGGATAATTCAAAAACCTAATCGGACAGGAACGGGAAGCGCCGCTGTAGTCTAATGGGCGTATTGGGCGAAGAAGAACGGGAAGGCGAGGACGACGAGGAGTCGATGGCGAGGACGACGTGGCGAACGTGAGGATAGCGAGGAGGAGCACGAAGACAACGAGGAGGAAGAGAAGCACAAGGACGAGGACGAAGAGAACGAGGGCGAAAATCCGCCAGCGCAGTTTCCAAGTGCAGCGCGTACCCCATTATCAATTCTTACAACCAAAAAAACGGTCCACGCCAGGAGCGCTTCCCGTCGTCCGCCGACCCCGTCGGCGTGTGAAGGGCTCTTCCGTTCGAGTCGGGCTTTTCCGTTGGAGTCGTCGTCTCCGTCCTCCTCTGTTCGGTTTGGCTGGGCCCTCTTCCTCGTACGCGTCGTCCAAAGCAAAATTGAATTACATCGGAATGGAATCGAAGGGAAGCCCCTTCGAGGATCTGCTAACCCGGGTCAATCAGACCCGGGGCAGTAGGAAACCTAAAACTGCAATGCAGGAAGAAAAACTGCAACGCAGGGCTTCGCAAACCCGGGTCAGCCAATGTGCTCGGCCGCCTCGCGGCCACGATCGGCTCGCTAACCCGGGTCAGCCAGAGGGGGTCTTCGAAGGATCCTGCAGGATCCGGTGCCATGGCTGACCCTCGTTTGCATTGACCCCCGTCTCTTCAGCTCCGACCACTTCCCTTTGATCCCTTCCCCGCGCAAAGGGAGTGGGGGTCCTGGGGGGTCCTGGGGGGGGCCTGGGGGG
>CAUYUJ010003702.1:27500-76710 GCA_963575745.1 Prorocentrum cordatum
TAGTAGTAGTAGTAGTAGTAGTAGTAGTAGTAGTAGTAGTAGTAGTAGTAGTAGTAGTAGTAGTAGTAGTAGTAACAGTAGTAGTAGTAGTAGTAGTAGTAGTAGTAGTAGTAGTAGCAGCCGTGGTCGGACTGCATGTAATACTACGAGTAATGTCAGTAATAGGACTGATACAAAACTGGTAATAAGAGTAATAAACATTAGCCTGGCGAAGTTCCCAACCATATGCAGTTGTGAATGCCGCAATTGTGCTGGGTGGTGGCGGACGCATGCGGGCGGTGCCATTGGGACCTTCGGTGGAGCTCCCTATGGGGCCACGCAACGCTGTACTGGGTGGGCGAGACGCGGTCAGCAAAGGCTGTGCTGCGTGGTGGCGGACGCATGCGAGCGGTGCCACTGGGACCTTCGGTGGAGCTCCCTATGGGGCCACGAAGCGCTGTACTGGGTGGGTTAAACGCAGGCAGGGAGCAAGGGCTGCGCAGGGTGGTGGCGGACGCATGCGGGCGGTGCCGCTGGGACTTTTGGTGGAGCTCCCTATAGGGCTACGAAGCGCTGTTCTGGGCGGGTGAAGCGCAGGGAACAAGGGCTGTGCTGGGTGGTGGCGGTCGCAAGCGGGCAGTGCCACTGGGAGCCCCCTATGGGGCCACGAAGCGTGCGAGGGGTGTGCCAGCATGGGGTGTGGAACCGCATGCCAGCGCAGCCACTGGGGCCTTCGGTGGAGCTCCCTATGGAGCCACGAAGCGTGTGAGGGGTGTGCCGAAATGGTGGGTGGAACCGCATGCGAGCGCAGCCACTGCGGCGTTCGGTGGAGCTCCCATATGGGGCCACGAGACGTGTGAAGGGCGTGCCGAAAAAAGGTGGTGGAACCGCATGCGAGCGCAGCCACTGGGGCCTTCGGTGGGGATCTCTACGGTGCCACGAACCGTGTGAGGGGTGTGCCGAAATGGGGAGGGGAACCACATGCGAGAGCAGCCACTGGGGCCTTCGGTGGAGCTCCCCATGGAGCCACCCACGAAGCGTGTGAGGGGTGTGCCGAAATGGTGGGTGGAACCGCATGCGAGCGCAGCCACTGGAGCGTTCGGTGGAGCTCCATATGGGGCCACGAAACATGTGAGGGGTGTGCCAGAATGGGGGGTGGAACCGCGTGCGGGCGCAGCCACTGGTGCCTTCGGTGGAGCTCCCTATGGGGCCACGGAACGTGTGAGGGGTGTGCCAAAATGGGGATGGGAACCACATGCGAGAGCAGCCACTGGGGCCTTCGGTGGAGCTCCCCATGGAGCCACGAAGCGTGTGAGGGGTGTGCCAGAACGGGGGGTGGAACCGCATGCGGGCGCAGCCACTGGGGCCTTCGGTGGAGCTCCCTATGGGGCCACGAAACGTGTGAGGGGTGTGCCAGAATGGGGGGTGGAACCGCATGCGGGCGCAGCCACTGGGGCCTTCGGTGGAGCTCCCTATGGGGCCACGAAGCGTGTGAGGGGTGTGCCAGAATGGGGGGTGGAACGCATGCGGGCGCAGCCACTGGGGCCTTCGGTGGAGCTCCCTATGGGGCCACGAAACGTGTGAGGGGTGTGCCAGAATGGGGGGTGGAACCGCATGCGGGCGCAGCCACTGGGGCCTTCGGTGGAGCTCCCTATGGGGCCACGAAGCGTGTGAGGGGTGTGCCAGAATGGGGGTGGAACCGCATGCGGGCGCAGCCACTGGGGCCTTCGGTGGAGCTCCCTATGGGGCCACGAAACGTGTGAGGGGTGTGCCAGAATGGGGGGTGGAACCGCATGCGGGCGCAGCCACTGGGGCCTTCGGTGGAGCTCCCTATGGGGCCACGAAACGTGTGAGGGGTGTGCCAGAATGGGGGGTGGAACCGCATGCGGGCGCAGCCACTGGGGCCTTCGGTGGAGCTCCCTATGGGGCCACGAAACGTGTGAGGGGTGTGCCAGAATGGGGGTGGAACCGCATGCGGGCGCAGCCACTGGGGCCTTCGGTGGAGCTCCCTATGGGGCCACGAAACGTGTGAGGGGTGTGCCAGAATGGGGGGTGGAACCGCATGCGGGCGCAGCCACTGGGGCCTTCGGTGGAGCTCCCTATGGGGCCACGAAACGTGTGAGGGGTGTGCCAGAATGGGGGGTGGAACCGCATGCGGGCGCAGCCACTGGGGCCTTCGGTGGAGCTCCCTATGGGGCCACGAAACGTGTGAGGGGTGTGCCAGAATGGGGGGTGGAACCGCATGCGGGCGCAGCCACTGGGGCCTTCGGTGGAGCTCCCTATGGGTCCACGAAACGTGTGAGGGGTGTGCCAGAATGGGGGGTGGAACCGCATGCGGGCGCAGCCACTTGGGCCTTCGGTGGAGCTCCCTATGGGGCCACGAAACGTGTGAGGGGTGTGCCAGAATGGGTGTGGGAGGGGGGAGGGGGGAGGAAGGGGAGGAGGAGGAAGGAGGAGGAGGAGGAAGGAACGCGGGGCGACGTTTCTTCAAAACGATGACCCAACACCACAGGATGGTTGGGAACAAACAGTGGTGGCAGTGGCCGCAGTAGTAGACAGAGCCGCAGTCGTAGTCGTAGTCGTAATCGTTGTCGTAGAAGTAGTAGTCGTGTGTAGTATTAGTAGTAGGTGGTAGTAGTAGAAGTTGTACATATTGGAAAAGTAATACTAATCATAGCCGCCGTTGTAAGCGGATTCGTAGTCGTAGCCGTAGTAGTAATAGCAGCCAGCAGCAATAGTAGTAGTAGTAGTAGTAGTAGTAGTAGTAGTAATAGTAGTAGTAGTAGTAGTAGTAGTAGTAGTAGTAGTAGTAGTAGTAGTCGTAGTCGTAATAACAGTCAGTAGTCGTAGTTCGAATAGAAGTAATAGTCATAGTATTAGTAGCAGTAGTAGTAGTAGTAGTAGTAGTAGTACTAGAAGTAGTAGTAGTGGATGGTAAGAGTAGTAGTAGTAATAATAGTAGTAGTAGTAGTAGTAGTAGTAGTAGTAGTAGTAGTAGTAGTAGTGTAGTAGTAGTAGTTAGTAGTAGTAGTAGTAGTAGTAGTAGTAGTAGTAGTAGTAGTAGTAGTAGTAGTAGTAGTAGTAGTAGTAGTAGTAGTAATAGTAGTAGTCGTCGTAATAATAAGAGTAGTAATAGCGGTAGAGGTAAAAGATACTAGTGGTAGCAGTACTAGTAGTATAAGTAGTAGTAGTAGTAGTAATAATAATAGTAGTAGTGGTAGTAGTAGTAGTAGTAGTAGTAGTAGTAGTGGTAGTGATACTAGTAGACGTGGCAATAGCAGCAGCAGCAGCAGTAGTAATAGTACTAGTAGTACTACTACTACTACCACTACTACTACTACTACTACTACTACTACTACTACTACTACTACTACTACTAGTAGTACTAGTACTAGTACTAGTACTAGTACTAGTACTACTACTACTACTGCTACTACTACTACTACTACTACTACTACTACTACTACCCACTACTACTACTACTACTACTACTACTACTACTACTACTACTACTACTACTACTACTACTACTACTACTACTACTACTACTACTACTACTAGGGCACGCCGTGCCCGTCCGGGCCCCACGCCGTGCCCGTCCGGGTCCCTCGCCGTACGCCGTGCCCGTCGGGGTCCCACGCCGAAGCGCCGTGCCCGTCCGGGCCCCACGCCGTACGCCGTGCCCGCCCAGGTCTCACGCTCCGCGCCGTGCCCGTCCGGGTTCGCGCTTGCGCGCCTCAGGAATCCCTGAAGTGTATAAGCGCCCAGGAATCCTGAGGGAATCCTAAAAAGGAATCCTGAAGGAATGCTAGCGAATCCGAAGGGAATCCTGGGCAAACCTAGCGAATCCGAAGGAATCCTAAGGAATCCGAAGGAATCCTCCGCGAATCCTAATGGAATCCTGAGGAATCCCTGCGCAGACCGCACGCCGTTCCCGTCCGGGTTCGCGCATGCGCGCCTCAGGAATTCCTGAAGTGTACAAGCGCTTCGGAATCCTCAGGGAATCCTAAGGGAATCCTGGAGGAATGCTAGCGAATCCGAAGGGAATCCTCAGAAAACCTCGCGACACCGAAGAAAACCTAAGGAATCCGAAGGAATCCGACCGAATCCTTAGCAAATCCTAATGGAATCCTAAGGAATCCTCGCGCAGACCGCACGCCTTTCTCGTCCGGGTTCGCGCTTGCGCGCCTCAGGAATCCCTGAAGTGTATAAGCGCCTAGGAATCCTGAGGGAATCCTAAGGGAATCCTGAATGAATGCTAGCGAATCCGAAGGGAATCCTAAGGAAACCTTGCGAATCCTAAGGAATCCAAAGGAATCCGAAGAAATCCTGAGCGAATCCCAATGGAATCCTAAGGATCCTTGCGCAGACCGCACGCCGTTCCCGTCCGGGTTCGCGCTTGCGCGCCTCAGAAATCCCTGAAGTGTATAAGCGCCCATGAATCCTGAGGGAATCCTAGGGGAATCCTGAGGAATGCTAGCGAACCCGAAGAGAATCCGAAAGAAACTTGGCGAATCCGAAGGGAATCCTAAGGAATCCGAAGGAATCCGCCGACCCCTTGGGATCATCGGCGTGTGAGATGCTTCCCCCTCCCCAAACCCCTCCCCCGGGAGCCCGGTCCGGGCGATTTGGAGGGGGGGGGGGGTCCGGGACGAGCGCTCCACGGGGCTTTTCCTGGCCCAAGAGGGCTTCAAGACGGGCCACGAAGCCCCCAAGAGGCCTCCAAGACGGCCCACGAAGGCTCCGAGAAGCCAAACGACCGCTCCAAGACGCCCACGATGGCCCCAAGACGGGCCAAGAGGTCTCCAAGACGGCCCCTGAGGTCCCAAATGAGCCTCCCAAGAGGGCCCAAAGAGTCAACAATTGCTGATTTTCCAGAGTGTTTTTCGATGTTTTTTGCTTTTCCGCCTTTCCGGCTTCCCGACGCTCCAAGACGGGCAAAGAGGCCCCAAAGATAGCCCCAAGATGGCCCAAGAGGCCCCCAAGACGGCCTCCAGACGGCCCAAGACGGCCCCAAGACGGCCCAAGAGGTCCCCAAGACGGCCCAAGAGGGCCGATTTGGAGGGGGGGAGGGGGCCGGGACGAGCGCACCACGGCCGGGACGAGCGGTTCACGGAGCTTTTCCGGGCCCAAGAGGGCCTCAAGACGGGCCAAGAAGCCCCCAAGAGGCCTCCAAGACGGCCCACGAAGGCCCCGAGACGCCAAACGACCGCTCCAAGACGCCCAAGATGGCCCCAAGACGGGCCAAGAGGTCTCCAAGACGGCCCCCGAGGTCCCAAACAAGCCTCCCAAGAGGGCCCCAAGAGTCTAAAATTGTTGATTTTCCATAGTGTTTTTCGATGTGTTTTGCTTTTCCGCCTTTTCGGCTTCCCGACGCTCCAAGACGGCCAAAGAGGCCCCAAAGACAGCCCCAAGATGGCCCAAGAGGCCCCCAAGACGGCCTCCAGACGGCCCAAGACGGCCCCAACACGGCCCAAGAGGTCCCCAAGACGGCCCAAGAGGGCTCCAAGACGGCACCACGAGGGGCCCAAGAGGGCGACCAAACATGTTGAAACTCTAGCTTTCTGCCCCCAGGAGCCCCAGGGGGCCCCAAGAGTGCCCCAAGAGGCCCCCAGAGGCCCTCACGAGGCCGCCCAGACGCCCCAAGGAACCCCCAAGAAGCACCCCAGAGGCTCCGAAACGGCCCCCGAGTGGTTCCAAAACTCGCAGTGTCGCTGTCCGCTCGGACCTCCCCGCGGAACTGCCCGAGACCCTCTGGCGGTGGCGGCGAACAGACACCAAACAAATATCACTCGCCTTTTCACCCCTTCGCAGCTTCTACTACCCCCAGATTGGCATAAACAAGGGGTCGGCGGTGTGGCGTAAGCCTAAGAATCAATCCTACCGAATCCTCAGCGAGTCCGAACGGA
Organism: Prorocentrum cordatum; assembly: GCA_963575745.1. Lineage (NCBI taxonomy): Eukaryota > Dinophyceae > Prorocentrales > Prorocentraceae > Prorocentrum > Prorocentrum cordatum. The sequence continues at coordinate 33,389 of CAUYUJ010003702.1, forward strand.
ATCCTAAGGAATCCTTCCGCAGACCGCACGCCGTTCCCGTCCAGGTTCGCGCTTGCGCGCCTCAGGAATCCTTGCAGCGTATAAGCGCCTAAGAATCCTGAGGGAATCCTAAAAAGGAATCCTGAAGGAATGCTAGCGAACCCGAAGGAATTCCTAAGGAAACTTAGCGAATCCTAAGGAATCCGAAGGAATCCTACCGAATCCTCAGCGAATCCTAATGGAATCCTAAGGAATCCTTGCGCAGACCGCACGCCGTTCCCGTCCGGACTCGCGCTTGCGCGCCTCAGGGGAATCCTAAGGGAATCCTGAAGGAATGCTAGCGAACCCGAAAGGAATCCTAAGGAATGCTAGCGTATCCGAAGGAATCCGAAAGAAACCTGGCGAATCCTGTGGAATCCTAAAGAATCCCACCGAATCCTTCGCGAATCCTATTGGAATCCTGTGGAATCCTTGCGCAGACCGCACGCCGTTCCCGTCCGGGTTCGCGCTTGCGCGCCTCAGGAATCCCTGAAGTGCATAAGCGCCTAGGAATCCAAAGGGAATCCTAAGGGAATCTCGAAGGAATGCTAGCGAACCCGAAGGGAATTCTAAGGGAACCTAGCGAATCCAAAGGAATTCGAAGGAATCCCACCGAATCCTCAGCAAATCCTAATGGAATCCTAAGGAATCCTTGCGCAGACCGCACGCCGTTCCCGTCCGAGTTCGCGCTTGCGCGCCTCAGGATTCCCTGAAGTGTATAAGCGCCTAGGACTCCGGAGGGAATCCTAAGGGAATCCTGAAGGAATGCTAGCGAATCCGAAGGGAATCCTAGGCAAACCTAGCGAATCCGAAGGAATCCTAAGGAATCCGAAGGAATCCTCAGCGAATCCTAATGGAATCCGAAGGAATCCTTGCGCAGACCGCACGCCGTTCCCGTCCGGGTTCGCGCTTGCGCGCCTCAGGAATCCCTGCAGTGCATAAGCGCTTAGGAATCCTGAGGGAATCCGAAGGGAATCCGAAGGAATGCTAGCGAATCCTGAAGGAATGCTAGCGTTCGAAGGTTCCCTCGTCGCCCCGCCTGGCCTGGGGGCCCGAGGGCTCCCTGGGCGTGCATGCCGAATGCAAGCGCCCAGGGAGGAGCATTGATCCGCGCGGCCAAATTGAGTACGTTATCATTTGCTCAATCCCCATCATGATTATCACCATCATCATCATCATCATAGTCATCATCATAATCATCATAAACAGCATCATCATAATGATCATCATCAGCATCATCTTCATCATCGTCGCCATCATCACCATCATCATCATCACCACCATCATCGTCATGAATCGTGATCATCACCAGCACCATCACAATCATCACCAGCATCAGCATCAGCATCACAATCATCATCATCGCCACCATCATCATCATCGTCATCATCGTCGTAATCAACATCATCATCGCCATACATCAGCATCAACATCATCGTCATCATCATCATCCGCATCATCGTCATCATACTAATCGTCACCATCACCACCATCATCATCGTCGTCATCATCGTCATCATCATCATCATTATCACCACCTTCTTCAACATCATCATCATGATGTAAGCTCCCAACGCAGACTCAGCAGGCATCTATAGAGCAACCCGAATGCAAGCAATGCCAAATAATGCAAAAAAAAATGAAAAGCAATGCAATATCTTCGGAATCGAACACGGCGGGCCCGGACGGAGACGGCGTTCGCTTCCATCATGCTCGATTGTATGGACGGGGGGCAACTTAAAACCAAAAACCGAGTGTCAAACTCTTGAGGTAAATTTATGTTCTGGGCCCCAACATCGGCCACCTAAACCTCTAAAACATATACTTCAGTGCCAAAGAAAGAGGAAGACAACGACACAACTTCAGAACAGCGGTTCACACCACTACACGGCCCGGACGGGCACGGCGTTACCTACTACTACTACTACTACTACTACTACTACTACTACTACTACTAGTACTACTACTACTACTGCTACTACTACTACTACTGCTACGATTACTACTACTACTACTACTACTACTACTACTAAAAATAGTAGTAGTAGTAGTAGTAGTTAGTAGTTAGTAGTAGTAGTAGTAGTAGTAGTAGTAGTAGTAGTAGTAGTAGTAGTAGTAGTAGTAGTAGTAGTAGTAGTAGTAGTAGTAGTAGTAGTAGTAGTAGTAGTAGTAGTTGTAGTAGTTGTAGTAGTAGTAGTAGTAGTAGTAGTAGTAATAGTAGTAATAGTAGTACTAGTACTAGTACTAGTAGCAGTAGTAGTAGTAGTAGTAGTAGTAGTAGTAGTCGTAATAGTAGTAGGAGTAGTAGTAGTAGTAGTAGCAGCAGTAGTAGTAGTAGTGATAGGAGGAAGGAAAGGAGGAGGGAAAGGAGGAGGAGGAACGCTTGCGTATCTCCGTCGTTTCTTTGACAGGGAAGGAGAGAGAGAGAGAAAGAAAGAGAGAGAGAGAGAGAAAACAAAAAACAAAAAAAAGACAGAGGAAGAGAGAGAGAGAGGGAGACAAAAAGAAAGAAAACAACACAAAGAGGAGCTCTCGGACGGGAAGAGTGCGAAAACAAACAGTGCAATGATGCGTAGGAAAAGAAACACCCTGCTCGAACTCCTCCCCTCGTCCTCCATTCCTTCTCCTTATAGATAACTCTTCCCTGTCGCACCTCGAAGCTGGTTCTTAGGGCGGGCAGGGCGTTTCGCATGATATTCTCACCATGTATGACCCGGAAACTTGAAACATGACAACACTTTTACAAATGGAGGGCGGGTGGTTTTCAAAATGTGGCTCTCGCCTTAGCTTCGCGCACATTCGCTAAACAATTGCGAAAGTTTCACGGATTGGGAACGGGTCGTTTTCAAAATATGGTTCTCGCGTTGGCGCCTCGCACATTCGTTTAAGAAATTGCAAGAGTTTCACTGATAGGGGGTGGGTGGTTTTCAACATGTGGTTCTCGCCTTAGCGCCGCGCACATTCGCTTCAAAATGTTGCAAGAGCTTCATGGATTGAGGGCGGGTGGTCTTCAAAATGTGGCTCTCGCCTTAACGGCGCGCACATTCGTTTTTTAAAAATTGCAAGGGTTTCACGGATTGAGGGCGGCTCCTTTTCAAATTGTGGCTCTCGCCTTAGCGCCGCGCACATTCGTTTGCCACATTGCAGGGTTGTACGGACTCCCATGATCAACGTACTGGAACTTGCGTTTTAGAAGGATTCATGGTTATGCGGGCGCAACAGTTACAGTCGGGGCGTTGACCTAAGGAACCCTAGATAAGGAACGAGGCCCCTGTTTTCTACAAGTTGAACTTCGATTTCCCATCGAAAACCTAAGGACAACCTAAAGCAAATTGTGAAACAATCAAGGAACACGGAGCCCCTCCCCAACGAAAAGGGTTCCTTCTTCAGCGCCCCGACTGTATGTTGATTTGTTGTGTCGAAGTCCGAAAAATGGTGTTCTGGCACGATTCCAGATCGTCAAAGAGCGCAACAGTCGGGTTGATGCTTGGCGTGGAAGTCCCGAGAACAATGTTCTGGCACGCCTCGGGATCTTCAAACTGTTGTCTTCCAACGAGGCAGTCCCCTCAGTGGAAATGAACCGCTGTAGGGGCCTATGAGTGAGCTTGGAGGGAAGGTTAACTCCAACATCGTTGATGACTCTTGGGTTTCCACTGGTCCTCCTCCTCCTCCTCCTCCTCCTTCTACTCCTTGTCTCGTCCTCCCCCGCCTTCTCCTCGTCGCCGTACTGCGTACCCTAACGGACGGGGCGGCTCGGGCGGGCGGACCCGAACAAGCGGGCGGCACGGGTCGGGCGGGCAAACCCTAGCGGGCAGGCGGGTCGGGCGGCGGGCGGGACACTGACAGGCGGGCGGGCGGCGGGTCGATCGGGCGGGCGGGACATTAATGTGTGATGCGTGTTCATCTCAACACGCGTGTACACTCACGGGCGGGGCGGGTCGGGCGGCGGACGGGACCCTAACGGGCGGGCGGGCGGCGGGTCGGGCGGGCGAGACAATAGAGTATGACGCATAATCGAGGTAGCGCGCGTGTCACCCTGACGGGCGGGCGGCGGGTCGGCCTACGACGGCAAGGACGACGACGACAACGACGACGACGACGGACACGACGACCACGACGACGACGACGACGACGATTAACACCCTAACACCTTAAAACACTAACACCCTAACACCCTAAAACCGTAACCCCGTAACACCTTAACATCCTGACACCATGACACCATAACACCATAACACCCTAACACCGTAACGCCCTAACACCCGAACACCCGAACACCCGAACGCCCTAACACCCTAGAACCGGTTCCGCCGAGGACCGGTTCCGCCGAAGGCCAGTCCCGCCGAAGGCCGGTTCCGCCGAGGAGTGGTTCCGCCGAGGAATGGTTCCGTCGAGAACCAGTTCCGCCGAAGCCCGATTCCGCCGCGTCGGGCGGCGAGAATGCCCCCGTTTGAGAGCATTCTACGGCGGAACAGGACCGGGCGGAACAGGACCGGCGGAAGAGGACCAGGCGGAACAGGACCGGGCGGAACAGGACCGGGCGGAACAGCACCGGGCGGATCAGGACCTCGGCGGAACAGGACTGGCGGAACAGGACCTCGGCGGAGGAGGTCGAGTTCCAGATGGTCGGGGTGTCGAAAAGGTCGGACTGGCTCAGGGGGGGAAGGCACATCGGCCTGGAGTGGGCGACGTACCCAGACCCCCGACGTAATGATTTTTTCATTACGTCGACCCCCAGAGGTCCCGACCCTTTCCCCATGACCGGCTTTGCATCCTGAGTCGTGTTTTGACGCTCCCGAGGCCCGGCGAGGGCCCCCAGAGGCCGAAAGCTAGGAAAAACCTCCCGACATGATTTTTTCCGTACTCGAGGGGGTCTGGGTATCGCGGAGGGGTCGGCGGTCGGCCCACGATGGGGATCCCCCATTCTCCCAGGCAGGCGGGGGCGCCATCGCGCCCCGATCGGCGAGGATTGCGCGACTGGAGGTCGCTGTTGCCCCCCCCCCTCCGCCAGCAGGCCCCCCCTCTTGCGGCGCCGCCCCCACATCTCTTCCATGCCCCCGGCCCCGCCACAGCTCTTCACCCAGACCCCCTCGAGTTACGGAAAAATCACGACGGGAGGTTTTTCACTATTTCTGGCCTCTGGGGGCCGTTACCGGCCCTCGGGACCGTCAAGAATCGACTCAGGACGAAAAACCGGTCCCGGGGAATGGGTCGAGACCTCGGGGGGTCGACGTCATGAAAAAATCATGAGGTCGGGGGGTCTGGGCAGTGTGCCAGAGGTGCGGCACGGACAGGAGGTCGGGCGTCAGGAAAGCAGGGCCGTCCCTCCGAGCCCTGCCCCCCCCAGGCCACCCAGAGCGAGGGAGGGGTCTCAGCGGGGGTGCGTGCGGGCAGAACGCCAGTCGGTCCGCGGCCACGAGTCCTTGCTCAAGAGCCTTCAAGAATCCTCTGGACGTTCGGGGATTCGTCAGAATTCCTCAGGGCTCTCTTCAGGATCCCCCAAGGATCTTCAAGCTTTGTTTCGAACCTTCGGGAACCAATCGGAGTCCTTTGGGTCTTGCTGTCCCTGGATTGGTCCAGGAGTCCGAAGGGCTCCGCAGAATTCATCAGGTGTCCTCAAATTTCCTCAGGGTCTTAAGAGTCTTCGGATTTCAGAACGACTCATCTGGATTCCTCAGATGTCCTTAAGATTCACCCTGAAATCCTCCAGATTTCCCATGGGGTCTCCACGACTCCGTTCGACTCTTCACGATTCCTCTGGATTGTTCAATGATCAGCATGACATGTGTAAGCTAGCAGGTGCGGCCCTCCGACCTATGCGTTCTGACTTACTACGTGGGGACAAAACTACGTGGTGCAATTTATGTGGTGCAATTCACTTTGACTGTCTTGAAGCTGTCCACTCCACTGCTCGCGCAAACATCCCACCCACCCGCCCACCCGCAACTTGGTTTGCAAAATCTCTCAAGACCATGACGGTGGGTACCAAATAGCACTAGGCAACGACAGCGACGCCGACGACGACAGCAACAACGACGACGACGACGACGCCGCCGACAACGACTACGACGACACCAACGACGTCTCCAACGACTTCGACGACGAAGACAACGACGACGACGACGACGACGACGACGACACCGACGACGACGACGCCGACGCCGACGCCGACGTCGACGACGACGACGATGACAACGACGACGACGATGACGACGCAGACGACGACGACAACGACGACACCGACGACGACGATGACGACGACGTCAACGACGCCGACGCCGACGACGACAACGACGACGACGACACCGACGACGACGACGCCGACGCCGACGCCGACGGCGACGACGACGACGATGACAACGACGACGACGATGACGACGCCGACGACGACGACAACGACACCGACGACGACGATGACGACGACGTCAACGACGCCGACGACGACGACGACGACGACGGCGGCGACGACGACGACGTCGCCGACGTCGACGACGACGAAGACGACGACGACGCCGACGCCGACGACGACGACGAAGACGAAGACGACGACGACGTCGCCAACGAAGACAACGACGAGGGAGGAGGGAGGACGACGACGGCGACAACGACGAAAACGACGACAACGACGAGGGAGGAGGGGGGACGGCGACGACGCGAACGACGAAGAAGGAGGTAGGACGGCTCCGCCGACGACGACAACGACGAGGGAGGAGGGAAGACGACGACGACAACGACGACGACGACGACGACGACGGCGACGAAATAGGAGGGACGACGACGAACGCCGACGACGGACAACGACGAAGACGAGAGAGGAGGAGGAAGGACGACCACGGCGACAACGACGACGGAAACGACCACGACGCCAAAGAGGACGACGACGACGAACACGAGGAAAGACAAACGACGCAGGCGACGACGACGACGACGACGCGGGAGGAGGGAGGACGGCGACGACGACGACGACGACGTCGACGACGCAAGAGCGCGCGCGCACGCTTTTGTTGAAAATCCGTGTTGCGAAACCGTGTGTTGTTGTAGGTTGTTTGGACACACGATGTTGAAATCCTTCCGAAGCCGATGGGTTTTGAGGAATTTCGGCATACGCGCGCGACGACGCGCGCGTCTGCACTTCGTCCCATTCTTTGCAGAGGATTCTCGCGACGGCACACGCGCAAGGGCGTTCGACAGATTTCGACATGCGCGCGCGAAGCCTGTTTGGTAGCATTTGGTGAAAACCTTGAAAAACCGATGGCTTTCTCAAGATGTCGCAAGAGCTCGCGCGTAAGCTTTTTTAGCAAATCAGTGTTGCGAAACCCTGTGCTTTTGTATGTTTCTGGGAGACTCGATTGCGAAATCCTCTCGGCACCTAAGGTTTTGGAGGATTTCGGCATGCGCGCGCGACGACGCGCGCGTGTACACTTTGTCCCATTTTTGGCAAGGGATTAGTGAAAAAGTCTGATGTTAGAACCAAAAATGTCCCCGCGTATTGTTGTTTTATAAAAGAACCTCAGGGGGAGCGATACCGGTTCCCCTGGGATCATGTAAATTCATATTTAGGATGGACATGTGGTCATAATCATATATGATTTACATACCCGAAATGAGGGCCGATAACGCCGCGGGGGGTAGAGTCTATTCTCTTCTTAGAAAGGAGAATTACTTTCTGTTTGCAATGAGTTGTCCACTCCACTGTTCGCGCAAACATCCCACCCACCCACCCGCAACTTGGTTTGCAAAATCTCTTAAGACCGTGACGGTGGGTACATTATGGCACTTGGCAACGACAGCGACGCCGGTGACGACAACGACAACGACGACGACGATGCCGCCGACAACGACTACGACAACACCGGCGACGTCTCCAACGAATTCGACGACGCCGACAACGACGACGACGACACCGACGACGACGACGACGCCGACGCCGACGACGACGACGATGACAACGACGACGACGATGACGACGCCGACGACGACGACAACGACGACACCGACGAGACGACGACGTCAACGACGCCGACGACGACGACGTCGACGACGACGACAGCGGCGGCGACGACGACGCCGACGTCGACGACGACGAAGACGACGACGCCGACGCCGACGACGACGACGAAGACGACGACGACGACGACGACGCCAACGAAGACGACGACGAGGGAGGAGGGAGGACGACGACGGCGACAACGACGACAACGACGACAACGACGTGGGAGGAGGGAGGACGGCGACGACGGAACGACGAAGAAGGAAGGATGGCGACGCCGACGACGACAACGACGAGGGAGGAGGGAAGACGACGACGACGACAACGACGACGACAACGACGACGACGACGGCAACGAAATAGGAAAGACGACGACGAGACACCGACGACGGACAACGACGACGACGAGGGAGGAGGAGGAGGGACCACCACGGCGACAACGACGACGGAAACGACCACGACGCCAAAGAGGACGACGACGACGAACACGAGGAAAGACAGAAAACGACGCAGGCGACGACGACGACAACGCGGGAGGAGGGAGGACGGCGACGACGACGACGACGACGACGACGCCAGAGCGCGCGCGCACGTTTTTGTTGAAAATCCGTGTTGCGAAACTTGGTATTTTTGTAGGTTTTCTGGACACACGATGTTGAAATCCTTCCGAAACCGATGGGTTTTGAAGGATTTCGGCATACGCGCGCGACGACGCGCGCGTCTGCACTTCGTCGCATTCTTTGCAGAGGATTCTCGCGACGGCACACGCGCAAGGGCGTTCGACTGATTTCGACATGCGCGCGCGAAGCCCGTTTGGTAGCATTTTGTGAAAATCTTGAAAACGCATGGTTTTCTCAAGATTTCGCAAGGGCTCGCGCGTAAGCTTTTTTAGCAAATCAGTGTTGCGAAACCATGTGTGTTTTGTATGTCTATTGGAAACTCGATTGCGGAATCCTTCCGGCACCCAGAGTTTTTGTAGGATTTTGGCATGCGCGCGCGACGATGCGCGCGTGTACACGTCGTCCCGTTTTTGGCGAGGGAGTCGCGAAAAAATCTTACGTTAGAACGAGAATTGTCCCCCGCGTATCGTTTTTTACATCAGGGATCTGCGGGGGAGCGATGCCGGCTCCCCTGGGATAGTGCACATTCATATTTAGGATGGACATGTGGTCAAAATCACATATGATTTACACACCCGAAAGGGGGGGCGATAACGCCGGGGGGGGGAGAGTCCATTCTCATTTGAGAAGGGAGAAGTGATCTTTACGAACCAGCTGACACACCACATGCTCTTCCAATCATCCCACCCACCCACCCGCAACTTGGTTTGCAAAACCCATGCGGCGGCGATTGCGATGCATGCTTGGCGTTGGCTGGTGCATCTCTGCGGCCGCGCCAACCCTGGCACGCTCGCGCAGCAGTCATCTAGTTTGGCGCCACTGGCGCGGCCGCGGTGGCGCTGGCCGCTGGTCGCGTCCCAGCGGGCACTTCACTGCGAATTGGCGACTTGGGCGGGCGCGGTATCATGGAACGCCGACAACGGTAGACACGACGATGATAGCAGCGACGCTGGCGACGATGTTCGCACCGAAGAAGGCGCGGCCAGTGAGGGCGCCGATGCTGATCACACCGACGACGATGATAGCGTCCTCGCGTCGACGATGAAGGTTCTGGAAAAGAGTTCGACACGCGCGCGCGGCCGTCGCGCGAGGGGCCCGCATGCTTTCATTTGACACGGATCGCGCCCCCCCCCCCCCCACCCCCCACCCACCCACCCACCACCACCACCCACCCCCCAGCACGCGCGCAAGGGTGTGCGAATGATGTCAGCGTGCGGCGGCAGAGGCCCGTCTGGCAGAGTTCCATGAACATGTTGAACAACCCATTTTTCTTCAAAGTCCGCAAGATCGCGCGCGCAAGCTTTTCTTTGAAAGCTGATGCTGCGAAACCACGTGGTTTTGAGTGTTTGTTGGACATACTCTTTAGAAGTCGCTACGGAGACGATGATTTATGAAGGATTTCGGCACGCGCGCGCGACGACGCGCGCGCGCACTTCGCCCGATCTGTTGCAATGGATTCTTGCGACGGCAAGCGCGCGAAGGCGCCCGAACGATGTCCACGCGCGCGCGAAACCCGCTTGGTAGCGCGTTCTAAAGGTGCTGACAAATCTCTGGTTTTCTCAAGACTTCGCGCGAGCGCGCACGCGCACATTCTGTTTTGTTGTTTTGAAAATCCGCGCTGCGCGAAACAATTTGTTTGGGGCGCTGGATTTTGACATCGCTCCGAAGCTGAAGGTTTTTGCCCGATTTCGGCACGCGCGTTCGCCGACGCGCGCGCACTTCGTCTCACCTGTTGCACGGCGTTCTTGAAACTGAGCATCGCTGGTAAAAGAGCGCGCGCATAGTATTTGTTGCAGAGGATGGCGGGGGGGGTCGAGCCCAGTTCGGCTGGGATGGCACGAGTTCACATTTAGGGTGGTCGACGGGGCAGAAGCACATGAAAATTGCAACGCGCAAAGGTGAGCCGATAAAGCCGGGGGGTCCTCACTTCTTCAAGAAAGGGGAACATATGCGGTGCAATTCTTGCGGCGCACCTGATTTCAATAAAACAGCTGACGCACCCCATGCTCGCGCAATCGCCCCGCCCACCCATCCGCAACTTGGCTTGCACAACCCACGCAGCGGCGATTGCCATGCATGCTAAGCGTTGGCTGGCGCATCTCCGCGTCCGCGCCGACCCTGGCGCGCGCGCAGCGGTCAGCTAATTTGGCGCCGCCGACGCGGCCGCGGCGGCGCTGGCCGCCAGGCGCGCCCCGGCGGGCACTTCGCTGCGAGTCGGCGACTTGGGCGGGCGCGGTATCACAGCAACGCCGACCGCGGTAGATGCGGCGATGATAGCGGCGACGCCGGCGACAATGTCCGCGCTGGCGAAGGCGCGGCCAGCGCGGGCGCCGATGCCGATCGCGCCGACGACGACGGCGCCCTCTCGTCGGCGATGAAGGCCGCGGGAAGATTTCGACGCGCGCGCGCGGCCGTCGCGCGAGAGCGGCCCGGGCGGCTCGATTCGACGCGGATCGCGCCCCCCCCCCCCCCCCCCGCACGCGCGCAAGGGCGCGCGAGGGAGGTCGGCGCGCGGCACCAGAGGCCCGCTTGGCAGATGTACATGAAAATGTGGGAGGGGAAATACATGGCGTTCTTAAGAGTTCGCAAAACCGCGGGCGAGCCGTTTTGAAAGCTGATGTTGCGGAACTATGCGCTTCACATGCGCTTTAGACATTCGGTTTTGAAGCCGTCATGAAGCCGGAAGTGTTTGAAGGATTCTGGCACGCGCGCGCGACGACGCGCGCGCGCTCTTCGTTGGATAGATTGGCAAATGATTCTCGCGACGGCACGCGCGCGAGGGCGCTCGAACAACCTCGACATTCGCTCGCGCGAAGCCCGCGTGGCAGCACTTTCTGGAACTGTTTGACAAACCTGCGGTCTCCTTTGATTTTTGCAAGATCGCGCGCGTTGTGTATATAATAACCTTTGTTTTGTCATGATTTTTGGGCACTCGATTGTGACACCGCTCCAAAACCGCGACGACGCGCGCGCGAACTTCGCCCCGTTTGTTGCAAGGGATTCGCGAACCTGGTAATTGCTGATAAACGAGCGCGCGCGCGAATGAAATCTCCCGCAGGAAGACGGCGGGGAGGTCGAGCCCAACTCGGCTGGAATGGCATGAAGTCAAATTAGATTGAAACACAGAAAGGCGCATCGATAAAGCCAGGGAGGGGGGGGCGGTGGATCCTAATTCTTTTTCTGAGAAGGAAAATCCACATGGCGCAACAGACGTGGCGCAACTTATGCGGCGCAACAAATATGTCGCAATCTATGCGGGGCAGTCTACGCGCTGCAATTCACCAATGCTCAACATGAAATTGCCCACTCCACTTCTCGCGCAATCGCCCCACCCGCCCACCCGCAATTAGGTTTGCCAAACCCACGCAGAGGCGATTGCGATGAACGCTCGGCGTTGGCTGGTGCATCTCTGCGGCCGCGCCAGCCCGCGCACGCGCGCGCGGGCAGAGGCTGGCGCGACCGACGCCGCCGCGGTGGCGCTGACCGCCGGGCGCGCCCCAGCGGGCACTTCAGTACGAGCCGGCGACTTGGGCGGGCGCGGCGCCGCGGCAACGCCGACCGCGGTGGACGCGTCGATGATACTGGCGATGCTGCCGGCGATGCTCGCACCGACGAAGGCGCGGCCAGCGGGGGCACCGATGCTGATCGCGCCGACGACGACGACGACGGCGTCCTCGCGTCGGCGATGAAGGTTTTGGAAGGAGTTCGACATGCGCGCGCGGCCGTCGCGCGAGAGTGGCCCGCACGGTGTTATCTGACACGGATTGCGTCGCCTCCCAGCGCGCGCGCACGGGCGCTCGAATGATTTCGGCGCGCGGCGCGGGGCGTCCGCTTGGTAGAATATCATGCGCATGTTCATGGCCTCGAGGGTTCGCAAGCGCGCGAGCGCGGGCTTTCTAAAAAATTGTTGCTGCGAAACCAAATGTCTGCTTTTTGTTTATCTGATTTCGGGGCATTCGGTTTTGAATTCTTTGCGAAAGCTCCGTGTTTGAAAAATTTGCGCACGCGCGCGCGACGACGCGCTCGCGCATGTCGCGCCATCGATTGCAGAAGATCTCGCGCCAGCACGCGCGCAAGGGCGTTCGAACGATTTCGACATGCGCGGCGGCGTTTGCGATGACTACTTGGCGCTGGCTGGCGCATCGCTGCGGCCGTGCCAGCGCGCGCACGCTCGCGCGCAGACCGGCGAACTAGTTCGGCGCGACCGACGCGGCCGCGGCGGCGCTGACCTCTGGCGACTTCCCGGCGGTCCTCGCAGGCCACGCTGACGGACGCAGTACCATGGCGACGTCGACAACAGCAGACACGTTGATAAGTGTAGCGACGATGGTGACGTTGGTGGCGATATCATCGGCAAGGCAAATGACGGCGCCGATCCTGGTCGCGCCGATGGCGACGATGGCGTCCACATGTCGGCGACGAAGGCTTTGAAAATGTTTCGACATGCGCGCGCGGCCGACGCGGGCGAGCGGCCAGCGCGATATCCTTTGACGGGGATCGCGCGCCCGCCCCTCCCCCCCCCCCAGCAAGCGCGCAAAGGCTTTCGATTGACTCCGCCATGCGCGCTCGAATGACTCCACCATGCGCGAACATGTTGAACATGCGATGGCTTCTTGAGAATTTGCAAGAGCGCGCGCACATGCGTTAAGAATCACATTGTAAAATAATTGGGCGGCCATGCGTGTTCGGGAACCTCTATCTCGAGATCCTTGCGACACCTGATGTGTTCGAATAATTCCGGCGTGCGCGCGCGACGACGCGCGCGCGTTGACATCGTATATATATATATATATATATATATATATATATTACTCCGACGATAAGACCCCGCATGAGAATCGGTTTAGCTTACCTTAAACCCTTCCGCCGTCGCCCTAGCGGACATCCTCCCCTCGCCCTGAGCTCGGCTCCCCCCTCTTCCTCCTCCTCGTCCTCCTTCTATCTATCCTTCTCCTCCTCCTCCTCCTTCTCCGCCACCTCCTCGTCGTCGCTCCCCCTCTGCCCCTTCCCCCCTACTCATCCTCCTCCTGCCCCTTCTCTACGTGCACCCCCCTCCCCCCTGGTCGGGGCAAGCAAGTCGATTTTGCTGGGCGCCGTCGCCGCCTCGGCCAACGCGCGCGCGTTCGCCGACGGCTCGATCGCGAAGCCTTTGGGGCGGCCCCGCGGGCCGCGCCTCTGGGACAACCCCGCGGGCCGCCGGGGCGCGAGGCCAGGCCGCCGGGGCGACCCCGCGAGCCAGACCGTCGGGGCAGCGCCGCGGGCCTCTGGCTGCGCGCCGCGGCGCTCAGGCGAGGGGTAGCGCGGAGCCAAGCTCCGCGGCGAGCTGCTCGGCCTCATCCCTGGACGTCTTCGTCTTCCCATCGCACTTCCTGAGCGCCTCTCGCAAGCGCGCCGGCGGCCCGAGCCCCGGGCAGGAACTCGCGCGGGGGCGGCCCCGGGATCGGCACGTGCCGCGCGCGCGTGGCGCGCGAGAACATGGCGTTGAGGCGCGGCCACCACTGCTCGCCCGACGCGCCCGCGCGGTCAGCGCCCTCGCCCCTCGCGCAGTCGATGGCGACGCCCTTGCGCAGCGCCTGGCCCAGCGACAGCGCGGAGGCCCAGCGGGGCGCGTGCGCCAGGGCGACCCCCGAGCGCCGCAGAGCGGCGCGCCCCCGATCTCTGCCACGCGAATTCCTGCCCGCTGGGCCTGAACATGAGCAAGCTCCTCGCCCGCCAGCCTGGATACAAGCCCAGACCCCCGGCGTCATGATTTTTCCATGACGTCGACCCCCCGAGGTCTCGACCCATTCCCCGGGGCCAGCTTTTTCATCCTGAGTCGTTTTCTGACGGTCCCGAGGGCTGGTAAGGGCCCCCAAAAACCGAAAATCAAGAAAAACCTTCCGTCGAGTCTTTCTTGATAACTCGAGGGGGTCTGGGAGGGTTGCCCCCTGCGCCCGATTCGGCCGAGGATGGGCTACCGCCCCCGGCCCAGACGCAAAAGGCCCCCCCCCGCGCCCGGCCGCCGCTTCGGCCGAAAATGGGCCACCACGCCCGGCCTGGACGCAAGGGTCCCCCCCTGCGCCTGGCCGACGTCGTTCCCCTCAACTCCTGTTCCTCCTCTTTCTCCTCGAGTCCAGACCCCCTCGCGTCGTGAAAAAGACGGAAGGTTTTTCCTTATTTTTGGCCTTTGGGGGCCCTCACCGGCCCTCGGGACCGTCAAAAAACGACTCAGGACGAAAAACCGACCCCGAGGAATGGGTCGAGACCTCAGGGGGTCAACGTCATGAGAAAATCATGACGTCGGGGGTCTGGGTCATATGATGGGTCGAGCGAATCGCTCTCTGAAGAGCGCAAAACTGACCCCGCTCAGATTCGCCCGCGAGGGCTCGCATACCCATTCGTTCCCGAGGAGCCCAACAGTGACGACAGCGACGAGAACCCAGAGAATGCTCTACAACTTGCCCCCGAAAGAGCCCAATACAAATCCAACTCAAACAATCATGACAGCGGCGCGTCCGCCTCGAAACTTGCCGGGACCCGATGACCCGCTCGGATTAGCAACATGAAATGCGGAACCCATTGGCAAAAGGCTCTCGCCTGAGACTTCCTCGCAAGTCACTCACAGACGAGGCCCCCGCCTGAGACTTCCTCAATATTCAGGCCCCAGGGGCCCGAAACTGACGACAATTACAAGTTTTTGGATGGCCCGCCCCGGATTACCAACATGAAATGAGGGCCCCATAAGGAAGGCCTCCCGCCGCAGACTTCCTCGCAACGCACTCACAGGCGAAGCTCCCGCTTGGCGCTTCCTCCAGGTTCACGCCACGGGAGCCCCAAAGAGACAACAGTAACACGTTTCGGATGACCCGCCTCGGATTCGAACATGAAGTGCGGGCCCCATAGGGAGGGGCCCCCGCCTGATACTTCTTCGCAATTCACCAACAGACGACGCCCCCGCTTGATACTTCCTCCAGATTCACGCCCCAGGAGCCCAAACATGGCGATAAATACACGTCCCCGATGACCCGCCTCGGATTCGAACACGAAGCGCGGGCCCCCTAGGGAGGGGCTTCCCGCCTGAGACTTCCTCGCAATTCACTCACAGACGCGGCCCCCACTTGATACTTCCTCCAGACTCACGCCTCAAGAAACTAATAGCGACGACAATTACAATGCTTGGATGACCCGCTCGGATTCGCAACATCATCTGCGGGCCCCATAAGGGGGGGTGGGGGCTCCCGCCTGAGACTTCCGCGCAATTCACTCACGCACGAGGCCCTCGTTTGGTCGATGATCATGATGGGATGGTGACGATGATGACGATGGGATGATGACGACGGCGTGCGATGATATATAGATGGTCGATTATGAGGAGGAGGGCGATCGTGATGATGATGAGTGATGATGACAAGTGAGGATGCTTATGAAAAATGATGAGTGGGTGAGTGAGTGATCGAGCGACGATGGTAGTGATGATCAGGATGCTGACGATGAGCGATGATGAGTGATGATGACGACGGCGAGAGAGAGGAAGAGAAAGAGAGGGGGTGCTGGAGGACTGCGCGGGGTGTCCAGAGAAAACAAGAAGCCCACTTCAGATGTGGGGAATAACTACTTGTGTTTGTGTGTGCGTGTGTGCGTGTGCGCGTGCGTGTGTGTAGGGTGTATGTGTGTGCATGTGTGTATACGTGTGGGCGTGTACGTGTGTGTGTGTGTGTGTGTGTCGTGTGTCCCCCTCGTGCACCGTGGCCAATTCACGCTGCGTCCGCCCTACGGACTTTCTACACGGGAGCGCAACCCCTTTGCAAAGCGACGCAAAACGTGTTTGTGTGTGTGTGTTGCGGGTGTGTGTTTTGTGTTGTGTGCTGTGTGCGTTGTGTGTCTGATGTGTGTAATGTGTGATGTGTGTTGCGCATG
Source organism: Prorocentrum cordatum (assembly GCA_963575745.1). Classification (NCBI taxonomy): domain Eukaryota; class Dinophyceae; order Prorocentrales; family Prorocentraceae; genus Prorocentrum; species Prorocentrum cordatum. Next base: position 49,913 of record CAUYUJ010003702.1, read on the forward strand.
TTGTGTGCGTACGTGTGCGCGCGTGTGTGTGCGTGCGTGCGTGCGTGCGTGCGTGCGCGTGTGTGTGTGTGTGTGTGTGCGCGTACGCGTGTGCGAATGTGCGTGTGCATGTGCGTGTACGTATGCATGCACGTGTACGTGTACGTGTACGTGTACATGTACGTGTACGTGTACGTGTACGTGTACATGTACGTGTACGCGTACGTGTACGTGTACGTGTACGCGTACGCGTACGCGCACGCGCACGCGCACGCGCACGCGCACGCGCACGCGTACGTGTACGTGTACGTGTACGCGTACGTGTGTGCGCGTGCGTGCGTGCGTGCGTGCGTGCGTGCGCGCGTGCGCGTGCGTCCGCGCGCAAGCGCGTGGCGTGCGTGCGCGTGCGTGCGCGTGCGCGTGCGCGTACGCGTGCGCGGGTGCGCGGGTGGGTGTGCGTGCGCGTGCGCGTGCGCGTGCGCGTGCGTGTGCGCGTGCGTGTGCGTGTGCGTGTGCGTGTGCGTGTGCGTTGTGCGTGCGTGTGCGCGTGCGCGTGCGCGTGTGCGTGTGCGTGTGTGCGTGTGCGTGTGCGTGTGTGCGTGTGCGCGTGTGTGCGTGCGCGTGCGCGTGCGTGTGCGTGCGTGTGCGTGTGCGTGTGCGTGTGCGTGTGCGTGTGCGTGTGCGTGTGCGTGTGCGTGTGCGCGTGTGTGCGTGCGTGTGCGTGCGTGTGCGTGTGTGCGTGTGCGTGTGCGTGTGCGTGTGCGTGTGCGTGTGGGTGTGTGTCGTGTGTGTGTGTGTGTGTGTGTGTGTGTGTGTGTGTGTGTGCGTGTGCGTGCGCGTGCGCGTGTGCGTGTGCGTGCGCGTGCGCACGTGCGTGTGCGTGTGCGTGTGCGTGTGCGTGTGCGTTGGCGTGTGCGTGTGCGTGTGCGCGTACGTGTGCGCGTGCGTGTGCGCGTGCGTGTGCGCGTGCGCGTGCGTGTGCGCGTGTGCGCGTGTGTGTGTGTGTGTGTGTGTGGGTGGATGGGTGGGTGGGTGTGCGTGTGTGTGCGTGTGCATGTGTGCGCGCGTGTGCGTGTGCATGTGAGTGTATGTTTCTGTTGCACGGGCTGGTTGAAACTGCTGATGGGTGATAAACGAGTTTGCGCGCATAGCGTCGTTTGTCAGAGATGAAAGGGAAGGGGCTAGGGGTGTAGCTGGGATGGTATGAGCTCATAGTCAGACTGAGCGATGTAGAATAAACATGTGTAAATTGCACGATCCCAAGGGGAGTGGATAATCCAATGTGAGCAGGGTGGCAGATTCTAATTTCTGCTGAAAGGAAGATAATATACTAGGGCTTGCCTCTGTAGGGCTCCTAGCGAATTCATATGGTTAGGTGAGGTGTGTCACCGATTTCCGCGGCCCGCCCGGGTACAGCCCTATAGCCCTATAGCCCAATAGCCCTATGGCCCGATAGTCCTATAGCCCAAATAGCCCAAATAGCCCTATGGCCCTATAGCCTTATAGCCTCATAGCCCGATGGCCCTATAGCCCTATGGCCCGATAGTCCTATAGCCCAATAGCCCTATAGCCCCATAGCCCTACAGCCCTGTAACCCTATGCCCCTATAGCCCTATAGCCCTATAACCCTATAGCCCTACGGCCCTATAGCCCTATAAACCTATGGCCATATGGCCCTGTAGCCCTATGGCCCAATAGCCCCAGAGCCCCAGAGACCCATAGCCCTATAACCCTATAGCCCCACAGCCCTGTTGCCCTATAGCCCCACAGCCCTATAGCCCTATAGCCCAATAGCGCTATGGCCCGATGGTCCTATAGCCCCATAGCCCTGTAGACCCATATCCCCATAGCCCGATGGCGCAATAGCCACATATTCCTATACCTTAAAAGGACTATGATTGGGGCTTGTCTCCGGTATCATTGAAACTGCTGATGGGTGATAAACGAGCGCGCGCGCATAGCGTCTTTTGTTAGAGATGAAGGGGAGGGGCTAGGGGTGTAGCTGGGATGGTATGAGCTCATATTCAGACTGAACGATGTGTCATAATCATACGTAAGATGCACGATCCCAAGGGGAGTGGATAATCCCATGGGAGCAGCGTGGTAGATACATAGTTCTGCTGCAAGTAAGAGAATATACGTAGCATCCCGCAGATGCAGATAAGGGTGCGGGGGCGGTGGGGACGTCGGCAGTCTGCGAGACTCTTGAAAAAGCCCGCCGCAGGCGCCAAAGTCTCACAAATTATAAAACGAGCCCGCCGCAGGCGCCGATTTTATTGTTAAACCTAATGTGGGTAGGTCGCGTGTGGGTAGCGGGTCGGTCGCAAATGGGTCGCGGCTGGGTCGCGGCTGGGTCGCGGGTGGGTCACTGTTGGGTCGCGGGTGGGTCGCGGGGTGGGTCGCGGGTGGGTCGCGGGCGGGTCGCGGGTCGGTCACAAGTGCGTCGCGGGTGGGCCGCGGGTGGGTCGCGGATGGGCCGCGGGGTGGGTCGCGAGTGGGTCGCGGGCGGGTCGCGGGCGGGTCGCAAGTGGGCCGTGGGTGGGTCGCGGGGTGGGTCGCGGGTGGGTCGCAGGTTGGGTTGCGGATGGGTCGCGGGGTGGGTCGTGGGCGGGTCGCAGGGCGGGTCGCGGGCGGGACGACGACAACAAACAAGAACAACATCAGCAACAACAAGAACTACGACAACAACGACAACAATGACAACAACAACAACAACAACAACAACAACAACAACAACAACAACAATTCGCCGGCCCAACGGGCCAGAGGCGTGCTAAGATCTCCGGTAACTATTTAACAATATTTCTAGTTCGCGCGCGCGGGGCGGCCCCTGGGGGGCCCCGGACGAAAAGTACCCCGGTCGATCCCCGGTCGATCCCCGGGGGGGAGGCTATTTTCGCTACCCCCCACGAGGATCGCGGCCTCCGAGGGGGGGGCTGCAATCGACCAGTTCCCCCCCCGCCCCAAGGGGCCCCCCAGCGCCCCCCAAGAGGCCCCAGGGAAGCCCAATGCGCCGCCAAAAAATCCCAAGACGCTCCCAAGAACCCCCATTCCCGCCCCAAGGGGCTCCCCAGAGCCCCCCAAGAGGCCCCATGGGAACCCCGAGACGCCGCCAAGGAGCCCCATGACGCTCCCAAGAAGCCCCCCCCCCGCCCCAAGGAGCCCCCAAGAGCCCTCCAAGAGGCCCCAGGGAACCTCAAGACGCCGCCAAGGAGCCCCAAGACGCCACCAAAAAGCCCAGAAGAAGCCCCCAAGACGGCCCCAAGAGGCCCAAAATAGCGCTCGGCGCCTGCGGCCGACTCTTCTCACAACGCGCCGCCGGTTCCAACGCGGCATCTACAATCCTTCCCCTCGTCGCAATCCAGCTGCCCACCAGGGCCCCCGGAGGTTCCCCGGCACTTCACTGGCCCCCTACTCGCATGCACTTTTGCACTCGCGCACTGGCTCCAATTTCATCGAGCAACTCAACTGTCTCCGGCACTGGCCACGTTTTTTACGCGCCACCGCCGTCATCCACAGAGCCCCCCGTCAGGGATTTCACGTGGCCTTGCTTTTCTTCCGCGCCGGCGCGCTGCACTGCTGGCGCGACTTCTCTGCCGGCGTGAAGCAACGCTTGTGCAAAACTTGTTTGCAGTCGACGCACTCGTGGTATCTCAGACGCCGGCTGACATGCCGCGCAAACCCACGCCGCCGCTTCCGTCCGCCATCTGAGAAACAGTCCTTCCCGAGCCTTCTCTCGCGAACTTCGCAGCTCATCCGCGTGGCACACGCCTTGCTTAGATCGTTCCTCCTCGCGAAGCACCGTCGGTCTAGGACCCCCATGCGCCCACGGCACCTGTGGCACTCCAAGCAGCGCGCGTCAAAGCGCCCCGACCCCCGCTGCCCCCCCCGACCGGCATTTGGGAAGCAATCCTTCGCCAGCGCCCTCTCGAAGACATCGCGCGTCATCCGCGTGGTGCACGCCTTGTATACCTTCTCCGTCCTCATGAAGCACCGCTTCTCTAAGACCCTCATGCATTCTGGGCACTTGCGGCACTCCAAGCACCGCCTGGCGAGGCGCTCCGACGCCCGATGCCGCTCCCTGCCGCCATTGGGAAAGCAATTACTCGCCAGCTCCCTCTCGCGCACCTCGCAACTGACGGGCGCGCAGCTCGCGCCCGCCCGCCCATTGCAGATGAATTTCCTGTAATCCTGGAACCTCTCCTTGCATGCGACGCACACCTCGCAGTCCGCGCACCGACGGATGGCCTGCCTGCGAACATGCCGCGGCTGGCCTCGGAAACTGACAACGGGCTCTCCGCGCCGCACATGGTGCCTTTACAGCATGTCGAGCAGCAGTGCGACGCTGCCGACCCGGGCATCCTGAAAGCGCCCACGCCCGAGACGCCGCACATGGCGCAGACGTGCACCTCGTAGCCGCCGGCGAGCACGCGCGCGTTGCACTCGTCACTCCCCTCCGCGAACAGGGCTTCAATTTGTTGGTGTTTACGAGGTGCACTGTTTCTGCAGAAAGCTCGCTGCCGGACCCTTCGCCCGCCCGCTACACAGGGCGCCCGCGCACGCCTTGCACTCGCGCCACTGCCCAGACCTAGACGCTTCTCCCCGGCGTCGCCTCGCGACGCCGCGGCTTTGCACCGAAACCTTCCGCTGGAAACGCAGGGCGACAGCGCCAGCGCGCCCGCGTTGGACCTCACACTGCATCCCCCTCCCTGCCAGCCTCCTGCGCGGCCACCATGCCGGCGCACTCCTCCGTCGCCGCACCTCTGCCGCGCTCCTCGGCATCTCCCGCGGGCCCCTCTGCAGCCGCTGCCCCTGGCCCCTGCCTGGCGCGCAATAACTTCAACAAACAGCGCGGCCCTGCCGCGGCCCCTTGCCGAAAAAGCTCTGAAGCAAAGGCGCGCAGCAGCAGGAAGCCCTCGGCCGACGTCAGCGGCGAGAGAATCACGCACGCGGCCGTCGCCTCGGAGGCTCCGACCTGATCTAGGACGTCTCCGCAGTCAGCAAGACCGGCCGTCAAGGTCGCCCCCTGCCTCATGATCGCCGTGCTCGCGAAGTCCGGGATCCAAGTGAAACCCGCGCGCCGGATCTTCGCGCCCGACGCTGAATTTCCGCGCGCGCCCACTCGGCGCTCTGTCGGCCTTTGCGCACGATTCGATTATCTTGCTTGCTCTTCTCCACCCTCCCCGATCACCATGTCTACCCGCCACCTCTGCTCTCCAACTCATTGCTCTTCCATCCCGCCTTCCCTCCGCACCCGTCGCCCCCTCCGCCCCCGCCCCCGCCCTCCGCCGTGCGTCGGAGCTGCCGGCGAAGCCCCCTGCGTCATTCCCACGCCCAGTGCACGGGGCGCAAAGGGAATGCGCCAGGGCCCAACTTCGGATGCGCAGCCCATGTCGCGCCGTCCACGCGGAGGTGCAGACGCCGGGGCAAGTGGCTCAAGACCCTCTCCGCCCCCGCCACTCTAACGCGATCGGCGGGGTGGGGCCCCCGCCCGACCAACTCGCAAGACATGTGCTTCAGAAACACAATTTCCTTGGTCTTGCACACCTTTTCGGTCGCCCGGCCCCTCATGCCAGCGCGCAGAACGTTGACCCCTGGAATGCCAGCTGTTTTCTGATCGTGGAGCATGAGCAACTTCTCCAGGCCCTGCTTCAGCTTCCCTGGTGCCTTCGCAATCTGCGCTGGGTTGTCTGGCTTATCCTGAGCGGTGAACCACAGAGCACGCAACTCGTGGGCCTTGGCAAACTCCGCCGCTCTCAGAAGCATGGCGCGGTACTTCGGCTCGTTGTTCTTGTGCGTGTACGGCGCCGAAACAAACGGTTCCTGCACCACGCGCCGGCCCTCCAGCAGCGCCAGCCCTCTCCTCCCCCCGCGCTCTGCCTGGCACTTCGCGCACTCCAGCTCCCGCATGTCCTGCCGCGTAGCCTTTTGCAGCTCCATGTCCGCCCAAGCCGCGCCCAGCGTCCTGCACCCTCCGTCCCGGCACGCGCATCCAGCCGCAAACGGCCAGCACCCCGCGCGGGCCGTCGACATGCCCATCAGGAAATGGCACGACTCCTCCGACATGCAACCCTCCCGCGCCTCCTGCAAATTAGCGCTGCACCACGGATCCGCCGCAACTCTCTTCTGAACCACCAGCTCCCAGTAGTGCGTCAGACCAACGCGCGGATCACTGCCCCACAACAACTCTAAGGCTGCCTTTTCCCGGGACGTCTTGCCATCCTTCGGCGGCAGAAATACTGCGGCTGAGGCGGGAATCGGTGGGATTTGGTAGAAATCGCCAAAAGCGAAGACGTTGTACCCGCCAAAAGGCCTGCAAGTCTTGTCCGACCGATGGCGGTGCCGGTCTACCTGCGCCGCGTCCGAGAGGTGCTTGTCCAACGCCCCGAGCAGAGCGTCCGCCACCATGCCTACCTCATCTATCAGCAACCACCGCACAGCCTGATTTCGAGTAAAGAGAACGTCCACGTCAGTGTGAGACAAGCTCCTGTCGCCGCCCCCCACGGAGACGTCGCCGCCAAAGTGAATTGTCACGCCTACCATCGCGTGTGCCTCTCTGTTATGCAACGCAACGCAGAGGAACTGCACCCCGTACTCCCAATGCAACGCCTCCTTGAACACCCTGGTGATCCAATGTATCAGACGACTTTTCCCCGTCCCTGGACCTCCTTGCACAAAACCGCGGACGGGCTCTTCTCGAGTTTCCCTGTCGGCGTGCCCCTTCGGCAAATCGCACCCTTCTTTCTCGAGTTCGAACTCGACCCGCACCCGCCGCATGACCTCCTCTATGACGGCCACGTCCTCTGGCTCCACCGCCATGCTCTCTATCTGCAGCTGCGCGAGCCACTCGTCCATACTGCGCCCGTCCATAGAAGAGAACGATGTCCTGGGAAGGAATCCTCCTCCTCCTCCTCCTCCTCTTCCTCCTCCTGCCCCCTCGCCATTGTCAAGTGTTCGCCGGCCCCACGGGCCAGAGGCGTGCTACGATCTCTGGTAACTACTTAGTAATATTCCTAATTCGCGCGCGCGGAGCGGCCGTTGGGGGCCCCCGGACGAAAAGCACCCCGGCTGACCCCCAGCCGGGTCCTGGCCGGGTCCCGGGCCAGAGGCGTGCTAAGATTTCCGGTAACTACTTAATAACATTTCTAGTTTGCGCGCGCGGGGCGGCCCCTGGAGAGCCCCGGACAACAAAAAAAAAAACAGTCGATCCCTGGCTGACCCCCGGGCGACCCCCAGGGGGGAGGCTATTTTTCGTTACCCCCCACGAGGACTGTGGCCTCCGAGGGGGGGGGGGGCTGCCAACGACTACCCCCCTCTCCCGCCCCAAGGGGCCCCCAAGAGCCCCCCAAGAAGAGGCCCCAGGGAGGCCGAAGACGCCGCCAAGGAGCCCCAAGACGCTCCCAAGAAGCCCCCAAGAGGCCCCAAAGACGGCTCCAAGAGACCCCAAATAGCGTTCCAGGGCCGGCGGAATGAGCGAAGCGATTAAATTATTTCAAGACCGTTCGCCCTGATATGCTCGAGTGTCCAATAACGCGTATTTCCCAAACCCTCGATACCCGCCCTCTTCGTCTTCGATCGAACCCCTTTTGGGAGTATACCTCTCTTCTCTGCAGGCCGGGCCCCGGCAAGCGGCGGGGTGGCCGCGGACCGTCGGCCTGGCCAACGGCAGCGCTGATCGGCGGGGCGGCCGCGGACCGTCGACCAGACCCCAAGAGGGACGGACAGGGGACCGACCACGACGACGACGACGACGACGACGACGACGACGACGACGACGACGACTACGACGACGACGACGACGACGATGACGACGACGACGTCGAAGACGACGGCGACGACGACGACGACGGCGACGACGAGCGAAAGCGAGAGCGAGAGAGAACGACAGCAGGGCCACGAAGGGCACGAACTAGGCCACGAAGGGCGACAGCGGGGACACGAAGGTAATGCGTATGGGGCCACGAAACAGCGCGAACGAGCGGGGGCCACGAAGTGCAGATAATGCGGGGCCACAGAAGGCAACTATGGGGCCACTGAGGGTAGCAACTGGGCCACGTAGGACAGTGAGGGGGACACAAATGGCGACAGCGGGGCCACGAAGGGTATGCGCATGGGGCCACACACAACGGGCGCGACTCCTGGGTGCCTAGGTGTCGGGAGCGCGGCGCTTGGGCAAATTGCAAGAAATTCCAACGCAAGGCCATTCTTCTGTAAGTCGCAAGCAAGTCTCCAGCGAGAGCGCGACTCCAGAGCGCCGGGAGAGCGATTCCTGAATAAATTGTAAGGCAGTGCCAAGCGAGAGCGCGATTCCTGAATCAAATGCGAGGAAGTCTCGGGCGGGAGCGGGGGTCCTGGCTAAATTGTAAGTCTCAAGCGGGAACCGTTGTTGTTGTAACCCGGGGGCCAGGGGCCCAGTTTGAGCATGAATACGTTCCCTGTCAACAAAACAGGGTGCGAGCGTCGAGGGGCACACTTTGATTGAGAAGAAACAATATGCACCGGTGGGGGGGGATCAACAATAATTATTCTTCAGAAGTGAGAACTCAACAACAACAACAACAACAACAACAACAACAACAACAACAACAACAACAACAACAGCATCAACAACAACAACAACAACAACAACATCAACAACAAGAACAACAACAGCAACAACAACAATAATAACAACAACGACAACAACAACAACAACAACAAAGCAAGGGCGGCCAGCGCCGACCCGCGGGCCCCCCCCCCCGGCAACAACCACAACAACGCCCCCCCCCCGCCACAACACCACAACAACGCCATTGAATTCCATGTGTGTGAATATCTGCGGACCCCCTCTCTGGCACCAACGAATCCCTGCCGGCAAAAAGCATGCGTGCACCCGCGAAGCGAGGAATTCCTAGGAATCCTTAAGAATTCCTAAGAATCCTTAGGATTTCCTGGGAATCCTTCGGGATTCCTAGAAATCCTCCGGAATTCCAAGGAATCCTTCGGAATTCCTAGGGATCCTTAGAAATTCATAGGAATCCTTAGAAATTCATAGGAATCCTCCGGAATTCTTAGGAATACTTTCTGGCATTCCTAAGAGTCCTTACCCTTACGAATTCTTAGGAATCCTTAGGCATTCCTAGGAATCCTTACGAATTCGTAGGAATCCTCAGACATTCCTAGGAATCCTTTCAAATCCTTTGGAATCCTTAGGCATTCCTAGAAATCCTTTCGAATCCCTAGGAATCCTTAGGCAATCCTGGGAATCCTTTCGAATTCCTAGGTGTCCTTAGGCATTCCTAGGAATCCTTACGAGCTCCTGAGAATCCTTAGGAACTCCTAAGAATCCTTAGGCATCCCTGCGAATCCTTACGAATTCATACCAATCCTTACGAACTCCTAAGAATCCTTAGGAACTCCTGGGAATCCTTAAGACTTCCTAGGAATCCTTAGGCATTCCTGGAAATCCTTAGGCATTCCTAAGATCTTTAGGATTTCTCCAGACTCATTAAGAATCCGTAGGAACCCTGGGAATTCCTAGGAATCCTTAGGATTTCTCCGGAATCCTTGGGCATTCCTAGGAATCCTTTTCGAATTCCTGGGAATCCTTAGGATCTCTTCGGAATCCTATGGAATTCCTAGGAAGCCTGAGGATTTCTCCGGAATTCTTCGGAATCCGTCGGAATTCTCAAGAATCCTTTCCCAAGGATTCTTAGGAATCTCCGGATTCCTAAGAATCCTTAGGAATTATTGGAAATCCGTGGGAATTCTTAGGCATCCTTAGGAATTCCTAGGAATCCTTAGGAATGTCCTACGAGTCCGTGAGAACTTCCTCAGGATCCTTAGGAATTCCTTGGAATCCTTAGGCATCCTGAAGATTCCTAGGGATCCTAAGGAATTCCTAAGAATTCTCAAGTTTCTGATGGCTTCTCACGATTCCTAGCGATTCCTAAGGTTTCCTAGGAATTCCTAGAACTCTTAAAGATTCCTAAGGATTCCTGGGAATCCTAGGGATTCCTGGGAATCCTAAGGATTCCCAGGAATCCTCGAGATTCCTTAAGCATCCAAGAGATTCTTAAGTATCTCTGTCTGGCGCCAACGAAGGCAATCCTCTAGCCCACCGCTGCGGTGAACGGGGCGGCCATACGGCCACCAGCCAAACAACCAACCAACCGAGCCGCCGAAGGTGAACGGCCGCGCCCTCCTCGTCGTCGTCCTTCTCCTCCTTTTCCTCCTCCTCCTGCTTTTCCTCATCATGCCTTCCTTTTTCCCATAATCCCCTCCTCCTGCTCCTCCTCCTCCTCCTCATCATCATCAGCATCATCATCATCATCATCATCATCAGCATCAACAGCAGCAGCCTCATCATCATCATCATCAGCATCATCATCAACACCCTCATCAGCATCATCATCATCATCAGCAGCATCATCAGCAGTAGCATCACCAGCATCATCACCATCACCATGATCAGCATCATCAGCATCATCCGCATCAGCATCACCATCATCAACAGCAGCAGCCTCATCATCATCATCATCATCATCATCATCAGCAGCATCAGCATCATCATCGTCATCATCATCATATGGATATCCCTTTTCCTCGTGTTCTTGCTGCTGCTGTTCTCCCCCTCCTCCTGATGCCCCTCCATTCGTCCTCCTGCTTGTGCCCCCCTCAGAGGCTCTCAGAACCTCTCAGAACCTCTCAGGGGCGCTCAGAACCTTTCAGAGGCGCTCAGACCTTCTCAGAGGCTCTCAGAACCTATCAGAGGCTCTCAGAACCTCTCAGAAACTGTCATAACCTCTCAGAGGCTCTCAGAACCTCTCAAAACTGGCAGAACCTCTCAGAGGCTCTCAGAACCTCTCAGAAACTGTCAGAACCTCTCAGATGCTCTCAGAACCTTCCAGAAACTGTCAGAGGCTCTCAGAACCTTTCAGATGCTTTCAGATCGTCTCAGAGGCTCTCAGAGACTCTGACAACGTCTCAGAGGCTCTCAGGGGCAGAACCTCTCAGAGGCTCTCAGAACCTCAGAGGCTCTGAGAAACTCTCAAAACCTCTCAGAGGCTCCCAGAACCTCTCAGAACCTCCCAGGAACTCTCAGAGACTCCCAGAGGCTCTCAGAAACTCTCAAAGTCTCTCAGAAACCCACGCAGGCTTCCGAAGGCTCTCAGGAATTCCTCGGAATCATGGGAATTCCTCGGAATCATGGGAATTCCCAGGAATTCAAAGGATTCCTGGGATCCTTAGGCATTCCTAGGAATCCTTTCGAATTCCTAATAATCCTTAGGAACCCATAGGAAGTTCTACGAATCCTTCGGAATTCCTAATGAATTCATGGGAATCCTAAGCAGAAGGACTTCCGAAGGACTCCTGGGAATTCCGAGGAATCCTTCGGAATTCATGCGAATCCATAGGAATCCCTCGGAATCCCTAAGGATCCTTTGGAATCCCTAGGAGCCTCTGGGAATTCATATGAATCCTTTGGAATTCCTCGGAACCCTTTAGGAATGACTAGGAATCCCTCGGAATTCTCAGAATTCCGTCGGAATGCCTAAGCATCCTTAGGCATTCCTAGGACTGCTTCGGAACTCTTAGGAATCCTTCGGAATTCCTGGGATTCCTAGGAATCCTTAGGAATTCATCAGAATTCCTAGGAAACCTGAGTAACGCTTGGGAATTCCAGAGAATCCTTTGGACTTCTGAGAAATCCTTAGAAACTCATAGGAATCATTTGGGATTCCTAGGAATCGTTCGAAATTCCCTGGAATCCCAGAGGCCCCCAAGAGGCCCCCAAGAGGCCCTCAAGAGGCCCCAAGAGGCTCCAAGAGGCCCCCAAGAGGCCCCACGAGGAGCCCGAACGACTCACACCAGGACGAGGGCCCGAACGACTCACACCACGAAGAGCCCGAACGACTCATACCACAAGGAGGGGCCCGAACGACTCACACCTTCTTTGCGTCGCGCGGGACATTGTGAGGGTCGGGGAACGCCGACTTTGGTAGTCCTCTCTTGCACGCGCCGCTGCACTGATAAGCCTGGCAACTGCGCGCTGTGAACCCGAGTTCCTCGCAGCTTCTGCACACCAGTTTAGCTCCTTTCGTCGCTCGATGATGTTCCACTTGCTTCTGCTTCAAATGTTTCGTGTCCGAGAACGCGCCTTTGCACGCCGCGCACGTCAGCGGCTTCGCGCCCGCCTCTGCTTTCCGCTTGCGATTCTCTGCGTCCGCCTTCTCGTTCCGCCCACCCTTCTCGTTGCGGGCGCACGCCCTGCAAAGCCTCTCCCCCGCATCTTTCGAGTCGCACTGGTTCGCCGCCACTTCCGCCTCCGTCTTCAAGAAATTCTTGCACTTCGCGCACCGAATCTGGACTTTCTCCTGAATCTGAGAGGCCTCTGAACCACAACTCAGGCACGGTGGCGGGATGGGCCGACTACTGGAAGGAGGAGCAAAGACGACGACGATAGGAATGCGGGGGGTAAAGTCGGGCCATGACGCCCCCAAGACGTCCAAGATTGCCTCCAAAAAAAATAAGGGGTCGGCGGTGTGGCGTAAGCCTAAGGAATCACGGGGAGCGCTTTCCCCCCCCCCTCCTCCGCCTCGCCCCTCTCCCGCTCCCCCCCACAAGGAGGATGTGCAAGGAGGCGGGGGGAAAGAGGAACAGGGGAGATATGCGGGGCCAAGCGGACGCACGCCTGAAAAACACGACTGTCGGCATGCTTCGCAAGAGTTGCTGCTGTGAGATGGGCTGGTGGGGATACGCGAAGCGTAAAGAATCGTTCGAAATTCCTAGGAATCCTTAGGCATTCCAAAAAATCTTTAGGACTTCCTATGACTCCTTCGGCATTCTTAAGGATCCTTAGGAATTCCTAGGCGTCCTTAGGAATTCCTAGGAATCCTGCGGAGTTCCTTAGCATCCTTAGGAATTCCTAGGACTGCTTTGGAATTCTTAAAAATCCTTCGGAATTCCTAGGAATTCATAGAATCCCTAAGAATCCGGAAGAATTCCTAAGAATTCCAAGGAATCCATTGGAATTCCTAGGGATCCTTAGAAATTCCTAGGAATCCTTTGGAATTCCTAGGAATCGTTAGAAATTCTTAGGAATCCTTAGGAATTCCTAGGAATCTTTAGGACTTCCTATGAATATTTCGGCTTTCTTAGGGATCCTTAGGAATTCCCTAGGCTCTCTTAGGAATTCCTAGGAATCCTGGGGCGTTCCTAGGAATCCTGCGGAATTCCTATGAATCACATTAGGAACCATAAATAAAGAGCGAACCCCCCTTTTTTTGCCAAGTAAGCCCATGAAGCCAAAAGGAACGGCCGAGCCCCATTCTAGCGGCGTTACGCCACGACTTGCTCTTGCAATTCGACCCCCGCCCTCTCCGCCAAACCACCAAGGAACGCCCGCCCTCCCCCCCTCCCCCGCCGCTCCAAAACCGCACGCAGAAGCGAACAACGAGTTAGGCACGCCAGGGGCTCGGGCTAGGAACTGTGTCTTAACGCTACCATTTTCCGTTTCGGTTCCGCGCGTGAGCCCCCAATCGCACCGCGCAAGGAACGCCGAGGGGCTCACGTGGTGGCCTGGGTCTTAAGTTAACCACTTTCCGATTCGGCTCCGGGCGCGAGCCCCCGCTCGCGCCGCGCAAAGAACGCCAGGGGCTCGCTTGGGGGGCCGGGCCTTAAGTTGACCGCTTTCGGACTCGGTTACGCACGTGGGCCCAAGCTCGCGCCGCGCAAAGAACGCAAGGGGCACGCGCGGGGGACTGCGCCTTAACGCGACCCCTTTCCGATTCGGTCACGCACGTGAGCCCCCGCTCGCACCGCGCAAGGAACGCCGAGGGGCTTGCGCGGGGGACTGGGTCTCAACGGGGCAACTGCCCGATTCACTCACACACGCGAGCCCCAACTCGCACCGCGCAAGGAACGCCATGGGGCTCTCGCGGGTCTTACGCGTTATGGGGAACCGTACTAGGACGCGTGCATAGGAGAAGGAGGTGGGGGATAAGGAGAAGGAGGGGTAGAGGGGGAGGAGGTGGAGGATGAGCAAAAGAATGAGCATGAGGAAAAGGATGATGATGATGATGCTGATGATGATGATGATGATGTTGATGATGCTGGTGATGATGCTGGCGATGGTGGTGCTGTTGATGGTGCTGGTGATGATGCTGATGGTGATGATATTGGCGATGATGCTGATGATGATCGTGCTGAACATGATGTTGTTGATGATGATGATGCTGATGATGTTGTTGGTGATGCTGGTGATGATTATGATGATGATGATGATGAAGTTGCTTCTGTTGACGATGATGATGATGATGACGAAGATGCTGATGATGATGATGCTTGTGATAATGAAGATGATGCTGCTGCTGATGATGATGATGATGATGCTGATGAAGATGTCGGTGATGACGCTGCTGTTGATGATGATGATGACGATGATGATGACCCTTGCCACCCGAAGGGTGGTCGCATAGGAAATATTCATAATGTTAAGTCGGGCGTCCTACAGGCGGATTTCGGATGAAAAATCAGCCGGCCCCCTTGCGGGGCCGCCAGGCTGTAGGCCGGGAATGTGCCCTGTGCCAGTTGAAGCTTCCAGTTTCCACTGTCACAGTTCTGCTTCTCGCTCCTTACATTGAGGGTTATGACCTAAGGAGCCCTGGGGAAGCTCAAGGTTCAAGGCGCTGGGCTCCGAACCGCGTGGCCTAAGGAACGGGGGGGGGGGCTCTTGCGAGGAACTGGACCTGAACGCCCCTACCCCGGCATGCGGACAGGGGCGACAGCTCCAACGCGCGCCCCGCAAGGAACGGGGGGGCCCGAGATTGGAGCTGGACCTTAACGCAACCACCGTTCAATTATGTCGAGCCAGTGAGCTCCGAACCGCGTTGCCGAAGGAACGGGGGGGGGCTCTTGCGAGGAACTGGACCTCAATGCCCCTACCTTGGCATGCGGATGGGGGCGAAAGCTCCAGCGCGCGCTCCGCAAGGAACGGGGGGGCCCGAGAGAGGAGCTGGGCCTTGACGCGACCGCCGTAGCTTTATGTCGAGCCAGTGAGCTCCGAAACGCGCGGCGTAAGGAACGGGAAGTGCTCCGGCGGGGAACTGGACCTTAATGCCACTACCCCGGCGCGCGGAACGGGCGAGAGCTCCACCGCGCGCCCCGCAAGGAACGGGCGGGCCCCAGAGAGGCGCCGGGCTTTTAAGCGACCGCCGTCGCAGTACGTCGAGCAAGCGCGAGGAACCGAGCCCGCCCGTGGTGCCCCGTTCCCTAGACCGTCCGCCCCGACTGAAAAAACGAACTCGCGCGTCCAAAATCGCAAGGAACACCGGGGGGGCTCGCCGCCAAAAAGGTAGCGGAACGCATGCAAACCTAAGGAACGACCCAGCCCCTGGTGAAAAGCAAGTGTTCCTTACTCAAGGCTTTCACTGTGGGAATTCGTAGGAATCCTTAGGGATCCCTAGGAATCCGTTGGAATTCCTAGTGATCCGTCGGAGTTCCTACGAATTCTTAAGAATTCCTAGGAACCCTTCGGAATTCATAGGAATCCGTCGAAATTCGTAGGAATCCTTCGGAACTCCTAAGAATTCCCTGGGATCCTTTGGAATTGCTAGGAATCCTTAGGAATTTCTAAGAATCCTTCGGAATTCCTAGGAATCCTAAGGAATTCATCAGAATTCCTAAGAATTCATAAGAATCCTTAGGAATCCGTAGGAATTCCTGGGAATCCTTTGAATTCTCAGGAATCCTTCGGAATTCCTGAGAATCCTTCGGAATTCCTAGGAATCCTTTGGAATTCCTAGGAATCGTTAGAAATTCTTAGGAATCCTCGGGAATTCCTAGGGATCCGTCGGAATTCCTCGGAATCGTTAGAAATTCCTAGAAGAATCCTTTGGAACTCCTAGGAATCATTCGAAATTCCTAGGAATCCTTAGGAATTCCTAGGAATCCGCCGGAAGTCCTAAGAATCCTTCGGAATTCCTAAGAATTCCTAGGAATCCTTAGGAATCCTTAGGAATTCCTGAGAATCCTTAGGAATTCCTAGGAATTCCTAAGAATTCATAAGAATCCTGAGAACTCCTAGAAATCCTTCGGACTTCCTAAGAATCCTTAGGAATTCCTCGGAATCCTTAGCAATTCCTAGGAATCCTCTGAAATTCCGAGGAGTCCTCTGGAATTCCTAGGAATCCTTAGGAATTCCTAGGAATCCCTCGGAATTCCGGTTGTTGTGAGTGTTGCGTGTGCGCGGGGGGGGACACGGGTCGGGGCGCCCCGCCCTTACTAACAACAACAACAACAACAACAACAACAACAACAACAACAACAACAACAATTACTAGCACGTGGGGACACTCCGTTCTCACCAGTGCCAGGGTTTTCATAGGAGGCGGGCAATACCCCCACTTTGTGGGGGGGCCGGTTCAAGCTCTACCAAATTTCCAAACGACTCTTCGCCACCACCCACACCCAGCTTCCCGCCCTATGACGTTCGGACACTTCACTTCGTGGCATGCGGACGACCGTGGCTACTATTCAGGGCCCCGCGGCCGACGACGACGGCGTGCGCGCGCGAAGAAAAAACGAATGTGTCCCGCATGGTATTATTTGACAGGGATGATGGCCCTGGCAGGTGCGCAACCGTTGTCGCAGAAGTTCGAAAAAGTTGCTCGCAAAAGCCCGTTTGACAGAAATGTTTAAAAAGTGTTGGGTTTCCTACGAATCCGCAAGAGCGCGCGGGATGAAATTTTGACATTTTTTTTTGAAAAAACCATTGGTTTTTTGATGTTTTTATGTTAAAATCGCTACGAAAACTAAGGTTTTGGAAGGATTTCGTCTTGCGCGCGCGAATGTCCACTTTACCTTATTTTTTGCAAGGGATTCTTGAAGTTTGGTTATGTTAGAACAAGAAATGTCACTTTAGCTTATTTTTTGCAAGGGAAAACGGGGGACAACAAAACAACCGGATCGGACCACATCGTTTTGCCTGAGACTTCCTCACGAAAATGATGAAAATGTGGCTGCGGCCTAGGCGCGGCGGGGGGGCGTGCACCAGGGGCCCCAACAATAATTATTCTTTAGAATTAATAATGTTCAACAACAACAACAACAATTACTAGCACGTGGGGACACTCCGTTCTCACCAGTGCCAGGGTTTTCATAGGAGGCGGGCAATACCCCCACTTTGTGGGGGGGCCGGTTCAAGCTCTACCAAATTTCCAAACGACTCTTCGCCACCACCCACACCCAGCTTCCCGCCCTATGACGTTCGGACACTTCACTTCGTGGCATGCGGACGACCGTGGCTACTATTCAGGGCCCCGCGGCCGACGACGACGGCGTGCGCGCGCGAAGAAAAAACGAATGTGTCCCGCATGGTATTATTTGACAGGGATGATGGCCCTGGCAGGTGCGCAACCGTTGTTGCAGAAGTTCGAAAAAGTTGTTCGCAAAAGCCCGTTTGACAGAAATGTTTAAAAAGTGTTGGGTTTCCTACGAATCCGCAAGAGCGCGCGGGATGAAATTTTGACAAGTTTTTTTTTTTTTTTCTTTTTTTTTTAAAAAAAAACATTTTTTTAAAAGAAAAAAAGTTTTTATGTTAAAATCGCTACGAAAACTAAGGTTTTGGAAGGATTTCGTCTTGCGCGCGCGAATGTCCACTTTACCTTATTTTTTTGCAAGGGATTCTTGAAATGTGGTTATGTTAGAACAAGAAATGTCATTTTATATTGTTTTTTGCAAGGGAAAGCGGGGGGGAACAAAACAACCGGATCTGGATCACATCGTTTTGTCAAGGGCTTTCGCTCGAAAATGATGAAAATGTGGCTGCGGCCTAGGCGCGGCGGGGGGGCGTGCACCAGGGGCCCGCACAATAATTATTCTTTAGAAGAAATAATGTTCAACAACGACAACAGCAACAGCAACAGCAACAGCAACAGCAACAGCAACAACAACAACAACAACAACAGCAACAACAACAACAACAACAACAACGACAACGACAACGACAACAACAACATCAACAACAAACCGGCGACGCTCGCTGGCGCCCCTATGATCGGAATAATTGGATCCGATTACTCCGATCATTGGATGATCGGAGTGATCGGATCCGATTACTCCGATCATTGGATGATCGGAGTGATCGGATCCGATTACTCCGATCATTGGATGATCAGAGTGATCGGATCCAATTATTCCGATCATTGGATGATCGGAATAATCAGATGCGATTACTCCGATCATCCAATGATCGGAATACTACAATTCCGATTGTATTGGATGATCGGAAGAATCGGATCCGATTACTCCGATCATTGGATGATCGGAATAATCAGATGCGATTACTCCGATCATCCAATGATCGGAATACTACAATCCGAATTCCGATTGTATTGATGATCGGAATCGGAATAATCGGATCCGATTCCTCCGATCATTGGATGATCGGAATAATCAGATGCGATTACTCCGATCTTCAAATGATCGGAATACCACGAATCCGATTGTATTGGATGATCGGGATAATCGGATCCGATTACTCCGATCATTGGATGATCATTTGATGATCGGACTAATCGAAAGATTCGATTACTCCGATCATCCAATGATAGGATATTCAGATGCGATAATTTACTCCGATATCCAATGAAGGAATAACAGATGCGATTACTCCGATCATCCAATGATAGGAATAATCAATGCGATTACTCCGATCATCCACTGATCGGAAAAATCAGATCATTCGATTGTATTGGGATGATCGGAATAATCGGATTCCGATACTCCGATCATTTGAATGATCGGATATAATCAGATGCGAGTACTCCGATCATCCAATGATCGGAAATAAATCAGATGCGAGTACTCCGATCATCCAATGATCGGAATAATCAGATGCGATTACTCCGATCATCCAATGATCGGAATAATCAGATGCGATTACTCCGATCATCCAATGATCGGAATAATCAGATGCGATTACTCCGATCATCCAATGATCGGAATAATCAGATGCGATTACTCCGATCATCCAATGATCGGACTAATCAGATGCGATTACTCCGATCATCCAATGATCGGAATAATCAGATGCGATTACTCCGATCATCCAATGATCGGCATACTACAATTCCGATTGTATTGGCTGATCGGAATAATCGGGTCCGATTACTCCGATCATTGGATGATCGGAATAATCAGATGCGACTACTCCGATCATCCAATGATCGGAATAATCAGATGCGATTACTCCGATCATCCAATGATCGGAATAATCAGATGCGATTACTCCGATCATCCAATGATCGGAATACTACAATTCCGATTGTATTGGATGATCGGAATAATCGGATCCGATTACTCCGATCATTGGATGATCGGAACAATCAGATGCGATTACTCCGATCATCCAATGATCGGAATAATCAGATGCGATTACTCCGATCATCCAATGATCGGAATAATCAGATGCGATTACTCCGATCATCCAATGATCGGAATACTACAATTCCGATTGTATTGGATGATCGGAATGATCGGATCCGATTACTCCGATCATTGGATGATCGGAATAATCAGATGCGATTACTCCGATCATCCAATGATCGGAATACTACGAATCCGATTGTATTGGATGATCGGAATATTCGGATCCGATTACTCCGATCATCCACTGATCGGAATACTACGAACCCGATTGTATTGGATGATCGGAATAATCGGATCCGATTACTCCGATCATCCAATGATCGGAATACTACGAATGGATGATCGGAATAATCGGATCCGATTACTCCGATCATCCAATGATCGGAATACTGATATGAATACTACGAATGGATGATCGGAATAATCGGATCCGATTACTCCGATCATTGGATGATCGGAATGATCGGACCCGATGACTCCGACCATTGGATGATCGGAATAATCAAATGCGATTACTCCGATCATCCAATGATCGGAATACTACAATTCCGATTGTATTGGATGATCGGACTCCGATCATTGGATGATCGGAATAATCAGATGCGATTACTCCGATCATCCAATGATCGGAATACTACAATTCCGATTGTATTGGATGATCGGAATAATCGGATCCGATTACTCCGATCATTGGATGATCGGAATAAACAGATGCGATTACTCCGATCATTGGATGATCGGAATAATCAGATGCGATTACTCCGATCATCCAATGATCGGAATACCACGAATCCAATTGCATTGGATGATCGGAATAATCGGATACGATTACTCCGACCATTGGATGATCGGAATAATCGGACCCGATGACTCCGACCATTGGATGATCGGAGTAATAAGATTCCGATTCTATTGGATTCCGATTATAATGGATTCCGATTGTATTGGATTCCGATTATAATGGGTTCCGATTGTATTGGGTTCCGGTTGTATTGGGTTCCGAGTGTATTGGGTTCCGATTGTATGATCGGAATAATTGGGTCCGAATACCCCGATCATTGGATGATCGGAATAATCGGATCCGATTACCCCGATCATTGGATGATCGGAATAATCGGATCCGATTACTCCGATCATTGGATGATCGGCGCAGTGGGATTCCGATCGTATTGGGCCCCATTTTGGAATCTGTGGGATTCCATTTGGACGATCGGAATAATCGGATCCGTTTCCTCCGATAATTGGATGATCGGAATAATCGGTTCCGATTACTCCGATCATTGGATGATCGGAATAATCGGATCCGATTACTCCGATCATTGGATGATCGGCGTAATAGGATTCCGATCGTATTGGGCTCCATTTTGGAATCTGTGGGATTCCAATTGGACGATCGGAATAATCGGATCAGATTCCTCCGATCATTGGATGTTCGGAATAATCGGATCCGATTACTCCGATCATTGGATGATCGGAATAATCGGATCCGATTACCCCGATCATTGGATGGTCGGCGTAATAGGATTCCGATCGTATTGGGTTCCATTTTGGAATCTGTGGGATTCCAATTGGACGATCGGAATAATCGGATCAGATTCCTCCGATCATTGGATGATCGGAATAATCGGTTCCGATTACTCCGATCATTGGATGATCGGAATAATCGGATCCGATTACTCCGATCATTGGATGATCGGCGTAATAGGATTCCGATCGTATTGGGCTCCATTTTGGAATCTGTGGGAGTCCAATTGGACGATCGGAATAATCGGGTCCGATTCCTTCGTTCATTGGATGATCGGATAAATCGGATCCGGTTACTCCGATCATTGGATGATCGGGATGATCGGATCCGATTACTCCGATCATTGGAGGATCGGCGTAATAGGATTCCGGTCGTATTGGGCTCCATTTTGGAATCTGTGGGATTCCAATTGGACGATCGGAATAATCTGATCTGATTCCTCCGATCATTGGATGATCGGAATAATCGGATCCGGTTACTCCGATCATTGGATGATCGGAATAATCGGATCCGATTACTCCGACCATTGGATGATCGGAGTAATTAGGATTCCGATCGTATTGGGACTCCATTGGGAATCTGTGGGGATTTCAAGGACGATCGGAATAATCGGATTTTCAGATTCCTCCGATCATGGGTGATCGGATAATAATCGGATACGATTTACCCGATCATTGGATGATCGGCATAATCGGATTCCGATACTCGATCATTGGAGTGGCGCAATAGGATTCCGATTCGTATTGGGCTCCATTTTGGAATCTGTGGGATTCAATGGACGATCGGAATAATCGGATCCGGTTCCCTCCGATACTTGGATCTGAGCGAAGTGCCCTCAAGCCCTTTCGAATTCTTCAAATGATCGGAATACCACGAATCCGATTGTATTGGATGATCGGAGTAATAAGATTCCGATTGTATTGGGTTCCGATTATAATGGTTTCCGATTGTATTGGATTCCGATTATAATGGGTTCCGATTGTATTGGGTTCCGGTTGTATTGGGTTCCGAGTGTATTGGATTCCGATTGGATGACCGGAATAATCGGATCCGATTACCCCGATTATTGGATGATCGGAATAATCGGATCCGATTACTCCGATCATTGGATGATCGGAATAATCGGATCCGATTACTCCGATCATTGGATGTTCGGCGCAGTAGGATTCCGATCGTATTGGGCTCTCATATTTAGAATCGGTGGGATTACATTGGACGATGGAATAATCGGAATCCGATTCCTCCGATTCATTGGATGATGTCGGGAATAATCGGATTTTCCGATTACTACGATCATCTGGACCGGTCGGAATAATCGGATCGAATTACTCCGATCATGTGGCTAGTCGGCGTTAATAGGATTCCGATCGTACTGGGCTCCATTTTGGAATCTGTGGGATTCCAATTGGAAAATCAGAATAATCGGACCCGATTCCTCCGATCATTGGATGATCGGAATAATCGGATCCGATTACTCCGATCATTGGATGATCGGAATAATCGGATCCGATTACTCCGATCATTGGATGATCGGCGTAATAGGATTCCGATCGTATTGGGCTCCATTTTGGAATCTGTAGGATTCCAATTGGACGATCGGAATAATCGGATCCTATTCCTCCGGTCATTGGATGATCGGAATAATCGGATCCGATTACTCCGATCATTGGATGATCGGAATAATCGGATCCGATTACTCCGATCATTGGATGATCGGCGTAATAGGATTCCGATCGTATTGGGCTCCATTTTGGAATCTGTGGGATTCCAATTGGACGAGCGGAATAATCGGATCCGATTCCTCCGATCATTGGATGATCGGAATAATCGGATCCGATTACTCCGATCATTGGATGATCGGAATAATCGGATCCGATTAATCCGATCATTGGATGATCGGCGTAATAGGATTCCGATCGTATTGGGCTCCATGTTGGAATCTGTGGGATTCCAATTGGACGATCGGAATAATCGGATCCGATTCCTCCGGTCATTGGATGGTCGGAATAATCGGACCCGATTACTCCGATCATTGGATGATCGGAATAATCGGATCCGATTACTCCGATCATTGGATGATCGGCGTAATAGGATTCCGATCGTATTGGGCTCCATTGTGGAATCTGTGGGATTCCAATCGGACGATCGGAATAATCGGATCCGATTCCTTCGATCATTAGATGATGATCATAATCGGATCCGATTACTCCGATCATTGGATGATCGGAATAATCGGATCCGATTACTCCGATCATTGGATGATCGGCGTAATAGGATTCCGACCGTATTGGGCTCCATTCTGGAATCTGTGGGATTCCAATTGGACGATCGGAGTAATCGGATCCGATTACTCCGATCATTGGATGATCGGCGTAATAGGATTCCGATCGTATTGGGCTCCATTTTGGAATCTGTGGGATTCCAATTGGACGATCGGAATAATCGGACCCGATTCCTCCGATCATTGGATGGTCGGCATAATCAAACCCGGTTACTCCGATCATTGGATGATCGGAATAATCGGATCCGATTACTCCGATCATTGGATGATCGGCGTAATAGGATTCCGATCGTATTGGGCTCCATTCTGGAATCTGTGGGATTCCAATTGGACGATCGGAATAATCGGATCCGATTCCTCCGATCATTGGATGATCGGAATAATCGGATCCGATTACTCCGATCATTGGATGATCGGAATAATCGGATCCGATTACTCCGATCATTGGATGATCGGCGTAATAGGATTCCGATAGTATTGGGCTCCATTTTGGAATCTGTGGGATTCCAATTGGACGATCGGAATAATCGGATCGATTCCTCCATCATTGGATGATCGGAATAATCGGATCCGGTTACTCCGATCATTGGATGATCGGAATAATCGTATCCGATTACTCCGATCATTTGATGATCGGCGTAATAGGATTCCGATCGTATTGGGCGCCATTTTGGAATCTGTGGGATTCCAATTGGACGATCGGAATAATCGGATCCGATTCCTCCGATCATTGGGTGATCGGAATAATCGGATCCGATTACTCCGATCATTGGATGATCGGAATAATCGGATCCGATTACTCCGATCATTGGATGATCGGCGTAATAGGATTCCGATCGTATCGGGCTCCATTTTGGAATCTGTGGGATTCCAATGGGACGATCGGAATAATCTGATCTGATTCCTCCGATCATTGGATGATCGGAATAATCGGATCCGATTACTCCGATCATTGGATGATCGGAATAATCGGATCCGATTACTCCGATTTTTTTTTTTCCAAAAATTTTTTTTTGGATGATCGGCGCAATAGATTCCGATCGTATTGGGCTCCATTTTGGAATCTGTGGGATTCAAATTGGACGATCGGAATAATCGGATCCGATTCCTCCGATCATTGGATGATCGGAATAATCAAATGCGAATACTCCGATCATCAAATGATCGGAATACCACGAATCCGATTGTATTGGATGATCGGAATAATCGGATCCGATTACTCCGATCATTGGATGATCGGAGTAATAAAATTCCGATTGTATTGGATTCCGATTATAATGGATTCCGATTGTATTGGATTCCGATTATAATGGGTTCCGATTGTATTGGGTTCCGGGTGTATTGGGTTCCGAGTGCATTGGATTCCGATTGTATGATCGGAATAATCAGATCCGATTACCCCGATCATTGGATGATCGGCGCAATAGGATTCCGATCGTATTGGGCTCCATTTTGGAATCTGTGGGATTCCATTTGGACGATCGAAACAATCGGATCCGATTCCTCCGATCATTGGATGATCGGAATAATCGGATCCGATTACTCCGATCATTGGATGGTCGGAATAATCAGACCCGATTACTCCGATCATTGGATGAGCGGCGTAATAGGATTCCGATCGTATTGGGCTCCATTTTGGAATCTGCGGGATTCCAATTGGACGTTCGGAATAATCGGATCCGATTCCTCCGATCATTGGATGATCGGAATAATCGGATCCGATTACTCCGATCATTGGATGATCGGAATAATCGGACCCGATTACTCCGATCATTGGATGATCGGCGTAATAGGATTCCGATCGTATTGGGCTCCATTTTGGAATCTGTGCGATTCCAATTGGACGATCGGAATAATCAGACCCGGTTCCTCCGATCATTGGATGATCGGAATAATCGGATCCGATTACTCCGATCATTGGATGATCGGAATAATCGGATCCGATTACTCCGATCATTGGATGATCGGCGCAATAGGATGCCGATCGTATTGGGCTCCATTTTGGAATCTGTGGGATTCCAATTGGACGATCGGAATAATCGGATCCGATTCCTCCGATCATTGGATGATTCAGGAATAATTCGGATCCGATACTCCGAACATTGATGATTCGGGATAATCGGACCAGATTACTCGATCATTGATGTCGGCCCGCCGGCCAATAGGATTCCGATCGTATTGGGCTCCCATTTGGGGAATCTGTGGGGTTCAATTGGACGATTCGGAATAATCGGATTCCGATTTTGCTCCGAGATCATTGGATGCTCGGAATAATCGGATCCGATTACTCCGATCATTGGATGGTCGGAATAATCGGATCCGATACTCCGATCATTGGATGATCGGCGTAATAGGATTCCGATCGTATTGGGCTCCATTTTGGAATCTGTGGGATTCCAATTGGACGATCGGAATAATCTGATCCGGTTCCTCCGATCATTGGATGATCGGAATAATCGGATCCGATTACTCCGATCATTGGATGATCGGAATAATCGGATCTGATTACTCCGATCATTGGATGATCGGCGTAATAGGATTCCGATCGTATTGGGCTCCATTTTGGAATCTGTGGGATTCCAATTGGACGATCGGAATAATCGGATCCGATTCCTCCGATCATTGGGTGATCGGAATAATCGGATCCGATTACTCCGACCATTGGATGATCGGCGTAATAGGATCCGATTACTCCGATCATTGGATGATCGGCGTAATAGGATTCCGATCGTATTGGGCTCCATTTTGGAATCTGTGGGATTCCATTTGGACGATCGGAATAATCGGATCCGATTACTCCGATCATTGGATGATCGGCGCAATAGGATTCCGATCGTATTGGGCTCCATTTTGGAATCTGTGGGATTCCAATTGGACGATCGGAATAATCGGATCCGATTTCTCCGATCATTGGATGATCGGAATCATCGGTTCCGATTGCTCCGATCATTGGATGATCGGAATAATCGGATCCGATTACTCCGATCATTGGATGATCGGCGTAATAGGATTCCGATCGTATTGGGCTCAATTTTGGAATCTGTGGGATTCCAATTGGACGATCGGAATAATCGGATCCGATTCCTCCGATCATTGGATGATCGGAATAATCGGATCCAATTACTCCGATCATTGGATGATCGGAATAATCGGATCCGATTACTCCGATCATTGGATGATCGGCGCAATAAGATTCCGATCGTATTGGGCTCCATCTTGGAATCTGTGGGATTCCAATTGGACGATCGGAATAATCGGATTCGATTCCTCCGATCATTGGATGATCGGAATAATCGGATCCGATTATTCCGATCATTGGATGATCGGAATAATCGGATCCGATTACTCCGATCATTGGATGATCGGCCTAATAGGATTCCGATCGTATTGGGCTCCATTTTGGAATCTGTGGGATTCCAATTGGACGATCGGAATAATCGGATCCGATTCCTCCGATCATTGGATGATCGGAATAATCGGACCCGATTACTCAGATCATTGGATGATCAGAATAATCGGATCCGGTTACTCCGATCATTGGATGATCGGCGTAATAGGACTCCGATCGTATTGGGCTCCATTTTGGAATCTGTGGGATTCCAA